>CM049320.1:18346987-18946987 GCA_026874595.1 Sipunculus nudus | reverse complement strand
CGTTCGCTTCTGTTTGTGTGTGTGTGTCTGTTTGTTCACAACATAACTCACACAGAATCCACATTGAATTCTGGCCAATGAAAAATCGATTAAATTTTAGTGCGGATCCGGCGTATGATCCGGATCCTCGAAGGTCATATATTAATTATAACAAATGTACATTCACTCATGCACGAATGAACTTACGCATATGGCAGAATAAGTGAATGTAAAAGCTATTTCGGAAGCACCACACTATAAGGAACCCCCGTACACACATGAAGGAGGCTTGCGTTCCATAAAATGCAGAATTCTAATCACCAGATAACATACATGAAAGCCCTTAAGTCTGGGGTTTCTGTTTGACAACTTCAAAAATAAGTTCTGATATCAAACATCGTTTTATTACCATAGAGTTTGTCGGTTCTGCAGTCAAACAAGGCTTTGAACATGGGGGCGTATATTTCATTTTTCCCTATTAGCCAGAATGTAAAGAATCCAACAATGACCCTATGATTGCAAAAGATTAAAATAAACATGAATGGAGTTCAAACCACGGTGGCTGTATATAACCATCCTCGGTCAAACACTTTGGTTTACCAGCCATCTAACAGCTAGAGCAAACCATACCATCTTATAACTCCTGTAATACCATACCATCTTATGGATCCTGTAAATAAAATCATACAATGTGACTCGCTGGTGGAAACCCTGCATTAACCAGCTTAGCCTTAATATCCAATGCCGGATATTATTCAATATTTATCATTCTGCAATATTATCTAAATAAAAAAAACAAATCCGGAAAAGCTGGGGGTACTTTAGGACTCTTATGGTCCCAATAACGTATTTCCCTTGTATGATATATTCATCAGTTAAAGGTTTAGGTTAAGGATTCGGTATGAGTTTATGTGATTTAGATAAAAAAAAAATACTTTACTTACCCTCTAAGCAGTTAGAAGCAGCTGCCCACAACAGAAATGAAAGGATAGTCCCTTCTAAGTTCTTGCAGCATTTAGTTAATCCGTGTGTCATGTTTAAGCTGTGACGTTCTGACGTATGAGTCTGCAAAGAAATTGAATACATTATTAAACTAGACATTTTTTGGCACCGCAGGTGCCAAAGTATCCCCAGACATAGTACGCCCCCCCCCCCCCCTTTAAGAATAGGCCCCCATTTTTAGCAGCATATACTGACACTTGGCAAGCAATTAAGGACCTTGACCTTTTGGCTCATCACAGATGGCTCCTGTGGCTTTTACCTTTGACCTTGTGACCCCAAAACTGATATTGATCATCCACTTTTATATATAAATCAATAGAGGTCTAGATTTATTGATGGACCATATATGTCTGGTTTGAAATCCATATATTAATCCAAGCTTGGAGTATCATCTCGGGAACTAAATTTTGGACAGATGGCTCCTGTGACCTTCACCGTTGACCTTGTGACCTCACAATTGACAGGCGTCTTCCTCTATTGGCAGGGGAATTGTATGTGCAAGATGAAATGTTTGAGATATTGCATCTGCAGACACTGAAATTAATACCCATGAGCTCCTCAACAGCGCATACTGGTCATATTTATGTCAGGTTTTAAGCTTTTTGCTGGCACCTTTTTTTCATTTTTTGTTTCGGAGGTAATCGACTCCATTTTTAATGCTAGCTTAATTAAATATATGTACATCTGCAGGATGCCGGACTACGTGACGGGCAGTTTTACGCGTTTCCTCACATTTAATACCCTGGTGTTATTCAGGCCAGATGCACCAGGGGGACCTTAGAGCGCAATCATCGCTGATATTTATATTGTAACAATCCTTGTTGAATAATAACATGCCAAGGGGATGACGCACGCTCAGTCAAGGGCTTTGTAGATATCCTGTTTCCAGGGGATCTCGTGGCCGGTATATCTGCTAAGAGATCTGCTGTAATTGTGAAAAAAATCCAGTGAAGTGACAATGTTTTAATTGTCAGGATTCAACATATCAGCATTTTGCAAGGACAATTTGATGTAGTACACAAATAAATCAACACAAACATGCACACAATCGCTTATACATATATATAAAACATATATCTATATATATAAATATATATATATATATATATAAATATATATATATATATCAGTGTGTAACAAATACAACATAAATGTACATATGATTATGGAACTCTGAATATATGTGAACTGTTGGATGGATCAATACATCATACGTAACATATGTCCGTGTTGAATATAATATTTTTGTGTTAAATGGAATATTTGTGTCTCGTCGTAAGTATATATATTACACGTGGTTAATCAATAACCTAGAAAGAATAAAGGTTACACGTACTTGTAAATATTTCTGAAGTATCACCTCATAGATGATTCTTCCGCATCACCATGGATGGTTATGTGCATGGTCACATGTTAAGTCTGATGTAACTGCCTGGATGTTGGCAACAGACGAGATCTCGGTCGGTGTGGGTTTTCTACTCCAAATCCATCTAGTTCTTCATTTACCACTAGATGGCAGAAGTTGGGCAACCAAATGGACAAAATCACAGGTTTAGTTATATGGAAGTAAGAGCCCCGTATTTAATCGAAAGTAAACTTTCGGTTGGGCAAGTAAACAATCGCGGGTGGGAAAGTTTAACCATATCTTGTTTGAATAATGAAACCGGTTGTCCTCTATTACGCTCCTAATGAACAACCATAACTTAAAATAGGTTAAGCATGTGGTGTCATGACCAGATTTAGTCAAGATGTCTATAATAAGATATCTGTCAACCGGCTCCTGTGCCTCAGGGGTAGAGCAAAGGACTCGAAGCCGGAAAATCGTGAGTTCGAATTTCACGGTCGGCCCCCATCCAGAGAGAGCGCTCTGCAGGCTTAAGGGGAATTTATGGCCGAGCCCGACGGCCATGTTCACTCACAAACGAGTGCGCCTTTCGGGGAGATCCTTTGTGGTATGACCCAGCAAAGGGGACGATTACGCACCCAGGGCCCGCAGATGCAGTAATCAACATGGGGCTGGTTGACGCCAGGATATAAAATGAGAGGAAGCGTATGATACTGCCCTGCCATGTAGTCAGAAACCGGAATGGAATTCTACAGATATACAGATACGTATTGTTAAGTTAGCATTAACAAATGGAGGCGGTTACCTTAACCATAAAACAATATCTTTCATCTGTCAGACAGGCAGCTGCATTGCCCGAACCTGCTCTGGTAGTGTGGATGTCTGGTATGCATCTGTTTTAACATCGTGTTAACATTGAAAGAATGGCTAGGCCGTGGTGTTGTCTTAAGTTTACACTCGATCTGAGGTTTAACGGCAGACTATCAACACACTCTTGTCGATCATTTAGAGGATTCCTGACACTGACAGCAAATCGAATCATGCAGCGGTTAATACTGCATTCACTGTTTGTTATGTGTGTGTGTGTGTGCGTGTGTGTAACCGTACTTAAGAGGACACGATATTGACTGCACAACAAATGCGCAAGGACTTTTTCTTCTTGTGAGGACTTGCACATGGGTCCTAGCAAACGAAAAGCTGTTAAAACATTTTAAAGCATTTAAAAAGCCGGGAAAACTATGCTGGGGAAGTTTCTTGCAAGTCCTCAGAAAGAACGTTTTGCTTGAAATCTGTTTTGTGTGTATGTGAGCCGTTAGCTAAAGTTAATATTTTCTGCTTACCTTGTTTTTGGGTCTAAACTTTTTGTCTTGGTGGATTTATTTGCCCATACACATCAGGTGTGAACAATATTGAGCTTGGCCCTGACCTGTCTTGTAACTTATTGTGACTACTTCGTCGGAACGTGGGACATTGATTCGGGTTTGTCTGTCTGTCTGTCCGTCAGGTATTTGTTTCCGTGCAATCATTTTCCTAAATATTATCCTATTTTATTCATATCCGGGTCAGTGATTGCTCTCATGCATACCTTGGATGGAACTGGTTTCGGGTGTTTCTGTCTGATAAGATAATAATACAAAGGCATATTTCATTATTGATATGATGAATCAGCACATTTAGTGTCACTTATCACGAAGAGGCGTCGCTGGCTGGTGACATAAATTACTTGATTTTTTTGCAGTAACTGCCAGGTGCTGCCATCTGTTGGTCATGGTTAAAACTATTTGCACTTGGTCATAATTTAGATTCATCCCGACTTGAAGGCGGAAGCGAAGGTCATAAATTCCTTGAATTTGCTTGTTGAGGTTGTCACTGACCTGTCTCATAAGAAAACTTGTGAATTAAGACAACTTTTGGCCCACCTGTGGTTTTATTACACAGGTTCATGAGTAAATTCATGATTAACTCGTTTTTTGTAAATGGCGGAACAACAATTTTGAAAATGGCGGCGACTATGGCCGAAAAAATACCAAACATAATTATCTTGGTCATGACACTTGATAATCAATTTATCTATAAGTTAACCCTCTAGGTCAATCGTTGAGGAAATTGTTGTATTTTGCTATATAAGTTTTCTTGCACAAAATCCACAAAGAAAAAAAAATTAAGACCATAAAACATGTTTGAGTCCAGTGGGGGCCAGTCTATTACTAAAATATGGAGGTGGGGGTATATATCCAACCCCCACCACCTCATTGACGTCCCTGCTGTTTGGTTACTAGATTCACATCACTGACACAACACAGTAGACGATAGAATTTAGCAAAGAAGAAAACGCAACTGCTTTGGAAATACAGGATAGGCTATATTCTCGGTTTTTCGATGCCTGTTGGTGCACCCAAGAATAATTTGAAACATTACTCTAAACCTCCAGTAACTCAATTAACAACTTGATTGCCATGATCCTTTCCTTGCATACAGATCATGGACAGTTTCATCAGTTCCGGAAGACTGACGGCTTTCTAATTTTAAGATAGGGCTTCGTGTTTATTTAAAGTTAAGTTTCAGCGAACATATCTTAGCATTGATTGTCTGTCAATGCTATTCGCACACCGTTCCTTATTAGTTTGATGGGATCGTGTGAAATAATGACGATGTGGTTGGACCGATTTGATTTTACTAAAGATACCCGGGATTTATGTTTAAATGAGACACATTTATTAGAACAATATATATATATATATATATATATATATATATATATATATATATATATATATATATATATATATATATATATACATACTCATCACTCTGAAAACAGTTATATTTCAAAGAAACTTTAGATGAAGTTCTTATGAAACAAGTAAATATGTTCATGATAATATTCATAAGAAATAATATACGTTTTGATATATTTTCTTCCAAACAATCAATGTGCAATCAAGGGATTCAATTAGTAGTTCATTTATGACTTAATTTCAAATAGATCCTGTCCTCGGACTCATTTTTATACGACAGTAAATTGGCTTTTTGATGATAAACAGATAAATATTTTTTTTCTTACTTGAAAGTAATGTATTCTTTCATATAAATTCAACATATCATATCAGGAGACTTGTTTAATATTGAATTTAATCCCCTGACCCAACGGCCACCTGTGACACATGTTTAAATCATACTATGGTATGGAGATTCCCTGTCCGACATTTCATTACTTTGAAATTATTTGCTATCGAATATATTCGTTTCACATGTATTGATATTCAACCTTATAATTACGATATTGCATATGGAAAAAAGAGTATCCCTTTATACGCTTTCTTATAATTGTAGTGAAAGAAACCAAATAAGTTCATATTATGATATTAATTTGGCAAATTGCACACTGAGGAAATACTGTATGGATGAATGGGTGCTGACATGCTTTGTTACCTCGGGTAATATTTCTAAAAATGGTGGAATGACAAAAACGATGTGCAGCGCGGACAAAAAAATGTATGGCACATTTAGCTCAAGACAGGCAGCGTCCGGTTGTTCAGGTTCTGTCATAAACTATGAGGTAAAATGTACACCTGGTTTAGTAAAGAAAACATGTGATTCCATTGAGAAAAGATTTTTTTTTATGAATTTTAGAAAGTGCATATTTGATTCATGATAGGTGACACGAGCAAACTTGAGCAATTACGGCACCTTTTCATATCGAAGATATAATGCTCGAAGCAAAGTGTGTAACCGCAAAGAGGTAAGCTGGAACGACCTCATGAGCAGCAGGCATGTCCTCTTCATATATATATATATATATATATATATATATATATATATATATAAAAGGCCCTATATGGCCCTATATATGTTTAAGGCCCTCTATATTTTTATTTTTTTTTTAAACTCCTAGGCCAGACATTACAAAATGGTCAGTTGATTATTTCGATTATATTAATTAAATATTTGGTAAGCATTGTTTAAAATTAACTTCTGGCTTTTAAACTTATTGTTACGATTGTTATAGTTTTACATGAAAGCACCATATGTTGCGTTTGGGATGAAACTAAACTGAATTTCAAGTTCAGAACAATGGACGGTTAGGAGAAGCTAGTAAGGTTAGTCATATACTTTTTCCTCGAGAAGATGATGACTATTTTTTCCCTGTAGGTCCTCTTCAATATTTATCACTGAAGGCGGTAAAAGTGCCGACGATATAAGTCCATGAGCAAGACCACTCAAAATGGGAGGGACTACCGCATGGTGGAACTAAATGCCTTTATGGCTTTCAGTTACTACAGCATCAGAACTGTATGAAAATAATTGATGGACATGCAACATGACCAGCTAAATGTCTTTTTAACGGCCATTTTTTTAAACGTGCATTTTTTTATACAGTTTTTTTATTTGATTTGTGATCGCTTATAGTCATATAATGTTTACCAAGTGCTTTCAAAATTGCGAAACATTTGGTTTGTGATCGCTTAAAGTCACATAATGTTTACCAAGTGCTTTCAAAATTGCGAAACATCACTTTCTGTATATACCCAAATGAATGTTGTTGAATGATATATGATAAATATTATCAATAGATTTATGATTTTTTTCTCAACATTAAGATTTAACTATAAATTGCAAAATAACCATTTGTTTTACCTTTCTAACTTGTTTTAACTTCCTTACATCTATTTCTTTAAAATACCATATTAATATTTAGTGGCATTATTAGTTCCAAAGCACTTGAAGTGACATGGGATGATGAAACGAGTAAAATACACTTAATATCGCCCATCAAGTCATTTTATTGTAGTGACATCAAACCATGGCGGAATATCAAGAATTTATTTTGTCTCATCTTATATTATTAAAATGTATATATATTAAGACAAAAATATATGATGTGTACTTCAGATTTAAAGTCAAAACTGTGTATAACTTGTGAAAAAACTTGCATGATTTAACGCCCCCCCCCCAACCCCCCTAAAAAAATGAAGGCAGCGTACATCATGATAGATATCAAAGAAACACAAAGAACGACTACATACGACTATTAAATTTTACAAATAAACTAATGTTATCATGACAACTCTGAGCTGGGGGAGGGGTTCGAGATTGGTAATCGCTCAGCAGACTTAATGGGAAGGATGTGCAATACAGCCGTGTATCACTCACAAACGAATGCATCCGTCTTTTATCATGAAGTCGTGTTATTTAAGTGTGTGTGTTACGAAACCTGTAGGAACCAGATTGATGCAAAAACAGTCACTACTCTATTTCATGTTAACGGCGTTGTGGCCCCTGGTTTTGTGAATGAATTTGACCATGTGACCAAAAGCAGGTCTTATCTCGTCGTAACCGACCGTATCCCCTAATGTGAGTGGGCCCTAACATACAGAAAACCAACCATCACGTCTTCACTGTTAAACCTATACCCATACACAGGTTCATGACAAGGCGCATTTGATAACAAAATCAGTCATATCACTCAGAAAGTAGGCTAGAGATAAACTTCATTGTGCTTTACCTGTTATGAGCACTTATGATCTACATCAAAGAAGTAACCAGTTTGTTTTGATTACCTTTCAGGTAATAAATCTACCTTGATGAGACATATTAAAAAAGGCTTAACCAAGTCAAACACTGACAAAATTTTATAATATCGGAGGGGGGGGATGTCACTCGTAAGACCCTATGGCATGGCAAAACGAAAATACTGAATACAAAAAAATGGCTGGTGATATAACCTCCCTAGAGAAAGTAGTGACAATAAATTCATAACCAACTCTGCATGTTCCAATGAAAGTCGGTTAAATAGTGCACAAACTTAAGGCCAAAGTCATTCATTCTAGACTGGGAGACCCTACATGTTGTTGTAAACTGGAGGTAAAAGGGAACGGCTAGTCTGCCAGCATTGAAATGTAGTTAATATAATAACCCCTGGAAATTCTGATAACATAGCCACGAAACATTATTTTATTGAAAAAGTTGAAGGGAAATTTGTATATTGGGCACCTTTTTTGTACGGGCCAGGGTGTATTTGCCGGGACGGGGGGTTGTAGTTTGAATTCCCCGTCCCCCACAATGACACTTCCACTTGTGGCAAGTAATGAATCGCATACACCATCCATTGACCATAATGCTGATTCATATTTAGCCTATCATGTCATGGACTTTTATTTAGTGTGACATTTTTCAATATTCATCCGAAAATTTGTCTATCTAATATATATATGTGTTAGAATCTAGATCTGTATCTGATGAAATGGAGCAGCTCTAGCACCGCTCTCACGAACAATTGCATTATAAAGCAGATGGAGTTTAACTGAACCTTAATCATTTATAAACGCTCTCTTATCAATGGGCCCTGTAACAAGAATATATCGCACTATCAAATATTAAATTTTATAAAATAAACACGGAAACAAACGTGTGTAACATGTTAAGACTCATAAGCCCTTACGTTTTCTGTCAAATTGAAGAATGATTTACAAAACAACCCACCACCAAATGGAAAGGACGTGTACTTACCCATGTATATTACGACACGGAGCAGCGGATGTGTGACCTACATGTATGTGCGTCTGCAGTATCATGTAACTCAGGTCATTCCAGACCCGGTGTGCCACACGGGGCGTCAATATATATATATATATATATATATATATATATATATATATATATATATATATATATATATATTAATCTCTGAAAAACAGGGGTGTTTGATTACATTTATCACCAACCCTTGCTAAATAGTGTAAAGGGGGGGGGGGGGGGGCGAGGGCTGCGGCACATATAGGCGACCAGGCCTCAAGAGGTTGTGATTGCAAACGTGCAGATATTTGCAACTTGCAGAATTGCACGAGGTCTTTCTTACCGTCAATGTTGTGAAAATCAATTAAGGCCATAATGACCGGGACAAATATAAGTAGGTCGCGTTTTCGCCGAAGTTTATTTTAGCTTATTTAATGGATTATTTTTACGAGTGAATATACAGTTAGAACGGAAGTGATATGAATATACCGGTATAGGAAGTATTGTTGAATTTACTATTTCCTCTGATTTAGTTTCGTTTTTGTATTTCTTTTAATACAGACGTGAACTGGTATAGAGGGATGGCAATTGGGTAGTCTCATTAGCACGCGTAATAGTATTTTAGTCAAATGAAAAAAACTCTTGATAGTTTATGGTAAAAGATATGAAACGAGGAGCGCGGGTTTTTTTATTGGACAAGCAGAAAATATAAATTAGAATAGTGTCCAATTTGCAAAATCATAACTACCACTAAAAATATAGTTATGACTCGTTCTACTGGCAGATAAATGTGTACCTCTGTCGCTGATTACAATTTTTTTCTAGTGGAATTTACGTCAAGAATCATGCAACTCTATGAATCACATCAGTTTTGTTGAACTGGAAACAGCTGGCAATTTATATAAAAATAAAAAGAGTGAAATGCAACCAGCCCCCCCCCCCCCAAACACCACAGACTAGCCATTTTACGTTCCCTATTGTAATAACCGCAACCCCTAATGTAATAACAATGTTAATACAATAGGGGTTGCAAATACAACCCATATTGTAATAATAATAACAATAGTGCACGTTATTACAATAGGGGATATGAGGACAGCTCATTTGTCACCCCTGATGTAATAATTATTACAATAGGGGACGTTATTACAATAGGACAAGTAATATAGCCATCGTCATTCCAATTTTCTCGCAGATTTCCTTAGACTTCATCTCGCGTCCCTTTGACAGTTTTATAACCGTATGTGGCTCTTTTATACTGCTGACAGGCTTGGCATGAAAATAAACACACACATAGGTATATAATGACAAATGACAAATTATTTTATTCAAGAGAAATATTTTACACAAACTGATATCCACCTGTCAGGTATACGAGAAAACTTTCCAAGATGTATGTACATGGCAAATTTCACATCAATACATTGAACCACTTGTGAGATATGAGCAAATTTTCTCCTAAACAAACGTACGGACGGACGCCAAACGAAAACAATTGAAAATGGCACCACCAGTCTTGAATAGGAGATGAGGATATCTAAGATCTATGGACATGCACAATATAAGCCAAATACGTTGAACCTATCACTAAGACGAACAGATGGCAAATACTTGGAGGGACGCCACGCAAAATTCATTGCAGATGGCGCCACCAGTCGATAACTATGAGACGGAGAGACTCAAGATCTATGGACATGCAAACTTTCAGCCCAATACATTGAACCACTTATGAAATATGGGTTGTTATCAAAAAGATACCCAGATTCATGCCACAAAAAGGACAGCAGGTGGCGCCACTTTTCTTTGATAGGCACAACAACATAGGTGATCGATTAAGTATGGCGGATTTCGGAAAGTTCACCGGAAACGAACACGGCAACAGTGGAACTTGATAAAAAAGTATCTGTAAAATATTGTTTATGCGGATGTAACTGTTTATATTTGGGCCCTTGCGTGTGCTTCATTTTAATTCCATTTTTGTATGATATCTGAATATATTTGAGATAATTGAAGGGACGTTTAGGCTATAGGGGTTGGGATAATTTGCCCCTGGCTCCTAAGACTCCATATGTGTAAATACCACGAAGTTAAAGGTTGGAATATGTTTTAAAAAGTCTTTTCTTACATTGGGGAACATATGATGTGTTCCTTTTTTTTTGGGTTTATATTTATACAATACATTTAAAGTGTACCCAACTCATACGTAGCTGCCATAAGCTTACACATACGTATGTTTACAGATGCACACGTTTAGTGCATTTGTAATCCAAAATTCTCTGTAAAACATTAGATCTTAAATATTTAATTTAACATATTTTCATTGATAAGTTATAGCAAATAATGATCACCGCTTCAACATCACCAATTCACCAGTAAAACGTATTCATGTGATATCGCTTTTAGAAACTTCAGCCAATTCAAGATCCAAAATCCATTGAGAGATGACAAATTCAGTAAGTATTAAATGCATTTACCTCAAAGTTAATATTGAAAAAAAATCTTGGAAAATCCTTTTTAATCTTTTTTTTTATAAATAAATAATATCAAAAAGGTTTTTTATACCAATATTTGTTCTTATGAAGAACTTTTGAAATAATCGGATGGGTCCCATCTGTCTTATCATACCAGGTACATTATACAGTTTACACCGTAGTTGTATTAACCTCAGGCTGCTTTATATAATTATAATTATATATTAAAATATAACACTTTATATCTATCAAATAACAATAATTTTCTTATTCTAGCCCCCCCCCCCCCCCCCCCCCCAAACACACACACATCCGGCTGAAAAAATCATGAACCCCCTCCCCCCCGGCTACCAAGGTTAAGCATTATTTTTAAGATTATTTATATTGAATTCTGCCAGAGACCTCAGACCTAGCTGTACGTGTGCAACATGTGCTAGTGAAGGGTATTCACTGCTTCGAGACGAATATACTGGGATTCTCAGCGATCGAGCTCATTAGGCCGTTCATTTTTCTTTTGTTCAACTTCTTAGAGAGGCCACAATTGCATTTTGTTTACCGATGGTCACGTTATTTCGCTCAGTTGTTGTGATCTCAGCATGAATAAGGATCGTTTTGCAAATAAGATGTTTCGCCCGTAGTAAATTTGTTTAAATGTTTGTAAGAAAATGGAGCGAGTTTACAATATGGTCGACATTATGGTTCAATAAACTGTCTAAATAGGGCGAGGCCAGAGAAAAATAAGTCAAGTACTAACAATAAATGTATCATGTAAGACAGAAGAAAACATTTTGACATTATTAATCACAAGTTTAAATCGCCAGGCGTTTCTCCTCGATCTTAATACGAGTTTTTACCCTTTTACATAAAACCTATTTTGAAGAAAAGTAGGCCTATAACGCCATCATTTGTGAACAAAAGGTCGCTACCGCTGCGGCGCAGCGCGTAGTGCGGACACCAGGGATGAGTAGGCCTGGCCTCGGCCAACTCTTTTTCTTAGTGAACACTCTCAAGTGGTTACTAGCTTATCGCTTAATACAGGATAAAAGTGGTACTTCCTGTTTACACAAAGTGTATATAAGGTATATACTGCGTAAAAGACCACAGGTCGAGTGTGCGGTTGATAACATACTTGATCGGTTAACAATCTTTTCTATAAGCACAGGGTTTAATAGTTACTCGCGGCTTTCTTTGTATTGCATATTGTACTGTAATGCCAATAGATTTGGAGGATTTATAAAATAATACCTTTAGGCCTAATGCGAACCTGTGCAAAGTTTGGGAGTATGAATGGAGGTTTATTTTTTAAATTTAATATTGATCCTCTAAAGTCCTGTATATCTACCTTAGTCATTATGATTTCAGCAAAATGGACGTTTTGGACCTGCAAGTTTCAGACTAGGACATTTTAAAACTAGAATATGGGTAGTCGACATGCGACTATGTTTATCCGCAGAAATCAGAGTGGGACGGTTGAAGTGAGGCATGGATTAAGTGGCAAGAGGAATAGAGTGAGGTGTGTTGCATATTAGCATGTATGTCTGCAGCGTAAACATGAATGTAGGTGGTGCCACCTGTCATAAAATCGAGAAAATTGTCCAGGATGTATAAACCTGCAAAATTTCAGGTGGATAAGTCAAACCACTGCTGAGATATGAGTGATTTTATCCCAAGGTAGATGAACAGATTGACCCTGTGCTTAAGTGGTTGCAGATGGCACCACCAGTTTTGCCTATGATAAAGAGCTATGTGAGATCTATACACATGGGAAATTTTGGCCAAATCGGTCAAACGGTTCTCGAGAAATGAGCTTGGATTTCTGCAGAGTAAACGTGAATGTAGGTGGCGTCACCTATCATAAATTCGAGGAAGCTGTCCAGGATGTATAAACCTGCAAAATTTCAGGTGGATAAGTCAAACCACTGCTAAGATATGAGTGATTTTATACCAAGACAGATGGACAGATGGACGATGTGCATAAGTGGTTGCAGGTGGCGCCACCAGTTTTGCCAATGATGAAGAGCTATGTGAGATTTATGTACAAGCAAAATTTTGGCCCTATCGGTCAAATGGTTCCCGAGATATGAGCTTAGATGTATGCAGAGTAAACGTGAATGTAGGTGGCGCCACCTGTCATAAAATCTAGAAAGCTGTCTAGGATGTATAAACCTGCAAAATTTCAGGTGGATTAGTCAAACCACTGCCGAGATATGACTAATTTTATCCCAAGGCAGATAAACAGATAGACGCTGTGCATAAATGGTTCCAGGTGGCGCCACAAGTTTTGCCTATGATGATGAGCTATGTGAGATCTATACACATGCAAAATTTTGGACCAATCGGTCAAACGGTTCCTAAGATATGGGCTTGGATGTCTGCAGAGTAAACGTGAATGTAAGTGGCACCACCTGTCATAAAATCGAGAAAGCTGTCCAGGATGTATAAACCTGCAAAATTTCAGGTGGAAAAGTCAAACCACTGCTGAGATATGAGTGATTTTATCCCGAGGCAGATGAACAGATGCATGCTGTGCATAAATGGTCGCAGGTGGTGCCACCATTTTTAGTGTATATTATAAAACTATCAGAGAGCTATATTTGTGCAAAATTTTTAGCCTGATCGGTCAAACGGTTCCCGAGATATGTGGGTTTATGTGTGGAAACAGACGCACAAATGGACGCTGGGCAGCGAGGAAATTTCAGAGGTCAACCAAAAATGAGTGCGCAGCCGTTCACATGTGACCTGATGATAAATCCGATTCGCTTAAAATGCAAACCAAGTTTTTTCAAACAGTTGAAAGATATAGTTCCAATAATCTGGGAATTCTGCATCTTGACATTGGGTCTAGACGTCTAGACGCTGTGTCTAGACGTCTAGACACAATGGCTAGACACCCGCCAGAGCCAGGTCAGTTGCCATAGTGATGTCTTGATCCCCACTTGTTTGAACCAAGTGATCTCTTGACTTGACTACTGCACTGGGCATGTTGTCAAATCTGTTTTCAAACACAGAAAGCCTTTTTTAATTGGCTACACTGCTTTGTTACAGCTGCATTTACCCAATCTATTCTTATAAAACTGGCAGAACCCTACCAAAGAATAATTCTTGTAAAGATAAAACCAATCAGCTTAACAGTTTCCTAAAAAAAACAGTGTATAAGCTAGGAGAGTCTATACTTACAATTTTGCTTGTAAAAAACAGCTCAATGTAGGTGGCGCCACCAACACCTCAATTTCAGATATGAATCTTGTGACAAACATTGGCATAAAATTTGGTGATGACAGCTCCAGCTGTTTCTGAAATTTTAGGTTTAGTATGCTTTTTTGCACATATGACTAAGTTCAACTTCCTGTAACTCGGTCAAAAGCATCGAACTGAAACCATTCGAACAAACTTGAGAGAGATTGTTCCAAGGAACATTTCTGTGAAATATTGGACAATTTTGCTGGACAGTTTCAGAGAATAAGATATTTAAAGGTTTTTAAGCTTTTTCTCTATAAAATCTAAATTATTGCAGATACCCAATAATAGGCTACCTGGCACCAAGTTTCACATGTGACTAATTCTTACATGAAATTTGGAGCTGCTAGCTCCGACGGTTTCTGACTTACAGCCATGGACGGCGGAAAGTCTCAGCCCAGAACGGCGCATAAGCTCACAGTTCGCTAAAAATCTTATTCCATTCAAAGCTGGATCCACATGCGGCCTATAATCGTCTATACATCAACAGTATTTTACCTGTTGTATAACTAATGACCCCTTTAAAGTTCGGGACCTTTGCTTTCTGGTCTATGGACTAGTCTGTGATTGCTCTTGAAAAATGTTAATATATACAGTAGATCCATTAGGAACTATACAAATACGATCAGAATGGCAAAACTGACTGCGTTATATGCATAAAACATTTATACGATATATTTATCGTTATACCAAATGGATAGGAAATATTGATCATTTGAAAGTCTTTTTCATAAAGTTTGAATTATATCTTTGGAGTACCAGTCCGTTTTCTTCTCTATACTGTATTTCATTTAATCCGCACGGTCAAATCATCTCTTGATCCTTGGCCCCTTATTTATCCAGATTAAAAGGTATAAAATCTCCTTGAAAATCGGATAAATGTCCTTGTCACACATTTTTGCTCTTTTCTGTGTATTATATGAATATTTCACAGCTTACATACTCATGGGTAATATCAGACACGCAGATTTTGGTGTATCACTTTCCCATACGTAGCTTTGGCATCATCAGCTCCTGTCGGTGATCCGATGGATTTTCACCTCGCGTTAAGGAAAACAAAGCCTATGGCCAAGTGTGCCATCTGCAAACATCATATAACTCGCTTTGTCAGGATATATGTCACCTAGCACCGAGCTTTAGTTTATGCAATCAGCGGTAAAAAGCATGATGCAAACATTATGACCTTATTTACTGTGCCCGAAGATTAATTGGATTTTCATTGTCAAGTTAGGCAGTCTAGTCACTCAAATATACACTCTTGTTTAAGGAAAAAGCGATGACGTCATGGAAACCGAGGACAAAGTAGCTATATTTACAGTTGAGGTGTAAGGTTAAGCAGACAAATCAGGTGTCCTGCATGTTTTTTTTTTTTTGTTCCATGATCTATGTTTTTTGCTGTAAATGAAAGGACATGCCATCATGCACATCGTATTTATTTGGTCAGAAAATATCAATTTTGTCATTCATGCAGGATTGCGACGCCAACCGAGAAATTTAAGTCTTCATTTCTGCAAACGAAATGAGCTTAACGGATTCTGCTTGTGTTGTACTGTTTTGTTGTCTATTGCTGCTAGGATTAGACCCGGTCCTTGTATAAAACACACACTCTCTCTCTCTCTCTCTCTCTCTCTCTCTCTCTCTCTCTCTCTCTCTCTCTCTCTCTCTCTGTCCTACTTCTTCAATTAGGTACCTTTTGAAACCTACGCCTTTTCTCAAATCGGAGAAAAAAATGTGGCGACTTAACATACCAGGAACGCTTGTTATTGATTCTCAACAGCTGATGGTAAGATACCAACTGTTTGCATACCGAGGACAATTGTGTGAAAAACAAGCTAATTCGTGGTATTACTGACCCCCTCTTCGGGATCTTGTTGTCTTTCATACTTGATAAGTAACGTAAATTATGAGAGAAATTTTGAGGGCACTTATCAACCTAAACAGATCCACTATGACATGTGGAGACATCTGCAGGTGACCATAAAAGACTAAACACATTGAGAAATTGGACCAAAATGCACTATGACATGTGGAGACATCTGCAGGCGACCATAAAAACTATAACACATTGAGAAATTGGACCAAAATTTGATAATTTTGTTTTTGAGCTGAAGAGTATTGTTTTTCAGATAGACACTCCACAACATACCCTAACTAAGGTATGCATGAGAGCAAGCACTGACCCAAATTTGAATGAAATCGGAAAAAAATTTAGGAAAGTTATCCCACGGAAGCTAGATAGAGGGACAGGCAGACAAACCAAAATCAATGTCCCCGCATACGCGGAGCGAGGGACAATAATACTGGTATATATGTGTGTGTGTGTGTGTGTGTGTGTTTGTGTGTGTGTGTGTGTGTGTGTCACTTTGTGCATCCGAATCCAGTTCAGTTCGGAAATCAGCTATGGGAATTCCCAAGTAAAGATGTACACTGGTTGACATTGGGAAATCCTGAAGTCAACTAGATGCATGTCATGAAATACTCCTATATAGTGTAGAATATCTGGATAATTCAATTTTTTACCGTCATATATCTCATTACAAATGTATCTATTTTAAATTAACTGAAACGGGGCTAGATTCTTAGTTACATTTTTGTTATAAAAATAATGGAAATACATGGAAATGATAAGTCGTATTCCCTTTTTCACGTTCACAAATTCATGTGTATAATCCTCGTTTATGCTTATGTCAAATTGTGCATGCATAAATTTCTTAATTTACAAGGTTGTGCCATCATTACAATGTAACTTGCTTCTTTTTCTGTCAACTATACATCAGAATATCTGAATAAGTGACAGGTTCAGGGCCCAAACTCAGGACATTGGCTCAGTATTTCCCTGAATGAGAGAATGGATGAGATTTTGGGATGTATTTCCGATATTTTTTTTAATAAAAACTGAAGAAACTATCTCTATCCCCTTTTCAGTGAAACATGTGTTTTACAATTGTTATTAGGAGTAAAACAATAAATGGATTAATTATTTAGACATTCCAAAGTAAACTAGAATACGGGTAGTCGACAAGCGACTAGGTGTATCCGCAGAAATCAGAGTGGTACGGATGAAGTGAGGCGTGGATTAATTGGTTAGGGGAATAAAAGTGAGATGCGCAGCGTATCAGCATGAATGTCTGCCACGTAAACAGAATCATAGATGGCGTCACCTGTCATTTTGCAGGTGGCACCACCAGTTTGTGTATGATAAAGAGCTTTGTAAGATCTATACACATGTAAAGTTTCAGGGTGATACGTCAAACTAATCGTGAGATGTAAGCATGGATGGCTGCAGTGTTAAAGTAGCGCAACCTGTCATATAAACGAAATACCTATCCACGATATATACACATGCAACGGTCCCTAGGACCGGAAAAAAGGGGGGTCCAGGCCGAAAAAAGTGGCGGTTGCTGGAAAGGGAGGGGGGGGGTCCCTTCCCTGGATCGGCACCTGGATTGAACTGAACTGGATTCCAATGTACATTGTCACATATGCGTGTGAATGTTAATCTGTTTTGTTGTTGTTGTTGTTGTTGTTTTTGTATATCATCTTTAATTTTTTAGATCAATGCTTCATACAGATCCTTACCCAGCAGGAATATTAAGGGACATGGAACACTGATTATTTTGATCGTCGCGATGTTGCAGAGTTAATCGCCGATCACACAGGGCATCGATTCCAAGCAGTCTTATCGTCTTTGATTGAGGACTTGTGTTCATGTGAGTCACGTATCATCTCTAGTAGCCATAACAACTGAAAAAAGACACTTAGGGTCTCCTACTCTTTGTCGATTATAAGTTGCTACGACTTATATATTTTGTTCTGTAAAACAGAGAAGTTTAATTTTTTGCTCGACGGAACGAAGTTCACACCAGCCATCAAACCTGAAAAGAACAGCACACTCTGAGGCATATCGGATGTTCTTTCTTTTCGCAGTTTGTGAAAGAGACTGTACAAAATATGCAATTTCATTGTATGAATATATAAAGAAAACTGAACTTCAAGCAGGCAAATAAAACATAACATTTTTGCCTGAAGTAAAGACACTACGCTGAACGTTTTCAAGAGAGAATGGAATCTTTTTGAAAAAAAAACGACGCGGAACAGTCTTAGGTGCTAACTGTATCGAAAATGCCAAATCATATAATTTAGGTGCATACATATGCTGATGCTTTTTGCTGTTGCACATTTTTCACAAGTAGATCTTTACCACTACATAAAGGACAACCCATCTCAAAAGTATAAGTAGACAACTATAACAAATCCATTAAAAAAAACTTGTACTATAGACAATTCACAGGTTTGCTATGGAAAATATACAGGCGAAAAATTCTAAACTGCACAAATCCGAGAACCTTGCCTCAAAAAACACTACCTGTAAATCGAACGCAACCTCGAAATCTAAAACAGAAATGCCCCCCCCCCCCCCCCAAAAAAAAAAAATTTACTCAAGTCTTAATAAATTGGCCCTTTAAACCTGCCCGAAAAGTACAAATAAAGGTAAATTTATACAAACCATGTAGGATTTATAAAACGTACACATGAAAAATGATATTAATAGCTGCCATGATGTTCACCCAATTTCTATTGCTCAGAAAAAGTATCAACTCTAAACACCACACCGTATGAAATTATGCCATTTTACAGCTGCCAAATATTACTAAATTCCACGATGTTGCACCTGAGGCAAGTCCATAAATACACACACTAGCGCCATGTTGGCCCTTTGACATTACGACCAGATTACTGGCTGTCAGAGTGCCTGCATATCTAGGTCTGAGGAAAACATTATCGGGCCCTCATGAGGACGCAGTTATTTTCATCATTGTTGACAACGCCTCAAGGCCTACAGCTACACTGTCACTTGACATAAACCAGACTCAGTATACTTAGTATATTTTAGTTTACTTTCTTACAACACCAAACATGAGCGAGAAAAGTTTCGTTTAAAGTCAGCATAGTAATAAAACCTTCAGCATGTTTGTTGAATTTCTGGCGCCATGAATACGGGAATGACACCCACAGGTTACGAACGCAGCCAACTTTTACGCGGTACAGGAAATGACTCGTTAACATAGAAACGGTGTTTCAGTTCAGATTGTGAGTTCACATGTTTCTCTTGTGTTGATTCATCGTTTGTAACATACTGTTAAGATTATGGGCTGTTTAGCACAATATGATTGCAACCTGACTGAAGACCACTGCGATGCATTCTTCGATATTGCTCGTATCACGACTCAAGTAGATTAACCAATTCAATTACCATTGCTTGCTGAGTCGGGTTGTCACAGCCAACATACACACAGGCGCATTACACATGCACCCGTTTATAACGGTTATATATAAATGGCGACACACATTGCATTGCTCACCCGACTATTGTCTAATAAAATACCCCGCTTAGGAGACTTCAAAACTAATCTAAGTAGTAACTGGCTTCGGTATGCGTCTCATAGGTCCCCGCTTGTAACAAACAACAGGGCTGTTTCATTTAATTTGCAACTGTAAATGTTATATTTTTATTATTGAAATATCTATTAGGGCTGTGAAAGCTGATACTGGTAATATGCCCCTCACCAGGTGGAATCTCAATTCACAACTAGGTTAATATTCTTAATTGAAAAGAATTATCTTAATTATATTCAAAGGCTAATATCCAAAACTAAATACAACTAAAATATAAATGTTAGATAAAACTCTTATACTGTTGAATATATTGTTTTATATAAATATAGGTTCCTAATGAATATAAATTCAAAGTACTTTACCTTCCGATATGAGAAAGGGGTTTATTCACTTGAGTAAATTCAATATGAAAAAAATTCAGACAACGGTAAATAATTATTAGTATAATTAAAGTGCTTTCTATAGGGGACAAAAACTCCCCACTTAGATAGTTACAGACAATATTCCCCGATTGAAACAAAATACAAGTAAGGGTGTGTGTGAGCTCGATAAAGGTTTTACTGGGCAAGATCAGTTGTCAGTAAAACGGAAATGCAGCTCTGCTCTGTTTACACAGTCATAATATGTAATTTATTTCTTTGTGGAAAGAGTGTGTTATACAGATGATGTTTTGTGATAACTGTATTATTTGCAAAACCGTTGTGAGTTTACTAAGTAAATAAAGCAAAATTTGTATACTAAGTGTAATTATGCTGAACAATGAAATCGTTGTGTGCAGATTTACCAGGAAGTTACAGAAAATTACTACCAATTTTTTTTTCTCTTTTGTCACAGATTATAAGATAATTATTCGTTACCGAGAATATATGGTTAGTTTTGCGGCTTTATTTGTAGGTACATTATGTTGGCTATGCCATACGACAGACAATCCATCACAATATAACACTAATTATATGTACTGGTGTTTTAACTATAAACTTAATCAATTAATTAGCCAAATTAACCAATCAATCAAAACCATCCCATAACCGATACACTTTGCTTAGATAAAGCATGACGGGTCTATCACATTAAATTTAAATGCAACAAATAATATGACAGATTGACCCCCACAAATAAACGCCCCGGTTGTTATTCGGATCACAACATATCGAAATTTGACACACACATGCGCTCCCCTCAGTGTTGACAATTGCTCATCAGGCGTAGTTGCTGCCATCTATTAGCTGGTTCTATAACTAAGTTACACCGGTTTGACGGGTCTTCATTTTATTTATTTACAAAGGTAATGTAATAGTACATCATGATATACACCATGAAATTCAGCTTGATTGCAATAGCCTTAATGCATCATGTTTGGTTTCGGTGGTTTTACACATAAGTAGAAGCTGACAAATTTATAATTAACATACCCTTGTGTTGCCTGTATATTTCGAGGACAAAATTGATTTCTGTTTAACAACAGTCAGGTTTTTTACTCACTATTTTGGACTCCATATGAATAGAGTTCGTTTTGCAAAAAAATTAAATAAATAAATAAAAATAAAGGTTAGCAGGTGGTTATGAGCTTATCGTGTTAAACATCAAAATTCTGGCGCTCTTTTTCAAATCAAGAGTTATCCATGTATGCTTCAGGCAAATACTGCGTATGTGCGAATAAAACCACAGGTAGAGTACGTGACTGATAACATGCCTGTTCGGTTCTAAAATCGCTGTTATCATCAATAGCTGTATAATAGTTACTGTCGGCTTCACATAGTTTGTATTGCGTATTGTAATGCAATGCCGATGGATTTCGATTGATATTTAAGCTCTTAAGCCGATCTACACACGGTCAATCATTATTATTATCGAGCGTCAATATATCTACAATAAAATGGTTTGAAAAAATTTTAAATTCACAGTCAGTAAGAGCACGTTACGGGTAGACATAAATTAACAGATATAGCCTAACAATAAATAAACAACATATAAAGGTCCAGGGTTTTAAAAAACTGTTCCCCCCGTGTCTATTTACAATTCCGTTATTTCTCAATATGATTTTCCTTTTTTTTAAGTAACGCTAATTTTATATATATATATTTGTATATATATATATATATATATATATATATATATATATTTATATATGAGTTCAATCAGTAAATTAAATTGGATCCGGAAGAGGAAACTGATATTGGATATTACTTGATGTTAAACGAATATTTTTAAAATCTTATAAAATCGATCGCGCTCACCATTTATCAATACCTGATAATATTCAAATTAGATTAACTGCAATAATTTTATTTCTATAAATTCAAACGGTATCATTTTATATACACTGGCGCTGCTGTTGTTAGATGGCGCTGAGAAAGTATCTTCCTGTTTTAATTTAGAATCAATCAGGATTAATCGGAATAAAGAAAATAATCCTATAAAGGACATCGCTCCAGCCACTGATAGGGAATACCCGGCCATTTCCAAGTCGTGATTACAGAGGAGTTAGGTGACAATGGTTTAATGCAGCCACCGTCCATTGTTATACAGATAAGTTGAACACTTTAATTTCAGTTGTAGGGACACATGTTGCCAATCCCCCTTACCAATCTAGGTGCAACATCAACAGCTCACATCATGAACACAAGTTCCCTACTTGGAAGCTTATTTTGAAATTGTACAATCCGTGATTAAACGACTCAGACCAATTTTAAATTTTGACTGGTACGTCAAACGGAGAAATGCACTGCACTATTCATCTATTATATTGCGGCGATCTTTGTTATTATTATATAGTCCAAATGTAAGGGTACAAGTTAAAAATTAACACAGCAGAGTGCATGGGAACTAATAAATCAAAATGCAAATTCCATCTCTATGGTAACCAGACATTCCCTGTGCCACGTTCAAATAATATATCGTAAATCACGCGAAACATGCGTGTATGCGGTTAGTTATTCAACAAATGCCGGGTATTTACCAGTATGCTGAGGTTTAACGCAATATCTATCGATCATTGTAGTTTTATTTTTCATAACGTACGTATCTCACAATCAGTCTTGTATATTTTAATTATGGCTCGAGTTGATGTAAAAAATGACGAAAAAATTGCATCCTCATCGGGAGATCCAATTTGGTCCTTGACATACCGTGCCATGGCACCTGACAATTCGATCGACTGTCTTACGTCAGGCGGAAAGAATAGCGTTAGATAAGTATTGCATGTTTTCATCATAAGCATATTATAAATTATATAATGTTATTTTCCTACCATTGTACCATGCATTTTCTTTATGATGTCATATTTACAAACGTTTATCGTTATACAAATCCGGAAAGAATATGGATACAATGAAACGTGCCTAGGATCAATGTAACCTCTGTATGGAGGAGAAATACAGGATATAACATCACACAAGCGAAAAGACGGAACAAGCATAGGGAAATAGTCTCAAAATGCCGTCACCTTAAACTAACAACTTGTGCAAAAAGAAAATAGAAGCAACACTTGTGCCCCCCCCCCACCCCCCACTGCCGATATATGAGTGATTTTAACCCAAGTCAAACTAACAGATGAACGCTGTGCAAAAAAAATTGCAGGTGGCGCCACCAGTTTCTTGTATGATAAAGAGCAAGATGAGATCTAAACACATGCAAATTTTCAGAAAAATACGTCTAACCAGTCCGGAGATAAAAGTATTGATGTCTGCAGCGTGAACGTGGATGTAGGTGGTGCCGTCTTTCATTAAATCAAGAAAGCTACTCAGGATGTATACGCATGCCAAATTTCAGGTGAATAAGTAAAACCACTGCCGAGATATGAGTAATTTTAGCCCAAGTCAAACGAATAGATGGACGCTGTGCAAAAATGATCGCAGGTGGCGCAACCACTTTCTTGAATGATAAAGACCTATGTGAGATCTTAACGCATGCACATTTTGAGGAAGATACGTCAAACCAGTCTGGAGATATAAGCATGGATGTCTGCAGCGAACTTGAATGTAGGTGGCGCCAACTGTCATAAAATCAAGAAAGCTATTATGGATGTATATGCATTCCAAATTTCAAGAGATTGAGTTCTGAACTGAACTGGATTCCAATGTACATTGTCACATATGCGTGTGAATGTTAATCTGTTTTGTTGTTGTTGTTGTTGTTTTTGTATATCATCTTTAATTTTTTAGATCAATGCTTCATACAGATCCTTACCCAGCAGGAATATTAAGGGACATGGAACACTGATTATTTTGATCGTCGCGATGTTGCAGAGTTTATCGCCGATCACACAGGGCATCGATTCCAAGCAGTCTTATCGTCTTTGATTGAGGACTTGTGTTCATGTGAGTCACGTATCATCTCTAGTAGCCATAGCAACTGAAAAAAGACACTTAGGGTCTCCTACTCTTTGTCGATTATAAGTTGCTACGACTTATACATTTTGTTCTGTAAAACAGAGAAGTTTAATTTTTTGCTCGACGGAACGAAGTTCACACCAGCCATCAAACCTGAAAAGAACAGCACACTCTGAGGCATATCGGATGTTCTTTCTTTTCGCAGTTTGTGAAAGAGACTGTACAAAATATGCAATTTCATTGTATGAATATATAAAGAAAACTGAACTTCAAGCAGGCAAATAAAACATAACATTTTTGCCTGAAGTAAAGACACTACGCTGAACGTTTTCAAGAGAGAATGGAATCTTTTTGAAAAAAAAACGACGCGGAACAGTCTTAGGTGCTAACTGTATCGAAAATGCCAAATCATATAATTTAGGTGCATACATATGCTGATGCTTTTTGCTGTTGCACATTTTTCACAAGTAGATCTTTACCACTACATAAAGGACAACCCATCTCAAAAGTATAAGTAGACAACTATAACAAATCCATTAAAAAAAACTTGTACTATAGACAATTCACAGGTTTGCTATGGAAAATATACAGGCGAAAAATTCTAAACTGCACAAATCCGAGAACCTTGCCTCAAAAAACACTACCTGTAAATCGAACGCAACCTCGAAATCTAAAACAGAAATGCCCCCCCCCCCCAAAAAAAAATTTACTCAAGTCTTGATAAATTGGCCCTTTAAACCTGCCCGAAAAGTACAAATAAAGGTAAATTTATACAAACCATCTAGGATTTATAAAACGTACACATGAAAAATGATATTAATAGCTGCCATGATGTTCACCCAATTTCTATTGCTCAGAAAAAGTATCAACTCTAAACACCACACCGTATGAAATTATGCCATTTTACAGCTGCCAAATATTACTAAATTCCACGATGTTGCACCTGAGGCAAGTCCATAAATACACACACTAGCGCCATGTTGGCCCTTTGACATTACGACCAGATTACTGGCTGTCAGAGTGCCTGCATATCTAGGTCTGAGGAAAACATTATCGGGCCCTCATGAGGACGCAGTTATTTTCATCATTGTTGACAACGCCTCAAGGCCTACAGCTACACTGTCACTTGACATAAACCAGACTCAGTATACTTAGTATATTTTAGTTTACTTTCTTACAACACCAAACATGAGCGAGAAAAGTTCCGTTTAAAGTCAGCATATTAATAAAACCTTCAGCATGTTTGTTGAATTTCTGGCGCCATGAATACGGGAATGACACCCACAGGTTACGAACGCAGCCAACTTTTACGCGGTACAGGAAATGACTCGTTAACATAGAAACGGTGTTTCAGTTCAGATTGTGAGTTCACATGTTTCTCTTGTGTTGATTCATCGTTTGTAACATACTGTTAAGATTATGGGCTGTTTAGCACAATATGATTGCAACCTGACTGAAGACCACTGCGATGCATTCTTCGATATTGCTCGTATCACGACTCAAGTAGATTAACCAATTCAATTACCATTGCTTGCTGAGTCGGGTTGTCACAGCCAACATACACACAGGCGCATTACACATGCTACCGTTTGTAACGGTTATATATAAATGGCGACACACATTGCATTGCTCACCCGACTATTGTCTAATAAAATACCCCGCTTAGGAGACTTCAAAACTAATCTAAGTAGTAACTGGCTTCGGTATGCGTCTCATAGGTCCCCGCTTGTAACAAACAACAGGGCTGTTTCATTTAATTTGCAACTGTAAATGTTATATTTTTATTATTGAAATATCTATTAGGGCTGTGAAAGCTGATACTGGTAATATGCCCCTCACCAGGTGGAATCTCAATTCACAACTAGGTTAATATTCTTAATTGAAAAGAATTATCTTAATTATATTCAAAGGCTAATATCCAAAACTAAATACAACTAAAATATAAATGTTAGATAAAACTCTTATACTGTTGAATATATTGTTTTATATAAATATAGGTTCCTAATGAATATAAATTCAAAGTACTTTACCTTCCGATATGAGAAAGGGGTTTATTCACTTGAGTAAATTCAATATGAAAAAAATTCAGACAACGGTAAATAATTATTAGTATAATTAAAGTGCTTTCTCTAGGGGACAAAAAAAGTCCCCACTTAGATAGTTACAGACAATATTCCCCGATTGACACAAAATACAAGTAAGGGTGTGTCACTGTGTGAGCTCGATAAAGGTTTTACTGGGCAAGATCAGTTGTCAGTAAAACGGAAATGCAGCTCTGCTCTGTTTACACAGTCATAATATGTAATTTATTTCTTTGTGGAAAGATTGTGTTATACAGATGATGTTTTGTGATAACTGTATTATTTGCAAAACCGTTGTGAGTTTACTAAGTAAATAAAGCAAAATGTGTATAAATGTGTAATTATGCTGAACAATGAAATCGTTATGTGCAGGTTTACCAGGAAGTTACGGAAATTACTACCCATTTTTTTTATCTCTTTTGTCACAGATTATAAGATAATTATTCGTTACCGAGAATATATGGTAAGTTTTGCGGCTTTTTTTGTTGGTACATTATGTTGGCAGTGCCATACCATAGACAATCAATCACAATATAACATGTTTATATGTACTGGTGTTTTAACTATAAACTTAATCAATTAATTAGCCAAATTAACCAAACAATCAAAACCATTCCATATACGATACATTTTTCTTAGATAAAGCGATGACGGGTCTATCATGTGAAATTTAAATGCAACATATAATATGACAGATTGACCCCCACAAATAAACGCCCCGGTTGTTATTTTGGATCACAACATATCGAAATTTGACACACGCATATGCTCTATTCCCGTATCCATTCCTGTTTATTTCTTTTTCGATCATTTATTTATTTTTGTAAAGATAAGCATATGCAGGGACTGAAGAAAAATGGCTCCCCTCAATGATGACAATTGCTCATCAGGCGTAGTTGCTGCCATCTATTGGCTGGTTCTATAACTAAGTTACACCGGTTTGACAAGTCTTCATTTTATTTATTTACAAAGATAATGTAAAAGTATATCATCATATACACGATGAAATTCAGCTTGATTGCAATAGCTTTAATGCATCATGTTTGGTTTCGATGGTCTTACACAGCCAGGTTTGTTATTCACTATTTTAGACTCTATATGAATAGAGTTCGTTTTGCAAAAAATAAATAAATAAAAAGCGATAGGTTTGTATATGAAAATAACTATAACACCATCATACGTGTACATCTGGATTCTTCAGCCACTCGCGACTATCCATTCTCCACCAGACGTCACTACCAATACGCTAAATATAGGCATGTGTCGGATTGACCTCGGGTGCAGTTTGAGGTCAGACTGACGCATTATTTCCACTATATATTATCATTGTAAATAAAGGTGAATTGCATGCATACCTGACCACATATTGACAGTTCCGGCACATTGGCCTGAGAGACCAAAATGAACTCTGTTTACAAATGTGGAGAAAGTGGCGCCTCATGTGACTCGTTTGAGAACTATAGGCCTAGTTCTGTCTCAGTCTGAAGATGGCAGCACCTCCTGGAGCAAACTGTGGAAAAGGCACACCTCTCACAGCATCTTGTGTCAATTTTTTTTCTCTGCAGATAAAAATATTTTCTTCGCATGATTAAAAAGCTAAAATCCTATATTATCCAATAATTGAAGCCACATATTGATGGCCCTCCTATTAGTTTGAGGGTGACACCCTTCAGTCTGGTCCTGTCATATTACATTTAGTCCGGTGAATTATTATAAACTACAGTAAATATGGAAAAGGAGCAAATATAGAACATCGAAAAAAAATAAATTTTAAATATAAAGAACTTGATAGTCTGTTTGTATTTGATATGTTTTAAAACCCGGGAAACTACATTACGGCGATATATATGTGACGTGGCGGTGTAAATATATACTAATCAACAGCACGTGCCACCGTTTAAACGTGAGATAAACCCGGGTGACGTCGGGTCCCAATCGGACCCCCTCGCCTTATCTTCGGGTGCCCTCGGGAAAATATGAATTCGGCCGAAGAGTTCCGAATGGTCCGGGTCCAAGTGTTCCGTCATGTTTGTATACATTGGGTGCCTTGAAGCCGCTGAAGTAGCGCTTCGCGTGCACAAACAATTTTGGGTCCTATCGTCTTGATAGAGCTTCAACATGCACGGAAGTTAGAAGGTGGTTATGAGCTTATCGTGTTAAACATCTGAAGTCTGGCGTTCTTTTTTTTTAATCAAGAATTATCCATGTATGCTTCAGGCAAATACTGCGCATGTGCGAATAAAACCACAGGTGGAGTATTTGATTGATAACATGCCTGTTCGGTTCTGAAATCGCTTTTATCATCAATAGGTGTATAATAGTTACTGTCGGCTTCACATAGTTTGTATTGCGTATTGTAATGCAATGCCGATGGATTTCTCGTGATTCCTTATTATTATCGAGCGTCCATATATCTACAATAAAATGGTTTGAAAATTTTAAAAGTCACAGTCAGTAAAAGCACGTTACGGGTAAACTTAAATTGACAGATATAGCCCAGCAATAAATAAACAACATATAAAGGTCCAGGATTTAAAAACAAAAAACTGTTGCCTCCAGTGTATATTTACAATTCCGTTATTTCTCAAAATGAGTTTCTTTTTTTCAGTAACATTAATTTTATATATATGAGTTCAATCAGTAGATTTAAATTGGATCCGGAAGAGGAAACTGACTTGGATATTACTGGATGCTGCATGTGTTAAACGAATATTCTTATAAAATCTTGGAACGGTATCATTTTAATCCAACCGAACATAAAAACTGTTTAAGAAATTTTAATAAAAAAAGAATTAGATTTTTAATAAAAAAAATAGGTCTGGAAGGTATGTTTAACAAATTCATTCATATTAGTTATGGATAATGATTTTTTTATTTAGGATATGTACTTAAAGCATATCAAGGGAATGGTGATATTCATAAAAAAAGACCAATCTATCCCCGCCCCCTCTCTCTCTCTCTCTCTCTTTCTTTCTCTCTCTCTCTCTCTCTCTCTCTCTAAATATATATATATATATATATATATAATATTACGTTTCCTAAAAATTACATCTGGAAAAATGTTCAGTTAACAATAGGTCTATGACCGGCCAAGTTTAATATGCACTGGTGCTGCTTTGTTAGATGGCGCTGAGAAAGTCTCTTCCTGTTATAATTTAGAATCACTCCGGATCAATTGAAATAAAGAGAATCCTATTTAGGGCATCGCTCCAGCCACTGATAGGGAATACCCGGGCATTTCCAAGTCGTGGTCACTGAGGGGTTAGGTGACAATGGTTTAATGCAGCCACTGTCCATTGTTATACAGATAAGTTGAACCCTTTTATTTCAATTGTAGCGACACATGTTGCCAATCTCCCATACCAATCTAGGTGCAACATCAACCCGCTCACATCATTACCACAGATTCCTTCCTTGGAAGCTTATTTTGAAATTTTACAATCCGTGAATAGACGACTCAGACCAATTCTCATATTTGACTGGTAAGTCCAAAGGAGAAATGAACTGCAACATCCATTTATTATATTGCGTCGATATCTTTGTTAACATTATATAGTCCAAATATTTGGGTACAAGTTAAAAATTAACACAGAAGAGTATATGGGAACTAACAAATCAAAATGCAAATTCCATCTCTATGGTAACCAGACATTCCCTGTGCCACGTTCAAATAATATATCATAAACCACGCGAGGCATACATGTACGCGGTTAGTTATTCAACAAATGCAGGGTATTTACCAGTATGCTGAGATGTAACTCAATATCTACCGAACATTGTAGGTTTGTTTTTCATAACGTACGTATATGACAATAAGTTTTGTATATTTTAATACAAAACTGTATTAAGATTAATTAATTAATCGAGGTGTTGTAAAAATAACGAAAAAGTTGCATCATCATCAGGAGATCCAATTTGGTCCTTGACATGCCGTGCCATGGCACCTGACAATTCGATCGACTGTCTTACGTCAGGTGGAAAGAACAGCGCTAGATTAGTTTTGCATGTTTTCATCATAAGTATATTATAAATTATATAATGTTATTTTTTCCTACCATTGTACCATGCATTTACAAACGTTTATCGCTATACAGATCGGGAAAGAATATGAATACAGTGAAACCTACGTCGGATCAATGTAACCTCTGTATAGAGGAGAAATACAGGTTCATATGATCTGGAATGAAGCCGTCGGTGCATGCTTTTACCTGGGAAGTCATCTGGTAACGATTTTGGATCAAACACAAGACAATAATGTCCATAGTGTTATAAGCGTCGATGATGTCTATTGGATTTTATTGAGTTTCTACTTTAAAACACCATGAAACCGTGTCCATCATTACTTGAATAACAATAATGATCATAACAATAATAATAATAATAATAATTTATAGTGATACACAAAATATACCTACTAAAAAGCGAAAAAAATAATGTAGTCTCTTCAATATTATGAGGGCTGAAGTTCTAAAGAATCAAAATTGGCATTCAAGACCATGTGGTGACGAACTGCCTTCTGTATATGAAGAGGGCTTCATGGGACCAGGAAAGGACACCGTAACATCGTAAATCAACGCATGTGTTAAGGAGAAGGTTCGTGGCATGTTGATTGCACTGTCTATTTAGGGGATGAAGGAAAATAACGATAAAAAATAATAATAATCAGAGTAAAAATAATCGTAATCACCACAAGTGGCCCATGGCTTTTGACGCTTGTTTGAACAATAGTTACGTTAAATGTTAAAGTGCTAACAAGGGAATAAAGCAGGTAAACCTGCAAATTATAGGTCACAGTGGCCTTATTTTTAGCTTGCAGCGAAATTACCAAGATCTAATCATGATACTAGGTTAAATTCATCTAGGTCAACCGGTAACAAAGTGTGTCTTGTTAACTCTGATTGCAAAAGCTGCAGATGGGGCAATCAGTCTTCCATAGCTGAAACTGCTTCTTATGATCAACATGCTTATTGAATTTAAGAAACATTCATGCAATTATTATTTTGACATTTTCTCTAATGCATGAGTTCCATTCATCAGAAGCTGCTAAACATTTGTCAATTAATTCTGAAGAATTGGAGGGGAAGTTTTTTTTTTCATGCATTGTAACAATTTTTTTTTAATTTTCAGATGTTGCAACATGTCTTAGATTTTAGTTTGAGTGCAAAATTGTTGTTTTACAGATGAGAACACACACACGTATGATGTTCTAAGTTCAAAGAAAGCGTGGGTAACTCGCAAAATATAGGTCACTTGATATTTTTTTTTTTTTTGGAATGCAAGATTATTACAAATGACCTCCGTGATATAAAGTTAGAAAGTTAAATTGTTACGTGTGCCCTGTTAACAAATCGAATATGGTCTTTCAAACATCAAAGAAAATGTATGAAGCTTGTTATATAGAGCTACTAAGTCTGATCAGTTTTAACATGTAATGAAATTTTTTATCAAGTAATAAATGATAACAAGCCACAAGCGTCTGAAACCTTAAAGCTAAATCTTCGGCATAGCCAAGTGATTAACTGACAGCCTGCTAAATATACATTGTCATACAAAAGTGAATACTCACTAAAGCAACTGTCACTCCCACCGTGACATGCCCTTAATTAGATATTTTTTTTATTTTCATCTTGGACCCACTTATCAGATTTCCCCAGATCAACTCGCTTTCCTCTGTCTTTTATTTTGCATTGCGTATTATGAGCAGCTATTGTAACGAAATATAGATCACTCGGTAAACGATTCTATGTTTGTAATTACTGGCGAAAGATCAATCTCCTTCTTGAATATGATGTTGGGATTGCTGTATTATCATAAAGTATAGGAAAATAAGCACATGAAAACAATCTCACTAAAAAAAGGTCTACAGATTGTACTGATCAGTTTTTGCGTAGTCGCTTTTATATTTCTTTACAGTTAGTTTATATTTTTGAAAATCGGTAAACCATCAAAATCATCTAGTACCTGAAAATATTAATTTCCAAGTTTATTTGTCATAAATTATTATATCAACATAGATGAGATTATATCATTGGTCACACCTTTTCACTTGTCATGGATGAATGACCCGCCTTGAACCTTTCTTTGTCTATCCACCAACCTGTATTTTCGCCTTCCATATTTGAAATCAAAATAAATGCATAAATATTCTATAAAACATTTTGATCGTGTTTCAACCGTCTCTAAGTCATTAATTTATCCATATCCAAATGTTCCTCTGCCCCACTATCGGTCTTTCTTCGTGTCTGTATTTATATGTCTAAACAATCGAAAGCCCCCGACCGATGATTGTCTATTTTTTTTTCGTCTGTCTGAAGTTCGTCTCTCTACGCCCTCTAGAGGACTTTTTTTACAAACGGTTCGTATATTTCCCGTATTCCCTCAGAGCTTTATGATTTTGGTCAATATCCGTCAAAAATCAAGGTCTAGATTGCTGGAATATCTAAAAAATGTTTTTCTCATATTATTGTCAGGATCGTGAAAGCCACATAAACTGCAGCTCATCCGTCTTCCCATATTTCTTCAGTTTAATTATTGCTGCAGTCCAGCTTGATAACGCATATTGCAGCAAAAAACAGGAAATTCGAAAACAATGAACTATATACTTATATCTAAGAGGTCTGTGTTACAAGTCATGTAGAATTCGAGTTCATGCAGTCGTAAGGGACGCCTAATTTTCCACCATTCCCAATCAATTGCGAATATGCCAGATTTCTTTCAATCTACAGTTCGCCATTTTGCAGCAATTAGTTTGATACAGACATGAATTATGTACAACGATACCCTCTCAAAATGTGTTTACTTCAGGACAAAGGTGATCAGAGGGCGTTGCACCTAAAAGTGACTATAGGATATCATTTTGTCCATATCTCCAAAACTGCAATAATTCTCAACTAGATCGGCTTATTCCAATGGATTCGCGGTTAAACTTTTGTTATTTGAAATATCTGTCATCCCTGTCAATTTTAGACGAGGGTTGTCATGCATTGTTTGATAAATTTTACTGGCACGGTTCCTATTTTCGTCAAGTCACTTTCAATGACTCTTGCGAGAGCTTAATGTTTATTCCTCGGACCCTACTGTTTATGGTCAAAATCGGTTAAGGTCACCAAATTATTTTCCTCAGATCTTGATAAAAAAGTGACCGATTTATATATATGATAATGTATCTGCCTAAAGCATTACATATCTGACACAATACATTATTCTCAAAATCAAAATCTTATTTGCATATTTCAGCGCCAGTTCCGTCAACTATTATGATGCCGGCCACCACTTCTATGCCAGCTTTATCGACTAAAGTCACAACTTCTGGTACTGTCGTTGAGGTTTTTTTTGCACTTAATCACGGAATGCAAGACAAATTAAAACTAGCAGTAAGCCCATACACAAGTATGCAATAGGAAATATATATATAATACTATCTTATAATGTGATATACTCATGTGAAGATAATCTAACAAAATGCATATGAGAAACATTGCAATTATTCAGCTCTACATACCTTGTAGAGCTGGAAAAAAATTTCAGAAGTCAATAATTCTACAGATAGATCAATTATCAATAGATATAGAGGGTAAAAAAGAAATCATATAATGAACATGCCCAAGCTGAGGTAATATCAGTAATGACACTGAAAGAACCTTCTCAAAATATTCCTCAAAGCATGCCTAAATTATAGAGGTAGTGTAAATAGCGAGTTGATATCGTGTATTTCATATTAACTGTGTAGAAATATCTTAGATATTTTAATTATAAGCACGTATGGTATTTTCCCAACATATATGGAAAACCATAAATTAAAAAAAACTAATTCCAGTTACATACTCTGTATACAGCTAAAAATTAATTATTCTTCATGAAATAAAAATAGACATATTAACACACTGATAATATAGGTTTATGAATGGGTCAAATTTTATCTCACCGTTGGCCTCAGAAGATATTTAATGACGAGAAACGCGAAGGAGTAGTAATTCAGCGATATAGATTAGAGCCGAGTGTACACATTTCATAGGGAGATAGTGACTCGTAATCATGTATCTTATTGCCCTTAGACTTGTGGTCCAATTATGCATTGCATTAAAAGGGTTCGATTTTATTAATGATTATAATATATCGCATGTAAATATCGAACAATCCTTCTTCATGTATATGATGCTTTCCTAGATTTTCTAGATGTGCCAAGTTATGATTTTTTTTTTTAATTTTACAGTTTGCATTTTACTTGTTTCCCCCATGTAACAGAATAAAACGTGACGAAAAACTAGTTATTTCATTCTCATATAACACTTTTCGACATTCGTGTTATTGTGTGATAGTTATAATAGTTAAATGTTTACGTTTGAAGACATGCTGTCTGAAAAGGCGAGGGTTTAAAGATGAAAAAAAAATGCACAAATTGGCTACATTTAGAGGGCCTACATAACAACATCAGTGTAAGCGTACAACTTTAAAGAAAAAAGGAAAAAAGACGAGTAAAGTAAACAATAATTTTTGCTTTCATTTTATGATAAGGTAAATACCAGGTGGAACGATAGCACCTATGCAAGTATAATTCCACAAATGTGGAACAACTGTGGGTCAGGTGACCATGGCCGTTTAGCTATTCGGTGGTCCAGTCCTAATTTGTTACTTTTGCCACTAAATCTATAGTTTTCTATAAAGTTCATCGATTAATTGCTAAAAGTTCAAGCACGAGAAAGCATTTAATGACAAAATCAAAGAAAATATGGAGTGGTCATTTGCCATTGCTAAATTAGTCTCGTCTTGGTAAGCTGAAAATACATCATCTGAAACATATTGATCATTTGATGAATTTATACAAATGCCTTCTCATTTCCTGATAAGGTCATATTGCAGATATATCCTATACGGTTTCGTGACGCCCCCCCCCCCCCCCCCACTCCCAACGAAAAAGAAATACCCCGGGGTACTGCATGGGCACTCAGCCGCAAAGAAACAATCTCAGCCAAGCATCAGTACCAGCCAATTTATCAGTCCAGTAATATTTATGGGTTGTGGGGCCATATATTCATCGATTTTAAAACAGTAGAGTAACACACATATACGTGTGTGTCACAAGCTTCGCATGGGGTGTTGCATAACAGCTGAACTGTGAGGGTAATCCTATACTGTATAAACCATGGAACACAAAGGTGATTGTCCAACTTTTTTTATGAAACGTATGAGTATCACATCAACATCGTAACGACGGAATATGGCTAAATGCCAACGCTATATAATACTGAAACGTGCAACTGAGTTAACAAACGGAATAAAAACACTGCTGATTTTCCCCTTGATCTACTTGATCTTGACTGGTCTGTAGTCAACTGTGCACTGCTGAGTAAGGAACCCACCCCTAAATACATGGATATGTCATACATACACGCCCCCTATCAATAATTTCAACACCAGGCCTTTTTTATCCTTTATCTGACCCCAGCTAGCCTCCGGGCACCAGTACATATAGGCTGGTCACTGTCACTTTGCAGCAGGAGTTGACAGCTGCCTGCTGTAATCAAAAAGAGAACCTTTAATTAACTACCAATACATAGGCACTTAACTGCTATAAGATATAAAATCACTACAATAAAAATGGTTTATGGGCGGAAATGGGCAAACCCCATTGAACACAATTGTTATTTGCTATAAAAGATGTCACGCAATTCATCAACATCAATCATCCGCCCGATAAAAGGGGACCATTAACGAAATGTTAAGCATTTGTTTGAAGCCAGGTATGTGTACTCGTGTGGAATATAACACAAACGTATGTGTTGCTTCGCAGTGTCAACATAGAACCCTGTGTACACAATGCAATAACCCAATCATCTTTGTCAAGCTTTCATTGAGATTGTGCGAGGGTACCCGTGTGTAACAGGACATAATATGATTTAAAGAACCGCAGTCACAAAATTAGAGCACCGTCTAAATAATTGAACAAAAACTCCATTTTGCTGAGAGACATGGCCAAAAAATGTAATGTAACGCTCTTTACTGGGGGTAGCTAGGTGGCGCCCATGAGTGAAAATAGCGAGATGTAATCAGACTTTGATGTGTTCTCTCGATGTACCACCAAAAACTGCGTGCCCGATCTCACGCTTGTTAATATATTCTTCAAGGTGAAGCAGAAGCAAGGACTATCCTAAAATGAAGTATCTAGGTCTTTTTATTCTGACGTGGTCCATAAATCTGTCATCGCCCTTCAATGGTAAGTATAATTAAATGCTCTTACTTTATACTGTCCTGTCATTGTCTTACTCGCTGAGGGACAGTGGTCAATACAAACATTTTCGATAAATACGTTTTCTCTCTTCACAAAATAAGAGAAGGAATTAACGATTTAAATTGAATGTAACAAATTAGCCATGCAACAAAAGAATAGTTTGATTTCTTTTAGTAAAGCTACCTGAGTCTAAGTGTTTGATAAAGTACACAATTCGTGAACACGTTTTAAAACGTTGCTTGAACATATCAGAACAAGCTCTATCGCAAGAACATAACAAATGAACAAAAAATATAAAAAAGTAAAAGTGGAACTGATATGACCTGCTTCCGACTGAATGATGATTCTTTTAGGATATTCATCTAACTGTGAAGGCCAATGATCAAGTTAAACAGCAAAGGGTAATATGTTGGGTCATATGTTCTCAGCATGTGATCTATAGTTCGTAATGGTATATTTCAGGTGAATAAATTGGCGTGTTATCTCTCTCCTTTTAGTGAATTATAGGTCGGGAACCGCAGCAATAGATCTACCAGTTGTCCAAGGTAACCATTTGAACATCCATCCAGCTGTTACGGTTAATGTATCAGGCCTGGTCCTGGCCTGGGAATTTTTTGCAAAAAAGACAGGGACGATAGTGTTGAGCCTGTGGGATGACCTTGGACAAAACAGATACCGGCTACATAATAAAACCTATATTACAGTGACCAGATTGGGACGACAGGTCAGTAAATCATTTAGAGATTTGATCAGTTTCTAGGTTGCAGTAATGTTGACATTCACACGGTTCGCTTAAGAATATGTGTAAACCTTTGCCCATTTTTATTGAGCATATATATATATATATAATATTTCGATAATGATTGTAAAATAGCAGTCACTTCACTTTTTTCACAAATCTATTCCAGGGTATAATAATACGTAGAGGCCTTTAGCGACCATTCTGATTTTTTTTTAAAAATACAAACAGAATATATAATTCTCAGAAACATCAAGATCATTTTTTTATTTTATTCATTTTTTTCTATAACGTATATTATATTTTCCACGCGGGTGGAAAAAATGCATATATTGACGGTTGAGTAATGTTCTGTTTTGTTTTCACTGTATTTATATGATTTTCAGGTTTTAAAATCACGTTAATACTTGAATCTTAAAATAATTTGATTAAGTTGCAATGTTACTGAAAATATTTATTCATGTCCATTTTTCACTTAGGTGTTTACCATACCTGGTGACAAGAGGTATCAAGCTTACACCAACCAAGTGGTCGGGCTTCATGTCCTCAACTATTATGGTGGCGGCGTCATTCCCATGACCGTCGGAGATTGCTGCGGTCTAAAGACGAAACTGTCCCATGCATCTCTTATTTATGACTCTCGTCTCCAATTAGGGTATACGGTTACCAGCAACCGAATATCTGCCAGATCCATTGCCGTCCTGATCCATATTAAAAGAGGTAAATCAACAAAAATTCACGATTGTAAGATATTGTGCTTTAATGTATTAATGCGTTGTTTCGTTGAATTAATTTCTTTCTTTAATTATATGGCCCTTTACCTACCATCAGGACCAAATTTTGTTTCAGACCCAATGGTTAGAATGACCGGGGGTGATTCAGATTCCTTTGAAAGCAGCGATTCACATTTTTGTATCAAAATTATCTCCCATCCGCCCGGATTCCTGCATGTCCACATGGACTTTGTATTCCCTCTGCCAGAACTTTTCGTCAATGTCACTGCAAGAAACACTGGATGTCAGAATGTATATGTGTACTGGTTACTTTCGACTGACGGTGTTGGAACAAAGACAGATTTCCAGCTGTGTTACCATCGATATGAAGATCACGGGGATATCACACATTGCATGTTTTACTTTTCTATAACGGATGAAAACATGGCGTCTATCGTTCATCTTCGCCTTCACCATCAGACTGGCCCGCCAGTCAAATTATGTTCAATAAACATTGAGGCTGTTTAACAAAGCATGCTGATACTTCCTGTATCACAGTTTCCGCTGGTTCGGGCCTTGAATCTGTTCCTACTGATAACTCATCATGCAACTCTCCTTTACAATAAGTAAATGTGAAAAGGTATCTGTTTTATATTTATTGTCGATATTTGAAGCAGACTACGGAGTCTATATGATCCATATATATATATATATATAAATCACGTGTATATACAGGATATATAAAACATGTGTCCTCTTACCACGGAGTTTCCATAAACGCAAGGTGGAGTTTTGTGAACAATTTCCAAGTTAATTAAGGGGCAAGTAAAATTGTTCAATTCAAAAGCAAAGACACAATTCTTTTTCCTAAGTAAATTGATGTGCTTCGTCCATTATGCAGAGAGAACTTTGTTTCGCTAGTGTCTGTCATTGGTCGTAAGATAACCGAGCGGGATAAGTATGAAGAAGGAGCAATAATAAAAATCCTGCAGTCAGATGAAAACGTGACGACATAATCACATTGTACACAATAATACTGAGAACAAAATTGTTGGATATCATGAGCGGAAAGACACTTACTACTACAGTACTTTGATGAATGGCTGATTTGTAGATGTGGGCGTCTTTGAACACCAGCCGCCAAAAGAAAGCCTTATAAAAATTCGTTTTTTTTTCTGCGTGGCATCTCACTATACTATAATCTTTAGATTATAAAACTTTCTAAATGCTATTTCTTTTATTTGCTTCCTGATTTAGAACAAATCATAACAAGTGCTATTTGCGTAAATCTAGGATGAAGATGGAGAGATATAGCGGTGATATCCTAATTGTAATGAAGTATTTTATTTATTGTATATCACATAAAATGTATTGTAGGTGTTTAGTAGATATTGTTGTGTTTATATTTTGAGGTTTGGAAAACATCGGTACCTTTATTCCCTTGTTAATTGATGAGAGGGCAATGTAATTTCCTTTTTAAGGAAATAACAATGAATAAATCATCTTATCTTATGATCATATTGCATGTTTCTTTGAAAAAAAAAACGAGATAAATCGAACGTCTCTTAGATATTCGGAAATTCACAAATGAACTTTTAACCATAAAGGGTTACCACGGCCACAAATGTGTAGCAGTCAAATTGTAGTAAATATTACATTGATAGATATTTCTTATATGAATTAGTCTAACCATGGAAAATCCTTTAGTTTGAGGAAACTTCAGTAGATCAATCACTCAATCTTTCCAATTTTCATCAAATAAACTTACACACGGCCACATGTGTCAGTGGAAAAGCAATGATACGAAAAGTCAAAATTCTTTTCATTTTTCCGAAATTATATATAGGCAAATATAGGCAAACAATTTTTTTTCAAAGACATTAATGTTCATAATACACAAAACAGATGATTATTAAATAATTCAGTCTTTGCATTAGGAACTTTGATTTTATATCATATCTTTATTATAAGATATAACTTAACTTTTGTTATTTACATTCTTAAGAGGGATATTATAATCAATATATTGAATTTAAATGGTAACATTATATTTTTTAAAACCCTCAACACGAAATAACTGACCCATATGTAATTAATTATATACATATATTACTTATAACAATAAAATATTTATGTTTATATAAGGTTTTGTTTTTCAGCATTTACTTATAAAAATAAAATAAGGGATATTACATTTAGTTTGAAAATATTTAACGTATTAGAGTCCCACCTGAGCAAGGGATCAAATATTGTTTGTAATTTGTTTGCAGTAAGCTTTATGTATTCATCTGATAAAACAAAACCTTTCAGAAAGTTTCCATTTTTAATAATTTTGTTTGTATAAGATTAAGTTTTTGAGCATTTATTAAAAATAATAGTCAGAGATATTTCATGATGATTTAAATTATTAGAGTCTCCATTAAGTGAGGACACACTTTTTGCTTAAAGTATAAAAAAACACGATTTACCACTGTGATGTGTGTGTGATTTTGCCTGTAAGTATTCGTCTGAAAGGTCTAATGCCTTCAAAAGGGTCAAATAAAATAAAACTCCGTAAATATCAATATTTTCATTCTCGAAAACAGAGTAGTTGTTTCCTGATTGTTCTATGTATTCCCAGGTCCATTAATGATGCCTCAAAGAGACCGGCGCCATGACATTACCTATCATAACACCCTCAGGGAGTACATAAAGGGACCTAGAATCAATTTAGCTTTGTATGGTCGTCTGCTTATTTGATCTTTCGTCCACATTTGATGCACGCTTAATTAGTTTTGTCAATAACGTATTGTCAGTGAAGTACATACGAGGCATGATTTTAAATCAGCTGACTCTAATAAACCTAAGCCCCTGCATAGATTCATGGACTATGGGAGCAGCCAACCGTGTTCGTGTAGAACCAAAAGGTTGTCCGTCTTACCTACCGAATGTAGGTCTAAAACTGTATTCATCATTTGTACTTGTCTTGCATAGAAATGCGGACAGAATCGCTTGGGCCACAATTTTTTTGCGGGTAAAGACAGGAACGCTTACACAAAACACTGGACCGCTCATTCTTGACCTGTCTGGATCACCCCTTTTTAATTAAATTTATTAATTTTATTTGATAGTTTTTATCTGAAAATCTTACCCATATTTGTTTAATTACTTTATAAAACTTTATTTTACATAAACAGTGTCTATTCAAAGTAGGTAGTTTAATATTTGCGGGTAATTTAAACAAGTAGGACTTCATAACTAGTGGATGTTGTTTTTTTTTTTCACATTCTGATATTACTTTTATTAGTTTCACAGTAAACACACTGTGAAATGTGAACTCAATGTATATTTATTTTTATCCCTTATTAAATTTTTTTAAAATAATTTGACCAGGCCCACTCGCATGAACGGATCACCCATAATTAACCGAATCAGGAAAGGGCTGCTCTGTTGCTGGACGTACCCATCAGTCAAGTCTGGGGTAGTCCGTTTATCTACTTTGACAAGAACCTAAATCATATTAAAGAACATTACGAATGAATAAGGGATTCCATGGCCATCCTCAAAAGTCGATGATAAAGCCTGTAATCTTGAGGTATGTCCTGCCAGTGTCCGATCAGAAACAGAGTTATGACAATGACAAGCCTATGATGTTGTTTCTCTTTCGGGATACACATGTAAATGTACATTCTTTGTGCAACATTCACAAGGGAAAGGTAGTGCATCTAAAATGTCCTCATTTTGTACCAGATGTCCAATAAAAGCATTATATGAGCTACAGTCACGCTAGGAACACCTGACATCACTTCGTAAAAAAGGGCCATTACCGGAGCATCTAAACTGGCAGATATGTACCTGGAATTAATAAACTTATTTCATTACTGTCATTCCATATACATCACTGAATTTGGTATTGTAGGGTAGCCAACTGATTAGAGTACTTGCTTTCTTCAATGGATCTAACTAGAACCGGCTGAAAGAGTCCGCAACCTTGTTGTTACACCTAGCACATGATATGCTCAATATTATATGTTTTTACTTACACATATGAAAAATATAGCACGAACTAATTGCACAATTTCCCGGGACTTTGCTAGAACCATATTGCACGATCTGGACAACAGCGATATTATCAGAATGAAATAACACTCGTTGGTTGCATTATCCAACCTTTTCTGAAGAGGCAACCGTAACATAACTCTGATGCTTCCGTCTATAGACGCAGTTTTTTTTTTTTGGTCGTGGACAAGCCCTACTCGAATAATCAGCTGACAGCAGTCCATCGTTCCAGTAACCCTAGCCAACACTTTATTTCCAAGCGATACTCCTTGTCTGATTTGGTGTGATAGTGGAGATAACGTACCTTTTTCTTTGTCGTTTCGATCAACGACGTACACACGTTTGCGCACTACCTAAGAAATAAGAGTAAACGTTCCAGTAATTAAGAGTATCTGTCGCTTCGTGCAAACACGTTCTCTAAGCCAGCAATGTAATTCCGACAGTATATCGCGCAAACGATCCTGTAATAAATGCAGCTGCATGAGATTTGAATCAATTACAATACCGATATACTGCACCACCAATGAAGGGCAAACCACTTTGTTCGGCTATGCGCTTAATCCGTTAGCGTGGCAGGTCATTAGCATTAATTCCAGTTTTTGTTTTTTTTTTGCGCACTGATCCAAACCGGCTTCTGCTCATGTATGGAAATAAGCTCAATAGTGCTCAATTTCAACATCGCCCTGTTTTCGCATTACGCTTGGGCGAAAAGAGTAAATAATTTTGGCGAAAATCGACGGCCTAATGAAGTTTCACCTGACAATAGTATTGGCTTTGGCTATTACGGAATAGCTAAGTATTGCCAAGTAATTCATAGTCTTCTGGTCGCGGAAGCACATGTTTAAATGCGCCCTCTAAAATAGTTTGACAATTTGATCGCCCTCACCGTATTTACCCACCTCTTCTATGATCTGATCAATCGTAATATACTAAATGCTACAATTACAGGCTATTACGTCATCGTTATCATCTCAGACCTTTATCTAATGCTAATGCGTGTTCGTACGCCGACGGCCATTTATGAGATTTTCTTAATACCTAGCATCCGGAGTTCCCGAGTGGCAGTCTACTTCGTGAATAATTAATAAGAGTTTTCTTTTATTCTTGATCACCGTGGGATTGTTCCAGATACTTTATGTTTAAATGTGGTTTCATCTGCATTACATATTCCCTAATTAAATTGAGGTTTTGGGCCCGTACAGCCTTTACACAGATTGGCCCGCTCACAACCATTAAGCCGTTACTGTAACTCCTTTATTGCAACTCTCTCTTTGGGCGTGGTATCAGCGTTCCTTATTTTTGAGGCTCTGCTTCATTCACTTTGAGCTGAAAATGGAAATGTTCGACAGAATGTTCGATTAACTTGCACCTGAAGCACCGCTTCGAGTATTTTTATATACAGTTTAGTGTCGATTTAACCAAAATCAAAGTTCCCGCAGCTGTGCCATTTCATTCTAAAACGTGTATAATACATACTCCCGGAAGACCACTGATGATTGCGGGAAATCTTCTAAACACATTTGTGATACCATGCCCGCTGAGGAGATTCCATAAGCATGCTTTCATTGCTAGACCGCGTCATAAACCACGTTTTCGAAATTATCTATTGCCCTTTTTGTTCTTTTGGGTACATGATAAGTCAGCTACACAGAAATATTGTCTTCGTGGTACATAATTCAGGCTAGGTTTAGTACTAAATTATGAATCTGCCGTCTCAAATACATTCAGCAACACAAGTCAAATGTCATGTACGGTATGCATATGATGTTTCCTAAATTAAGCACTTGTGTTTTATTTTTGCAACTAAAAGATGTAACTTTAATTATCAACCGGAAAGTGTGACCTATTGTTCAACAGTATTGTACAACATTAATCTGGGATGTGTAACTTTGTATTCAACGGTATGTGCAGTATGATTTTTATAAAGGAAATGGTATATGTAATGTTCAACTTTGAAATTCAACAAAATAAATGTTTCGTATCATTCCAATTTTGTTCCTTTTGACCTTGTATATGGCATTTAGAAAGTTATTTGGACTCTTCTCTAAGTTTTCATTACATAAGAGGTATAATAAATAAAGGGTACTCTTCAAAGTTTTCTTTAAGTGCTCTATAGATACCAACACGACTGTCCTGATCCTATGAATACAATACTAATAAGTTGAAGCAAATGTTGTACTAACTTTGGAGCAAATTTCCGCTCTGTGAATCATTATCAAAAGATGCCCTACTTTTTTTACAATTTTATCTTATATGATTTCAGTGCGTGAAGTCCATGATTACATTGAAGGCACCCATTACAAATGTTTGAAATTAATCTGGAGAATGTTATTTCTACAAGTACATTTCTAAACCAGATGATTCTGACATACAGTTTCATCAATGTGATTATAAGCCCAAAACACACTCACACGTGGTCATGCACCAGGCGTCAAATCCTGTAAAATTCGCATCACTTTATTTATTTATGTATAATATGCGTTTGTAAGGATACAAAATTGCATAATGATAATGGAGGTAGCTTATTCTAGCAATGACTCCTTTATAAAGTTAACCGTAAATAAAGGTATACTGCATATTAGACATCGAGCTAAGGGGTCTCCTGTCCCCCCCCCCCCCCCCATTTGTGTCAGATTAAATATAACCACATTTAAGCGTAACCACAGAGTCTTCAACACATATTGGTACTAAGAAAATAAAGGAAACATGTCAATATAAACATTATTAGCTGCTTCTGATACCCATCCATAGATTGTTGATTCTTTATACCTATAGTTATTTTAACACCTTTCAGCACAAAAAAAAAATAACGGAATAAATACGTTAATTTAAAAGAGCATCTATGAAAATCGTGTACATGTAAAATTTAAAATATAAGGAAAGATATATATATATATATATATATATATATATATATCGGTAATATTGGTTTGCGAAAATACCTTGCTTTTATTGATGAAGAAACACTCTACCCGTTTGGGTTCGATTGTCGTTGGTTTGACCTTGAATATGACCTTGAAAATAAACTTAAAGGTTTAAACGTAGGGAGGCATCTACCTACACATTTTCCATCACTGTATGACTGATTGATCTAGCACGGATAAGTGATATTAACATGCAGTGCCAACAAAAGTGTTATCTTGCCTTGCATGTAAACGATCTGATATTACTCTGGCATAACCTAAAGTGTCAAAATAGACTCTTAGACCCAGGTGTAGCTTGTCCTTTTGTGCCTCTTCTAGATGAAATTCATTAGATACAGTATTTATAGCACTGATATGGCATACAATATATATTTAATATGATATATTAATGAATATTGATATTGATTATTACTGTCACGAAAAAAAGATATAAACTAAATAGCAAATAATTGCATGGAGTGAGAAAAATAATGTAAAACCGTGCCTTTTAATGAATTCATGTAATTATTATTACATCAGCATGACTTGCATGCACCATTAAAGTTAATAAAAGGCCCTGTGTATGTTATTTCATTTCTTCTGAACGTTTTCTATAAATGTTGCTTAAAATATTTCATTATAAAGTATGAAACGGAGACAGCGTATTAAGTTTGCTTATAATAAATCTAGAATGCGGAGGTAATGGTTTATACTATAAAATATAATACACTAAAATATGTTGGGATATGAAACCTTTCAGAGTGTTTGTTACTTGAACTCGAAATATTAGAACACAAAAACTGCAGTAAATATTTTTCACATAATTCTTTCAAGAAGACAGCCTCTCTAGGCAGTCAAAACGATCATTTTGACATAATGTCTTTGATTTGTCACTAATTAGAAAAATAATGGATTGATATTATCAAATTTCGATGAGATTATGCTGCATTGTATGATGCCTACAGCCAACAAGGTACTACTTTATTTCATCACCACTGCCTCATTAGTATAAAGTGGATTAAAACATAATTGTTTTTATCTTTAATATTAACTGTTTGCTTTGAGTACAGAAAGAAATTCTATGAAAATGATTATTTATTAACTCCATCCTCCATAATTTGTTATTTAAAAAAAGTTGTGGCTACTGCTATCACCATCTTGGGAATGACACCGGGACTGATCAGCTCCTGTTATGAATTTCCTGAGGGCTCATACGTATAATTAATTTACTCCCCTCCCCTGCCTGAATAACGCAAATATTTTAAAACCACATGTAAACTAATTGTAAGTCCAACCCATTATAACTTTAAAATGGATAGCATTCCATTGTAGCATTTTAATACGTATATTGCTGTATCTGTCTCATATTGTTTTGAAGAAAATTTCAAATAACCTAGAGCTATTAGTCTATTAGTTATTCCAGACTAATTTGGAAACGTAGGACGATATCTTAACAGATACAGAATTGTAAATCTTTCAGTTCTATCTGCAAATATTATAGTTTATTGACATTCTTTCTTTTTGTTTCAGCGAACATGTCGTCAACAACTCATCTGCTTTACTACCCCATCTGCTTCAACGCAAAAGAAGGACCGAAGCCGAGGGCACTTCCTATTCAAAATTCGTTCTGCACAGAATGCTTGATTCAGTGGCATAACACTAGAGTGAAAATTGAACTAGATTCTACGAATAAAGTGCAATGTCCCGTGTTCAAAATGCCTACGCAAATATCACCTGATGGCGTTGATGCTTTACCTATAGATGTCAAGGTCACAGAAGCATCAGACGTCATTACTGCAATTGGAAGTGTGTCGTTAGGTAAAACATGTAGCCCGAGACGAATATCAAACCCGTTGAGGCTCTTTGTACTGACTTTGACTTTCGTTTCTGCCAGCAATGTGCAGGAGAACATAAAACTATAACGATATTCTCCACGCATAAACTGATTTATTCTATGTGCAAAAGCCAATACAATGCAGTAAAATATTCTTGTTTTACCTGCATAGAAAGCCTTTGTACAAAGTGTGCCGTTCTTGGGGCACATATTGATCACAATATTTTGGTTGAAGATGAAGGCTTTGAAACTGCAAAAACAGATATACTAAAACAAAAGCCCGAGATATTGGTCTTAAAAGATGCTCTTAAAAAGGGAGAACTATGTTGCGACCGACTTATTTTTCCAATGGAATCTTATGTGAAAGAAATGCATGATGCCATTATTGAAAAACTGGTTGAGGTTATATGAAAAGCAACTACAGTACATGAAGTAACTCATCGCAGGGCAGTCAAAAATATGTTCGAGTCATTCCTGAAAAAAAAAAAAAACAACGAAAGCCAAGAAAATTATAAATGAATGTGATCAGCTCTCTATGATGGGTGGAACAACTTCCTTGGAAGGCATGCATGATGTACAACGTAACATTTATAACGTTGCAGAGACATTAAATGAAGCAACGTGTCTTTTATCTAACCCTGTAAGCCTGTGTCAGTCTGCCTGTTCCCTTAAAGGTGTCGAAAAGGTGTTATCAGCTTTTGAAAGTTTGGAAATTTCTTGCACGGTAACAAGCATGATTGAACAGAACCTTCCAATCCCTGAACTTGAGATGATAATAGAATGTGGCGAGAGCAAAGCACTTCAAAAACCCAGGAACATTAGTACTATGCAGGATGGATCGTTGATTGTAAGCCAGTACAACGAAGAAAAGGTCTGTAGAGTTTATTTGGATGGAATAGTCTAGGAACAGTACTCTGAAAATATAGTTTTCGTTTTATGCGTTAATGAAGGAGACATATATCTGGCGAAAACACATGGGTCTGGTCTGATAAAGATGCCAAAGGAGGGTTCTCTAGAGTTTGTCAAAGTTGAGCGTACGGTTCCCTTTCCTTTGGGTTTACAGGTCGGAAAAAAAGAAGCATATATTTTACATGGGACGGGGTTGGTTCGAAGGGATTTATCAAAATCAGATGGAATTGATATAATTACCGGAAATTATGTCTAGTGGGTTCTTTCTCCAAAGAAGTACAACTATCCCGATGTTCATCGTTGTGGACAGTGCTACAGATAAGGTTATCAAATATGATGACAAAGGGGAGGAAGTTTGTAGATTTAGAGAAAATGGGAATACAAATGGTCCATGTAATGGCCCGACTAGTGCTACCATGATGGTGAACGGATATGTACTAATCGCTGACCGGTACAACCACAGAGTATGTGAATACAAACCTAATGGTGCGTTTGTTAGAAATCTACTGACTAAAAAGGAGGGTATGTTGTACCCAACGGACATCGCAGTGTGTTATCCCTACCTCTTGATACCTGAGGACGTTCTGCTTGATACTGGCAAAGAACATTCTTGTATAAAACTATTCAAGTTATAATGTTGAACAACTTTTGCTTATTTAAGAGAAGAACATGTTTCCATAGATGGTTTCACATCCATTTGACACTTAATTTGACATAGAAAAAGGTTATGTGTCATCCTTAGAGGTTTTTCTGAATGGATTCCTGAGTTATCTACATCTTAAAGGACACCATGATGAAGCTGTTTTAAATGATGGCAACACTTTTTTTGAAAGTTTATGTAAATAATATGCATATCACTTATCAGGAGGTACACATTAGATGTTCGAGTGTACTCTTGGTCATGATCATGAAAATAGCTCACTTGAATGACAAATACTAATAGACGAGGAAGCGACTGCTAGTTCATGATTGTTGCACTAGCTAATACCTATGTACAAGTTCAGTATATACTCTGCCTCAGCTGGTGATAAGTTCTATTAATTATCAAATGTCCATTGAAGTGATCATCAAGTTTAATTATATTTTTAGTTTTTGTTGTTTTAGGTTTAGTCTTTACAAGGTCGACAAGGTCAGCATTCAAGTGCATTCATTTACAGCATTATTGTGAGTATTTATATGGAGAGTTAAAAAAAGAGCACATAGATTCAGCCGTGTATGTATATGTTGTGTTGTTGTATTATTTTAGCTCTTATGCTTTTAACATCAGCAGAGTGTGTTAGCAGATATTCCTAAGTTCAGTGTCCATGGATACTGATCCACGCATTCTGTTGTTGGTATTTAATTATGACGTTGATCAGTGAAACTGTCTTTCATACTGCTGATAATATTGAGAACGTGCTATTCAATGTACAAAAATAGTTGTTTAATTTAACATTTAATATATTCAGTTAATCATCAATAGATTGATATGTTTAATCATGGAAGATTGTACTTTTGTCACAGTGTTATGAGAGACCAAGGATTGATTACGGGTGCCTTTCTATACATGCGGGTGCATGCCGATGCTATCTGGAGACAGGAGACAGTCTCTATCTAAGCTTGGCTTTTGAGATACCCGCCTGAAGCCTTGCTTAGCAAGTTAAAATGTTAAAAAACTTAATATAGGATTGAATTATTACAGTTAACTTTAAGAAATTATGATTACTAGTGTATGCGTTTACCACAATATTTGGACTATCTTCATGCGGGGACTCGCACATATGGAAAGGACAAACACCCGCATGTATGGAAAGGCACCCTAAAGCTTTCAAATTAAAACAATTACGTGAATCCTTGTTTTATAAACATTATTTCGTTTTAGAAAACTCAGAGAAATTTGTAACTCTTTCACTGAGTCACATCATGGTCTGTTTGATACGTAAATTTAATTTGAACTTTAAGGCAATATTTAAGCTTGATATCGTTACCTCTAAGAAAGACCTTTGATCGATTGGCTATTGCGATTCTCATGTTTCTGTCATTTGTTTTATCAGAAATACATCTACATGTACAGATATGAAAGTAACAAAAAAAACGCACGAGAAAGTTTAAATACATTGGTGGCACAGATTTGAACCTCTCTCCATTTTAAAGTGATCCCTATTTTCTGAGGCGGTATTTTAACAATTAAAATCCAGTAGGAAAAAAAGAACGTTCCTCTTTTGGGTAGTCATTCCGAATACGCACAAGCAACGGAATTGCAGTTAATATTTTTATGTATCATTATATGTGCAGAAGCAAGCAGTCGTATGTTACGTTGTTATTTGGTGTTCTTGCCCGACATGTAACGGAAAGCAGACTTAACTGTGCGTAGTTCCTTGCTCACGTTTTTTAAAGTATTTTAAGGTTACTCAAGTGTCTCTAATTTTTTTTTCGACAAGAAAGTTTAGAAAAATGCTCACTTTGTATATTTTATGCCAGAGACCATAGATCTCATATTTTCGGGCGTGATCTTTTCCTGCCGAGTCCATGAAATTGAAAATATAAACCCTATTCTTATCTAAGGAGCATTTATGTTAATGAGGTACCAATTAAGTACTGGATCAACATTAATCTGGCATCAGTTTTACGAAATACTCTGCCGGAAAACAGAAGCATTAGGACATATTTTGTTTCCAAGGCCGTTTTAAATTGGCGATATGTTGTTGAAAGCTCATTTAAATACCAGTTCTCCAAAATGGGAGATTGTTAATTATGTTCTGTTCTTGCGAGCCTGACCAAAGGAGTTGTGTCAATGTAGTGTCAAGGCCAAAGTATTATGTTTATACACAAGAAAGCGATCAGGGTTTTAAGTGAGGTAGGCAGGTTATCTGTTATTTACATAATATTAGAGGTCAGCTAAATATAGAGTGTATGTCAGGCTTCAGTGGCATTCACTCTGCCCATGCATCATAGAAACACAAGCTCTTATTACGGACAAACGTAAAATGTTATCACACAGAAGAATGGGAAAAGTTTTCATTAGAGAAAATCTCAATCAGGAATTCTTTCAAAACAATATGATAGAGGATGTCAGATTGGGACAATACTGCAAGGGCCTACAAGGGCTAACTGTAAGATGCTCAGTTTAGACGGCCACTCAGCTCAATGAGAGAGCATTGGACACCCTAACTCTAATCGATTCTTCATTGGCCGATTCCCGAAGTGCCCTTAAAAAATCATAAGATTCCATTTATTGCGCGAGTTATGTTTTGAACAAACCCTTAAACACACACACACACTGCGTATCCACCTGGCGTACTGAAATATATGACAAGCAACAATAAGGTACAGTTGCCACAGGTTGCATTGTATTGTAATGTAATGCTTTTGTATTTGCATAAAATCCTACTTTTGGCGTATTATTTGGAAGTTTATTAATCATAGTATAATCTATAAACAAATAATATTCATGTCGTGCAGTATTCTTTGTATGCACTCAAAAACTATTTAAAAGCAAAAATAGACATACAGGAATTTGGATTTTTGACTGTTAAAAGTCACAATTGTTGTTTCAAAGTAATAAGGAGAGGCAGTAATAGGTTGGCTCATAAACGTGTTTTTTTATTCCACGAATATACATACAGTAATTCCCCTATTCCCCTAACCAAAGACTGAACAGTTTGCCCAGGAGCGTTCCAGAGTTATCAACAATATCTCGTTTGTCATCGAGCAGGCATAGTACGTTTATCGGCTTGGGCTGGTATATCAAGCCAAACAACTGAGCAGGTTTCTAGCATAAGCATCAGTAAGGAACCATTCATACATCTCTGGTGCTCGAACAGGGCGGGTGCCAGGTCCCACATTGCGAGCCTGGTCATAACAATGACAGGTTCACTCCAAAGAGCAATTGTGTCATCTACGCAAACCATTTTTTTTACATAATTGCCTTACTCGGTTGATTCAAAGGTCAAAACTCTTTAAATTCCTTTGCCTTTCAATCATTACACGTGCAAGCCCCCTGTGGGTTATTTAAGAAACAATCCAATGGCGATGTCATTAAACCTTCCGGGCAATTTGTTGAAAAAATCACACGTATGTTTCCTTAACACAGCTTAGACTATTTTGTACCAATCAATCTCTGAAATCGATGTTTTTTTCCTCTCTCTTTATATGCCAATGGCGTCTATAACGGTCGACAAGAAGCACGATGCTCCCCGGGTAACATGGGATTAATTGTCGTAAGAACTTGTCGTACGCAGCATGTCAGCCGAAGCTTTAAGGAAAAACAGCGGTGTACTGTATATATACAGTATATACTAAAGCTATAATAAATATATTATATATTATATATAATTATTATATATATGTATGCAAGTGTAAGCGTATTTCTGATTAACAGATATGTTGTATATATGTCAGCATGTCAAATACAGATTATGTCGCCGCTTCTTGGGGGAAGGCAGTGTTTATCTCATTCAGGAACATTTAGCAGTGACACCCTCTCTAGTATCCCGCAAGGCCTTGTGCCCTAAACGATAAATACGGAGCAATAACGTTTAAGATCATCCGACACCAGAGACCTGTAGACGTGCAAGTTAGTATACTTAAGATACTTATACACTGTAGTTAGGGAGGAATATGAACCCTGTGTTTACGTGTGTGATGGGTGCTTGCGTCTGTATTCAGAGAGGTGTGTACTCGAAAGATACCTGACTACAAGCAGCTCATCTTTTGCCTGTCGTATATGTACTCAATAGATGCAACACGTATGATACAAGTGTGATCTTTGCATACCCTGCACACTATCAACGTGGATATGTAGTCAAGGGGCGTAACCGGAGGGGGAGGGGGCGCAAGGGGCGCACCTACACGTCCTCTCAGAATTATACTTTGTGTTTTAAAAATTAAATTTTCTAAAGCACTCTTATGAAATTCTTGTCACTGGCATCGCATTTTTGGGACTTATTTCTACATTCCGAATACCCGCACAAGACGTATGTCAGGTTTAGGAAACGTAGAAGGGGGAGGGGATATGAAATGTCCCTGTACGGCGCCGTAGATTAGCGAGGTGTCTCTTTTTTCTTTTATTTTTTGTTTCTTCAAGTCAAATTGTATCACTTTTGTCTGTTAATCACTTATTTCTCATAGTTCATGATGATAATTCCTTTTCTATCATGTCTTTCAAGATGCCGTGAAATCTGAATTTTTCATTTAGATGAATTGGTATGTGTGTTTTTTTTTCAAATTGCAGAACCTATATACTTGCTTATCGGGTTCCTCTATAAGACCAGTTTAGTTTTCATTCCCAAAAGGACAAGCTGTAGTCACCCACTGGATACTCAATTGTATTATCTGATAACCGACTCTGAGATACCCGGTTAGAAAAAAAGGATGTCTCAGGATTTATGAAAAACATGGTTAACGATCCCATTGAGGACACAATATTATTCCCGACAGTTCAAAACCCAAACGGTGCATCAACGAGGCGCTGCCAAAGAGAAATTCCAGGCAAAGGAGGATTTGGCCCACCCGAAAAGGAGTTATAGACAATTTCAGACGGTTACTACAATAATTATTGATGATTAAGAAAATGGCTCGTTATTTAGGGTCTTAATTTGTCTTTTGCTGTGTAATTCGCATGGCAAGGTGCATAATCTCAAATTCACCGTATGCATCTTTTTTTAAAGATTAAGTCGCAAGCGATTATGAATATTTGGAATATTCGGGCTTTTGTATGGTCCCGGGTCTGTTCCAGTATCGGTTCGTAGATTCATTACTTCAAGGAGGAAACCCTACTAAGCCGAACACTATAGAAAAATTGCAAGTGGGAGTACCACTAACAGTAGTGTCCTACAGATGGCGGTAGGGATGGGTAAGTTGTATATGTCCACATGTTTCTGACATATATATATATATATATATATATATATATATATATATATATATATAATACTGTTAAAACTGAATTTTATCTTCCTGTACTCTTCATCAGATGTGAGCAGATACTTTAAATTAGTGACTAAATAGTATGGCCGTGTTCAACCTAGTGGTTAAGGCGTTTAACTTCGGAGATGAAGGTCCCCGGTTCGAACCCCACCGGTGCCTCAATGGCATAATGGTGAATTCCCGTTAAGCTCTGATATCTTAACGACGGGTTATGGCTTCTGGATTAGTCCTAATCCCGTGCACATAAAACCTGACATCAAGAAGGTTCAATAATAACATATCATTCTTATCGTATGGATACCTTCACCCTCATTCAATAGACAAGACCACCAACATGCCATGGCCTTATCCTTTATTAAAAGGGGAATAAAATATGGCCGTGTCAAGCACGTCTTTCCTTTTGCGTATCCAGATATTTCTCTTATACCAACAAATCAGCGAGCAGATATGCAAATTCCCTGGTGTACCAGGTCTACTTGAAAATTCCCTACTTAAGGTCTAAATACACGGTAGAGGCTCTCACCTGCATTTCAATAATCCCAACCCATTAACATATCTATATTTCAAACAGAAACGTTGTTAACAAAATATCGAAAAATATTGATATTGTTAAGGGTTACATAAAAGCGGACCGAACTGTCAAGCTAGTGGAAGCTTGCCTTTCTAGCGGAGCGGTTGCTACGCCGGACTCGTCCGCCACCAACATGGGTTCGAAACCGGGATCGGCCCAATGTTTTCCCCTGGAAAATTTGTCTTCGTAACAAAACGTGGGCTTGTCCGGGATAACGGTAAACTTTGTGGCAAAGGGAATAAGCTCACTAAAGTGTGACTCCTGGGATAATTAGTCTTGTTCTGAAAGCAGAACGCTCTTAAGAGGGAGTGTGTTACGGGGTGACATAAAATCGGACCGAACTGTCTCGCTAGTGAAGCTTGTCTTCTAGCGACGCGGTTGGTACGCCGGACTTGTGCGCCACCATGGGTTCGTACCCCGGATAGGCAGAATGTTTTCCCCTGAAATATTTCTCTTCGTAACAAAATGGGGGCTCGTCCAATGTGATGGTAAACTTTGTGGCCCAGGGAATAGGCTCACCAAAGTGTGACTCCTGGGATAATTATTCATATTCTGATAGCAGAACGCTCTTAAGAGGGAGTGTGTTACGGGGTGACATAAAAGCGGACCGAATTGTCTCGCTAGTGAAGCTTGCTCTTCTAGCAAAGCGGTTGATACGCCGGACTTGTGCGCCACCAACACGGGTTCGAAAGCGGGGTCGGCCCAATGTTTTCCTCTAAGTAATTTGTCTTCGTAACAAAATGGGGGCTCGTCCAATATGACGGTAAACTTTGTGGCCCAGGGAATAGGCTCACCAAAGTGTGACTCCTGGGATAATTAGTCATGTTCTGATAGCAGAACGCTCTTAAGAGGGGGTGTGTTACGGGGTGACATTAAAGCGAACCGAACTGTCTCTCTAGTGAAGCTTGCTTTTCTAGGGAAGCAGTTGTAACGCCGGACATGTGCGCCACCGACATGGGTTCGAATCTCGGATCGGCCCAGTATTTTTTCCCCTGAACAATTTGTCTTCGTAACAAAATGGGGGCTCGTCCAATATGACGGTAAACTTTGTGGCCCAGGGAATAGGCTCACCAAAGTGTGACTGCTGGGATAATTAGTCATGTTCTGATAGCAGAACGCTCTTAAGAGGGGGTATGTTAGGGGGTGACATAAAAGCGGACCGAACTGTCTCGCTAGTGAAGCAAGCTTGCTAGCGAATCGGTTGGTACGCCGGACTTGTGCGCCACCATGGGTTCGAACCCCGGATAGGCCGAATGTTTCCCCTGAAATATTTCTCTTCGTAACAATATTTGAAAACTCTATGGTGATAATCAATATGCGAATCACCGTATCGCTATACACCGATTTATTGATAATATCGCGAAATAAAATTTCATTGAAGGAATCAGTGTTATCAAAGTTGTATTTGTACCATTCCTCTAATACCTCTTGCCAGAATAGACTAAAGTAATTAAATGGTAGGACCAGGACGTCATTGTGCAGCTCAGATGGCGACTAATAAGCTGAGAACATTATTTGTTCCCTGAGTTTAGCGGTGAGGTTTCTATCTTGCCGTGCAAAAATACATGCATATAGGATTATGTAAACGTTTATAGGGCTTAAAAATAGCAATGTTCGGGTATAAAAGTTTTCACGAGCGCGAATCAAGCTTGTGCATGACCACCTTGTTAACATTATTTACATTAAGTTGTTGAACCATGTCATATTGTGCGACAATTATAGTGAACACGGACAGATCGGTTTCACTTACAAACGTGCTCAGACAAAGGCCGATGTATAACCACACGGAATTAACTAGCATAACTGATGTTATATAAGCTCCTTGATTTATTATTAATCTGATAAAGTAAATGCACTGTCCAATGTTTTAAGTGCACCAGTAGGACAACGGAGGTATAGGAATGGCTCTGCCGGGGTCTGACCCCTCTGCAGATCTGGAGACTGAATATAAGAAAAAAAGAGAAAATTTCACTGTAACGTATAGTATCAGAGTTATTAAGCAGTTCTAGAGCAAATGTACCTGTTAGTGAAAAATCGAGAATTGTCATGAAATTTAGAATGCTTATTAAGTAAATGGTCCAATGAAATTTTAATTTCCAGAAGTTTTCCAAAGCTAACCTTTGGTCAGACTTAGAGTGAAACGTAAAAGGTGTGCAACTGTCATTTAATTTCACCTAAACCTAATTTTCGAGTTACAAGGATATCCAAGTCATCATTTATGGCTAACCAAATGGTGATGGTGGGGGAGATGAAAGATTACCGAAAAGTTAGGGTCGGAGGGAGACTTGATGAAGGAAATAATATTTATTTTCAATATTATTAGTATAGTTAATTCAGAAAACCAGCCTTTGACGGTTAGTAGTTTGACATTAAAATCACTTTTTCAATGTTATGAATATACGTTGCTCTGCATAATGTGTTGGTGTGACAGCGCTGCAATAATTAAAGGCTGTCAGCGACCGTTTCTGAAATAAGATACATTTATTCGTGCTGCATATTTATATATATATATATATATGGATCACGATTAGTGTCAGTGTTATAATGAAATGTTTGTTTCTCAGTAGCTTATGCGCCTGTTATATGATTATCCTTCTGATATACAATAATTGAAAACCTTCCCACTTTGCACAAGGAAGAAAACCAAGTAGAAGCTCGACTCGTGTTTCAGATGTTTCCAAGTGTGTATTTTGAGTATAATTCTAAGATGGTGACCTCATTTGCCCTAGTAGCAGGTAACGTGGTATTTATAAATCATTTATTTCTCAGTCCTAGAATGTGTTTGTGTGTGAGAGCATGTATGTCTGCATATATAATAGAGAGATATGTATGAATCGCCAGGCTTGTTCATTGTATATAAAGCCGGAACATGAATACACAGAAAAGTCGGTCCACTGCCGATGGGAACCGAACCCATGATCTTCCGATTTCCGGTCGGCTGCTTTAACCACTAAACAATAGCAAATCCCCGACCCCTCTGTGTATAAGCACGCTTTTATAGAAACCAGCTAAGTTACGTCACGGTAGTGAAGTCAATGTGATACCCTCAAATGTGTCGGCACAGCGACTTGGCATGTAGCAGGGAGAACTTGTGGCCATGTAACATCTCCCTGTTGTGAGCATCTCCTTGCCCGTATCGTTGTGTAATCAACTCAGACGAACTTATTAATCGGTGATACACAATTTCTCACGACGCCTGCAGAGCGATCACCCTGGGTTGGAAAAATGTGTCACCGCTCCTCGGTTTAGATTTGAATTTTTATAAGTTTTAGGAAGTGGAGGCGGTTACCACAAAATTTATATGTTTTTCAGATGGTATACCAAGACGCAAACGAAACCAAATTAGAGTTTTATTTCTGTAGCCCTGGGCTATACTCCTACAAACTTGCATTGAAACCCATCTACACACAATATCCCTGCAGCCTATATTGCGTAGATAAAAATATGTTTTTGTCATGCCTAGAATAATCACACAGAGCATTCCGTGTACACTCTAAGAATAAATGGTTCCAGATGGTTCTTTAAAGAATCCAATTGGTTCTATCTGGAACCATGGTTCCGTCCAGAACCAGTTTCTCAGTGAAATGCTTCCATCTGGCACTTGAGGTTCTTGCCTTGACCATAACCTCTTATAGAGTTCAAGATAGACCATGTGTTGTGACCGGATGTCCCGGTGATAAGGACGCGTGCGTCGTGTATTTAAACTGTAAGGTCAACGGTTGGACAGCCGGATATATCTCCGGATATATTAGAAACGGAAGGAATACGAGGTAAGTTTGATGCTTATGTTAAGAATAATTTCAACACCAGGGTGATGAGGAACAAAACGAACTCAATATCCATGTTTGGTTATGCTTAATTAAAAATTCACTAAAAGCATTCTCTAATTAGCCTAGTGTTGCATTGACTTATTATTACCTATTATATATACCCATTAAAGATAATTAAGGAAATAAGATAAAAGTTGTGGATATATCGTTGAATAAAATTCATGTATTTTTTTTTTTTGTTCATAATATGAACAACAGATGGTAAGACACCTGTTTTGGTTTCGTTTTTTGCAGACCAGGAATCTTCCGTAATTTCTCTCTGTGTGTTCGCCTGCATGTGTCGGCGAGGAGACCTTTATGACACAAATAACAAACACACCTATATATACCTACATATATATGTATTCATTTCAACTGTAAGGATGAATCATATGTCCAGAATAAATATTTCCTGCTATTATTCCCCTATGTGCAGCTACATTGTCGAAACATTACCATTTTTAGAATGATGAAAATTATTATAGAGAATTTAAAGTGAATAAAGTAACAGTTAACTTACATCATATACTGTTATTTGTGATAAATCATAAACTACAACCTCATAAATAAATACGAATGCGAAATGAAACATTATATATATATATATATATATATATCCCTATAAGAATCCTTTCATGAACAAATGGTTCCAGGTAGAACCTTTCTGTAGGGATTTTAGAAGCACCCATAATCAGGTTTATATACAGAACCCTTAGGCCCCCCCCCCCCCACCACCAAAAAAATACTGAGAGGGTTCCAGGAAAAATCCTGACCAGAGGGTTCTACTTGGAACATCTAAGTGTTCCACATTGGCTCCACTCTAAAGAACCTTAAGGTTTCTACATATGACCTTTTTCTAGAGTGAATCAGAATAACTGTCTACATATTTATCTATATATTCACTTCCTGATAAGGTATACTGGTGAATATTGTTTTATTTCTATGATTGGTAGACATTATAGCTTTTATTTTATTTTGCCTCTATGTGCCGAATTAAATTATAATATATATCCCTTGTGCTAGAATAAATGAAAAAAAATTGGTTTTAATCCGATTTTTTCACACCTTAAAAAGTATTTGGTATATCTGTTAAAGATGGATTGTGAAAGGCAAACCAAAGCTTCAGAAGTATAAGTATATCCGAGTAATCATTGATTGTACGGAGGTTCCTGTGTAGTGACCATCGCTTGCAAAGGCTGAAACATCATACAAAGGGAGACAGACAGCTAAACTGCTAGTGGCACGCACTCCAGCCGATACGGTTTATTTTGTTTCGAATGCCGCTGGAAGCAGTATTACGGACAAAGAAATTGGGGATATTTGACTGAAAGGAGTGTGTTAAAAAATCATGGGTTTACTGAAACGTCGCAGAATGTAGGTCAGCCTGACCTTATTCAAGATTTCCAAGGAGATGGGCCCAAGATCTACCCAGATGTAAAGTAACTAGTTTTTTAAGTCTATTTGTTACTTTGTGTGCCCTGTTACGTGAGGGGGCCGACAGACAAATAGTGATTACTTACAGTCAGCGGAGCTAAAAACGAACCTCAAGCAGGTTAGCTGATTAATGCTTATCGAATATTAACCATGTTATGAATGCAGTGTATTGTCCCTGAGGAGACCTGCTAGTGATCTACACTTACGTAAATAAAGAAGGAGAACTTATTTCTAAACAAATATAATTATCTATTAATATATATTTATAATATAAAAGCTGCCGCAGTTTTCTTATTCCTCCTTTTTTTAAGACCCGACTACAGTAGGCGATTTCATTAATTTTCGTGAAGTTATATATATATATATATATATATATATATATATATATATACATATATATATATATATATATATATATATATATATATATATATGGTTGGTGATATTATGGTAAAAGCATGATACTATGGTAAGAGCTACATTTGTATTTTTTTATTCTTTAGTTCTCACTATAGACAAACAAAAAATTTCAGCTTTTGCCGGACTGGCAGTCGGCACAGCATACTCTCCTTCAAGGTCAGCAATACAACATGCACATGACAGTTGTGAAAGCAAGGGAGGTCTTCCTGGTAAACCTGATTTAAAGTCGGACTCACTATTACAAGAAATGGAGCGAAATAATATAACGGATATATGGACAAATGTTGCAGAAGAACAAATTGTTACATCGACAGTGGAGAATGACGCGGATCAAGGTTGTTGCTTTTTGTATCTCATTTGAATAAAATATCAAGATTGTGATTAAATTGGCATAATTTAACACAAGTGTATTAAATGAACAGTAACAGCCGTGAATGTGATAATTTCCTTAAAGATATGTAAATCTAGAAAGTTTGCTCACGCAGCGAACCATGAAGATTTAAGTGGATACCCTTGCACAATGATGAGATTGAGCCTGGCCCACCCAACTCGCTGCTACAAAAACTACCCAAGTGGGGTTTATGCTATATGTGAGAAAAATGGTAAGGTTGCATATGAATGTTAGCTAACCGTTAATAATTAAAATAGCTCTCCACGTATATTTAAGGACTATTGCCATTATACAATGAATAAAAAATATCCGCTAGGACTGGGAATCTTAAACTTGATGAATAATTATAATATTTTACTTAGGATAGTTGCTTAAACGTTATTACCCCATGGCAGTCTGGGTAGTTTTTACTTACATCATCTGGTTGTAAGGATTTTCTAATTTCTCAAGATCAACAGTGCAGAGGTTGTGATGAAAAAGGCGAGTGTGATCCAGATCTGTGTTATTACTACATCAAAGATATGAATGACTGGTATCAGGCTGGAGCAGCATGTGAAAGAAACGACTCTGTCATAGCAGCATTGACACCTAACCGCACTCTTGATCTGATAAAGAAACTACAAATTCCCCATGCTGCTGATGTGTGGACCGGAACTGGTGCACGAAGTATATCTTTCCTCTCTATCGATTAGAAAATTTACTGAAGTATATCAATTCAGCGAACATATCATAACAAGTAAAACAGGTTAACAGACGTTCTTTTTGTTTACAGAGCTAAGGGATCACACGTCAACAACTTTTCGGAGCGCTAAACAAATTAAACATCGAGGCTGTGGAATAATAAAGTTGAAAGTTAAAGGAACCCGTATAAGACTGGAATTGAGGATTGTCAGTTGCAATCTGACTTTTCCGTATGTCTGTAGGTTACGTAAGTGTCAGTTCTTTTGTTGTACACAGTATGGAAACTGTATGCGGAACCGGCTTTTGCTTAAATGTCAGTTTAATTTCAACCGCATTTCATACTATTTGTTTTATCCAAATCAATTAATTAATATAAAATAATTAAATGGATGTTTTTATTTCAGTCAGCCACGATGAAGATATCCCCCAATACAACAGCTGCCCCAATGACAAAGCAAAAAGGTAAATCATAAGCACACGGTGAATTACTCATGTAATAATAAATGTATTTTCTTAAAATTGTTGCAGGACGGCGAGTAAACCCCATAGATTGTGTACTTTTGTTGTCTGACCAATTTTGCTTTACCACTAAACTTGACTGTGTCTAAATCACAACTCACTCATTTGAGTGATTGTTCTTGGTTTATAAACATTCTATAAACATAATTGGCACGTGCATATCGACTATTTTACACAGCAGGTTTTCCGATGTCACGTGTGATGAAAGGTGTTTTCGTCGTAACGGCTTGGAATGGGTCACTTGCATTTATCTTTGCAGTTATATACATTGTGGTCATCATTGACTTCAGGTAAGTCTTGTTTTATATATTGGTATATTAACATTTTAACATCCGAATGGCCTGATATAAGGATTAAAATTGACACTTACATGTGTTAATAACTAGTCATTACTTTTTATTGGTTTTATGACACTTCATTTTGAGAATGGTGTTTAAATAAAAACCCGTATACTATTTAAATGTTGCATTGAATAAATGATGTGTATGCTATTTTCTGTTAAACATTTGCACAGTTCAGAAGGCGAATTTCAACATGTAATGTATATACATGTCGAATAAGCCAGTACAATTGCCTATAATTTCCAAGTTGTGCTGATTACTATTTTTTTAATCATACATAAGCATATTAATAAGACAATGTTTTTTGGTTATTTGTTTAAAGGAAAAGAGAACATAGAACAGATGGCCGCCCCTGATTAGTGCCAGGAAGTCCAGTCTTTTGTATCATAGCAGTCGAACTGTTAACCGGAGATATATAAATGTTGAAAGGTTCTGAAGTGATCTGAACTTCATAAAGTATAATGCATTTACATTTATTTTTTGAAGAACTATACATTTAATTTGGAAGATGTCGATAGCGGACACATTTTACCTTTGTGTGAACGTGTAAACGCTGTCTCCTATGGTCAAATATACCAATATAATTAGTGAAATGTATTTCACAAGACTAAACTATTATTTATACTTAAGGATTCACTTTTATGGGTTTTAAACTGTATTGCATACTCAGATATATTTGTCAATACGGTACATAAAAGAGAACATGAATTGCTTAACCTATGAAGTACCTTTAACTTATAGTTTCAAATCACCCATATTTTGTAGGTCCGAGGAAAAATAAACCTTCGTCCATCATGTATGTTCTGTTTTGTCTGAAATTAAATTACCGCAAATGGTACAGATTAACGGTGTGATATAGCCTTGATTTACCTTACTCTACCTAATACATAATGGAGGTAAAATTATCTGCAGAAGTTTTCCTATTTAATAAGATTATTTTTGTTATCAAAAACAGTTTCTCTTCCCATTATGTTTTATGGAAAGGTCGTTTGGTATTACAGGCCTGTAAAAACCATGAGAACAGTCACTGAACGATATTCAGGGAATGGACCTAACTGGTTGAGCATCGAAATCTGGTATTATGTGGCCGCGTGTAAGGCTTCACCGTCTCTGTCTTGCGATGAGTGCATGGACAAAGGTCAAGTGATGACTGAATCGATTGACACATACAAAGATTTGTTCCGTCTCTCTCAACCTACTTATACATATACATGTATATGTAAGCCGAATCTTGATAAGTTGGTGTGTCGGTTTATGGACGGATGGAAACAGCAGGAAAAATCTGTTCCTTTACCTATGATAAATTTCTTTTGATTACATCAGTTCCATAAACACACAGTGCCGTAAATTTTGCAGAATGCATTCACATGTGAAAATTATGGATGAAATAAATGTCATGACATGTGACTTCGTTGTTTGTCTGTCTTAATGAACCACGTGCTGGTTGTCAGCCAGGTCTTCTGATCGGACTCATGCCTCCTTCGTCATTGGGTTGATAGCTACTTGGCCCACCTGTCCGTCACTGCTCTTTGCCAAGACGTGTAACGCACTTGCCGGCCATACTCGAGCGCCCTGGCTAAACATGCGGTTGTGTGGTGTTGGATTGTGTCTCACCAGCCACCTTCCGCCAATCAGGGATGTCCCCTATTCCATCAGCAGAGCCTTGACCATACCACTCTTTGCGCCCTGCGCTTGTTCAGTCTCCCAAAACTTGTCCCACCCGAGGTAAAAACCTATTAGAAAGAGAATATTCAAAAACTAACTCATTAATAATACAGACATGCCAAGTACCATGGATGTTTTGCCGTAATTGTTTATCGCCTAGTTGTTCCAGATGTGGCGTATCTTCCTTTGTTCTAACTGTACGTTCAAATCTGCTTGCATCAGAGAGTCCATGCAAGTCAGGTTGCATGCAGCTTTTCAATGAGTCAAAGAACTGGTTCATTCTTGTTAGCATAGTGACACCGTCCTAAATCCCGAGTGAACACCAATATTTAAATTTGAAATTTAAAGATAGAGCGAACGTGGTGCGAGACAAAAAAATAACACGCGTGACCTTCGACCAGTAGGTAGAACATGGGAAAAATCAGGTATACCTCAACGAAATGTATATGCAAGCCTTAAGGTTTTGCCCGGATTGTGTCAATTATGGCACCGCTCGTCCACGGCTCGATTGCAATGGTGACATTAGCCTCACAAAACTCACGGCGTGCATTACATTTTATTGGGCTATAACCAATAACTACATCACCTCAATGTGTCCTGGAAGTCAGGTTCCATGCGACATTTAAAATAACGGATACACGGAGCCCGACTGCTCATAGCTTAACGGGAGACCTACGATTAGTCACGGAAAATCATACGCTATGCTAGAGCCCTGAGAGATCCTTTTAGTCAACTAGACATTCTATTTCAGTTAAATGACGATAACATTATAGTATATCAGCTAAAATGTGTCATATTCATCATAAATCGATCTTTTTTCATCAAAAGCATATGTAAAATACACCACGGCAGTGTTTGTCGGATAAAATATATGTAGAGCACTGAATAGCAGTGATAAGCTGAAAAAAAAGTATCCGACGTGTGTTCTTTCCATGGCAACTTGAGCCATCAGCCTCTGTGGTAAACTTGTTCACGATGTATCACTGCCGACAGTCCGTCACTCTTGGAAAGGGCCGCGCAAGATATTTTTTTTTCTGATCAGGAGAGGTTTCAAGCAAAGCGGTTGCAAAGTATTATATGTGAGTCATGTTTCCATTCGTTAAGGCTATATTTGGCTACGGTTATTCGAATATATTCCTATTTGTGTCCCGAATAACATATGTTTCCTCCTGCAAGCAACGCAGTTTTGGAGTTATCCTTTGTCTCTTTATTCTTCGATATCCATCTACACTACGCATATATGCAGTTAAGCGAAAGCTAGACCAAATTAGAGCTCGGTTATGAGCGTGAGTTGACAACTGACCTTCTTCCTTGAGACGGGGAATGTGGGACAAATAAGTTTTAACCCAGTGAAATATTAGCATCATGTAAATATATCCTCGGCGTGTTTCAATCATGGCATTCGTTCGGCTCTGCCGATTTAAATACAAATTTAATAGCACATAACTTGCTTGAGGTTTCCAAATTTAGTGGTCTGATTTTTAAGCATTAATTTACTGTATATTAAACAATCTCAGTTGGATTCTAGCAAAGTACACCTGCCTGATCAGAGGGTTGGAATTATCTCCCCTTACATTAAAAACCCTTACTTATATATATGTATCTGTTGTTAGGAATGTTAAGTCGGGTATTGGGGTTCCCCCATCTTATAAGTATTTGATAATATTTTCAATATGTTTTTAATAAAATTTAGAACCTTTGTTAGGGGGCGCTTATTATTCTTCCAGACCAAATTTAAATACCCTTCTTTTTCTTTGACCTTCACATTGTCAGCATGGTGTAATGGCATAACCCTTTGACTACTATACCGTGCTGCACAGACTCCGTTCCAAACAGATCCAACTTCTGCTCTTTCATGTGATATTCTTGTTTGATAGTGTCTGTTCGAACACCTGGGAATAATAGTACTGCATGCTCGATAACGTCACAGGAGGAAATATTAAAAGAAGACAACACGCGCGAGCAATATTTATCCAACTGTCCCAAATATAGGTACTGATTGTAAAGTTGCTTCTCGCCTTTTATTCTTTTTTAACGTTACACACTCAAATTATTATAACCGGTGCTGAACACGTCCAGCCCTTTAACAGTGCAAAATTAACATTGACTGTGATGCCCTAAAAGTGGCACTATAAACAATGCCTGTGGTTTTATATTAGTAGCATTATTAACCAGGTTTGCGATACTTCTCAAATGTATACAATTACACATGATTAACTTCACGACCATAGTCAATCGTGTATAGAGAGCACGTGAGGGATTGTGTGACAGCCCCTGATATCACTTGAATTAACACCTTCTTACTGTCGAGATCCGTTTACACTGGGACCTTGGTTACAGGTGTGAATTGACGACCCTGTAGCACTTCAGCCAGACCCAAAAATTTGGACCATTGGTACCATTTTGGTGACAAATCTTCACCATGTGTGCTTCATAGGTAAACATGTGTAGGTAATAAAAATGCCTGATAGCAGTATGAATGTAGTAGCTTTCTGTGAATAAATGAATGTTTAATGTCGGATGACGTATATATATATATATATATATATTTTCATTTCAAGGATATCGACATAAGACTGGTTATAAGGCCCGTACTGATTAATATGCAAAACGTATCCGGTCAAATTTGGCCTCAAATGATAGCTTAAAGCATACGCTTTAGTATGACATGCCATTTATGAACCCTGCCTATATATTGCTTAAGTAATACATTCCTAAAGTTACACCCACCCCTGGAAAAAAAGACAAAGGAGTTGTTATATAAATTTACTTCATACAACTTTATATGCCAAACTTGTATCCAGCAAATTAATCTTTTAAATGATGTACCATTTATGATCAATAGGTTTATGCACCTACAGTTAAACTTTCTTATTCCCTCGCACGGGCAGATCCAGGATTTAAAAAAGAAGGGGTCAACGCCAGGACTAATGACAAAACCTATAAAAAAGGTTCCCAGGTCCGTAGAAGAGGGGGGGGGGTTCTCAGGACACAAAACCTAGTTTTAAACCCTTAAAAAAGTATTGGTGACTGGAAAAGGGGAGTCCGGGCCTCCTTGACCCCCCCCCCCCCTTTTCTCCCGCCCCACCCCGTTTCTACCATTCCTATAAGAAAAATACTCCATACATAGAATACATCAACCGATATAACGTTATGTCGGTAACCGAATACAGCAGGAACTGTATCAACTGTCAGCTCCAAGTTCTGTGATGATATTGATCATGGGACTGGTATTTTGTTTGTAAGCTATATGTTGTCCTAATCTGTGCAAACCAAAAACTATAACTCATTTTGTTTAAACTTTATTTTACCTTTGCTAATAACAAGTCTTTGTATTCATAATGTTAAGACCAGTACCCAGCTTATTGATCCAATGACTGGTATACCAGTGTTAGTTGCAAGTATACCCACGTATGTTGACTTGAGTCAAAATAATCTTTGTCAGTTCGTCCTACTCATATCAGCAAATAAAAAATAGCTTCTATGTGTGGGATAGTGATACCTTAGCGTAGTTAAACTTATATTCGCTTTTTGTTGTATTTGATATTTGATTTTACCTATAATTTGTAACGTGTGTACCAAACATTGATCATGTGACTTTTACGAGTATATAAACTACAGTTAGCACCATTTATGTTTATCATTCTTCTGCGAGCAAAACCGGAACATTTTTACCAGTTTTTTTTAATTGTTAGAAAATGTAATCTTTGTGTAGCTTACCGATTATGATGGACTACAGCTGAAATGGTATTTCTTAGTTTCATCCTCTTTCAATCATTACTTGCAATTATGCAAAAAGTAAATGTAAGACTTTTAAGTTTCTTTTTGTGAATGACAGACTGCAATTATCAGTGTGATATATATCAAGACAAAACTTGAAATCGATAGATCTTGAATGTTGTGACTTTGGGTATACAGGTTCTCTTTAACTGTCCATATATATATTTATAATAAGTAGATGAGAATTCGATCACTGATCAATATAGATTCGGCTGAGCATTATGACCAGTGGGGCACTTAGGAAAGTTAAAATCAACGGAAGATGTAACATATGATGTATTTAGGATATAGAATGTGTTTACTAAGTTAACTTTCACTGTTCAGCGTAAATGTTTGCTGTGAGATAAAATCTCCTTATAAAGCATTTTTTGTTACATTGACTATTCCACAATAAGGCCCTGGTGTATTTTGTACTTTTAAGGAATTATAATAGAAATCACCATGACAATGACATTTCAGTTATTTTCATGTTTATAATCATGTTTGTTTCTATGAAATCTTTGAATAAAAGAAATAATATGAAAACGAAACATTTTTGATATATCTACATTTTGGGATCTAACAGTTGCAATTATATCCTAGTAAGCGAGAGATGATATTCTCTTAAGCGCAAAACCATAAACACCATTGATATTATAACTGTAAGGCCAGTACAACAGTCAGTGATTGACATAATCTCCCTTAAACCTGGGGAATGACAGGGCCACAAGCAGCTTTGACCTTTTAGGGAAGTATTGCATTTTAAAGATTAAAACAAAAGGATCTTTATGGCACTCTATGTTGCAATTACATCGCCCAAGGCGAACCGTGTATGTCTTCCAATCATGTAAAGGTATTTGACACTGGACTGCTAGGTTTTTGTTTGAGACATAAGCAGGTTAGAATTAATTAGATTTGTTCAACGACTGATTTGATTAATTTGGGCTTATCACCAGCATTTACTAGACTTTGCATAAGCATAAAACAGGATGAGTCATTGCACTTACTGGTAATATAACAATCTGGAATATATTTATGTTAAAACCGTTTGCCTCATGGTTCAAATAAACATCCTTTTCCTTTACAGAAACTAGTATTTATTAAAAATCTCTCTCCTGTAAGAAATTTTAACAGTATAAACAGAGGCAACTCAGAATGAATAACTTGCAGCTCTGCTTCACTGTTAGTCTTTACATAAAGACAAAATGCGATATCTATCGTTTATTTATGGTACAACCCAAGCAAAGTTCTGTAGGTACATTAAATGCTCTTGCCTTGATTTTACATATTAAGTTTGTAGGATATGTTTGCATTGAAATATTTCAACAGACATCATAACCCTCTCTCAGCCAAAGGATCTTTTATATTTTGTGTAAGAAAGCGAATTTGGCAAGACGTGCAGAGAAGCAAACACGTATCAGTGTACAATTTTGTAAGGGGAATTGTTTAACCTGCCACAGGATATGTGCAAAGTGTAACCCAAATCAGTTCTTATCACATTCAGCATTAAGAGTATAACACAAGAAATCATCCCACGCCCAAAGTAAAGTAAATTTTGATCGGGATGAGAATTGTGAAGTTTGAGTTATTTTTTAGCTAATTTTGTAATGATACTCCTATTAAGATATATATATATATATATATATATATATATATATATATATATTGGTGATAAACTGTATTCTAGACTATACTATTTGCTTACTGTACCATATATACACCTGCATTGCATGCTTACCTCAGGAGTGCAACAACATGTTGCACGAAACTAAGCAGTCAAAAATATCTGACAAAACTTGAATCCTCTTTATTTATTAAATTAATAATATTATATATATATATATATATATATATATATATATATATATATTTATATGTATAAAGGTATTTCGAAAGGTATTTGTTAAGAAATTTAAACAATAATGAAAAAGGAATGCAGACATAGGTCCTGGGATTAACTTTACACTCTGGAAGGGAATATGATCGGTTATAATCGATGATCGGTCAGGTTACTGCAAACGAACTGATAATCGATTTTGCAAAGCCATAACTTAGGCTTCATAATGAGGAAGTGAAAGCATTTATGTACATTATGCAAACAAACTGAAGATAAATTTGTATGTATTAAAGATAAAGGCTTCAGAATTATGACATTATTATGTGTATGCAGGCAAAAATATCAGTTAAGCGTATTTGGTTGAAAGTTCTTACTAACTATTCAATTATTTCCGGTAAACGGTCATAAGAGGTCGACCGATCTTTTTTACGATATATCATAATAGCACAACCAATGCGCAACTGATCATGATAGTACAACCAATGCGCAACTATATACATAATGTATATGTACTGTAACCTATTTTGAAGGAACTTTTGCGAAAGATGTGCTTGGGACCGGATTTCAAATCTTTATAATGTATTCATTCGTTCCTTGAAATTTAAAAAATGATTGACGTCGCCTGGTAGAAATAGTACATATTTTACTTTCGTAAAAGGTGTTGCCTCGTCCGGTAATGCCTATTAAGTTTTAGAGCCCACGATTTTGTATCTGTTTCACTTCTATTTAAGGAATGAGGAGATTCAAATTTTGAGGAGCCTAATAACGTTAATTTGAATACTCTGAGCGGATCTACAGCATGCTAACCAAGAAATTTTAAACCAAGAAATAAAACGTTTGCAAACTTGCTTTGCCCAAATCGTTACTCTGAACTCAACTTAATAAGTGTATCCAATTATTTACATTTTGTTTGTTAAAGCATGCATTATGTATAGAAAATCGTTACTCCAAACTCAACTTAATAATTGACGTGACGGCGTGGACGAGTTAGCTCCGCCCACCTTGGATACGGTTGCTAGGTAGGACATTAAACCGAAAAAGCGTGCTTCTTATACACGTGGAACCGGCACTTCAGCCGTATATCGCACCAGGCTTCAAACAGTATTAATTTTACCAAGAAAGCACCCTTAGGTTAAAAGTGTACATATGTAGGCTACAGAGATGTTTTAAATATAATTTGAGAAGTTTGATGAATTTGCGCCCGTTTCTGCTCGATACGGCTGGTGTCAGGGAATGAATCAGCTGACCCCTCTCATCAGCCTTGACACCTCAGCGGTTGGTTAAAATTTACAACTTGTTCAAGTCTAGCAGAACAAATTTGAAAAAAACAACAAAGTAACAGTTATTAAAATATTTGTCTATGACATAGGGTGCAGTTTCATAAAAAAATTAAAGATGACAACGTAAAAAGTGCTGCTTCCATACAAGTTAAAGCGACATATATGCTGTCATTGGATATAGGGGGGGGGGGGGCAACTCATTTTTTATAAACATTAAAGGAAGCCTTGTATGCTCAAGCAGAGATTTTATAACCTTTGAAAGTTAGTTAATTTGTCATCTAATTAAAATTAATAATAAAAATCGAACAAGTGTCAATACCAGTATTCAAACAATAAATTATTGAAGGGCAAGTAAAATCACAGATGGTGTGTGAACATCACAACGTGATTTTTTTTATAAAATTTAATATTCTGACTGAGAAAATTATGAAATAAAACTGAAGTTGAAATTTTTATAAAATATTGCATGTATATTGATGTTTTTAAAAGGAAGCCTCCTGTTTATACACAGGAAGAAAGATGTGTGGACAAGAAGAAATTTAAATGCATGTATGATATAGATATTATTTATGAAGGTCCTTAAGTCTTTTGTATTGTTTTAAAAGATGTGGTTGGACAAGTGCATATATATATATATATATATATATATATATATATATATATATATATATCAGGGGCGAATCAAGGGTTTGTAAAGGGGAGGGTCCAACCCAGGAAGACTAATAAGAAACCTATAAAAAGGTTTTATTTTATACATGTGCATTATTATAGAAAATCTGCTGTTCTGTCAGTTAAGGCAACCTGTGGCAATAATTTTAGAATCTTCCTTTAAACACTCAGAGTCAGTGACTCATGCATGTAATAATATAAATATATTGTATATATGTCACGGAGAACTGAAGTGATGCTCCATTTGTGACATACCTGTGGTATTTGTTTAGTATAAAAGACACTGTGACACATCAAAATATTATCTTCATGAAGATAATAACCATTAATGTTTAATGGTGAATTTATTTCATTTCTTTATAATTCAGTCATTGAAAGTAAACACCGTTTCACTTCGTTATTACAACTTACAAGTATTTGTTATATATTCTGGTGTAATGCATCATTATAGCCTAAATGAACTGTGAATTAATTTTTAACAATTTCTCACTCAATTTCAATGAAATGTACATAATAGATGTTAACACATATTGTCAGTGAAAATTTTTATCTTGTTTATTGTTGAACAGGAACATCTTAATGATTATTTTCTAATTATGACTCATGGCTGTCATAATGTCTGATTCCAATTGGATTATAATAACAAATATGAATTTTTTATCTCTTTTTTTTTACTACTAGCTAAAAAATAGCATTTTTCCCTTCACTTTCTTAAACCCCCCTGCCCCCCCCCCCCCCCACCCCCCCAGCAGGATACATATGCGGCCATAGAATGCAATATTATTATTGTTTTATATAATAAAAAATAAACAAGCTATGTGATGACTAAATATATTAAGTTTTGTAAATAACAGACAAATGAACAGACCAATTTTTTGTGAAAAATATAAACATTATACCTTTAATATAGCCGACAGTTACATTAATTAATTTTATTAAAGAACAGCTCAATGATTCAAGATTGTACCTTTGTCTTTCGGTAGTTTCTTGACGATTTTTTGTATTTTTTTTTTTTTTTTTGGTCAATTGAACAATCAGAAGATCTAGGTCGATCACCAAAATCTGAGTTTGCGCTTTTATCACACCAACAGATCTGTGAGTTGTTAAGTTCTAACACCAGTAATCAGTAAGGCAGTAATAGCCGTCTTGCATCTTTGAGGGCCAATAAATGCACACTGTTATGTAAATTGTCGACATGGTTACAATATAAAGCAGAGGGCTATACAATTAAACTTGTATCCTCGTCAATAAAAGTTACTGACCTTTTACCAGAGATATATCAAATATATTTTTGGTAACAGGAGATAGCATATCGTCGCATGAATATGAACACATGAATACTGCATATCGTCGCATGCACATGAACACATGGGAGTGGGAGACGCTCTGATTCGACAGGGCCAAGATTGATACATTTTGTTTATACCTATCAACTTTAAAGAGTGAAGCGTTGGTGTGGGGAAAATGTAACACTTTTTAGCACTGGTTACAGGCCAATGTTTACCAATAGATGGTATATAGGATCATATAGGCTGCATCTTTTGACTTACTAAAAATTTCATGTGTCATTATGGACTCAATATATGACAGGGCCAAATCGGGCCTGCCTTGTCCCATCCCTGCGTTTCTCCTCGTCTTGTGATTTTATTACGAAGAGAAGGGAGAAAACAGATTGCTGTTACTTTGAATGATACCTGGGGTAACTTTTATAAAAAATATAAATATATGCCTCGACCGTATTAAAAATAAAACATATTCATTATGAGAGGTCCATCGAGCATTTATAGTTGAAAGTTTACACACGTGTCAGGAATGTCCGACCTGATGTCCGACCTCCACGTGTGTTTACATGGCCTCGTTTTCAGTCCGGCAATAACGTTCGCTGATTGGCTAATAGAGCTGTCGATCACGCACTCGCCGTCAGGTCAATTATAACCGAATATTTACATTTTGTTGGTAAAAATACAGGAGTCTTCAGGTACACTAAATAGATACATCCGTCATTTGACATAAACTGTTTCTTGTACCGTAAGGGCTTCAGCACCAATGCCCCTGCTCAGGCGGGCATCCCATGTTATATCGTGTCCTTTTTGAGGCTCTAATAATAACTAATCTATGTATTGGCGATTCAGTTTTGATTATTTGTCAGTATAGGAAGAAAATCATGTGTTTAAGTTTATGTGACAACTTAAACTACCCTGTTGCGTGGGCAGCAATATGATCTTCTGATTTAAAAGAGGCTTTGAAGATTGGCAAGTGTTTTATCAAATCATATGTGGAGAACTGCACTGTTAATCGTAATAAGGATTCACGTTTTTTTAAAATTGCTTTCCAATACATAAGCTATGAACATGGACTCCGATTCGACAGCAACACGTATACGGTTAAAATGTGGATGTGATTTATATTTCCAATAAAATTAGTACGGAGAAGAGAATTTTTTTTTATAATTATCTGCATTTTTTGTTAGCCTTATGTCACCTTTCGCCCAATTGCATTTGACGCATTCACGTGATTGGTATGAAGGATGACTTTTCCAGAAACGTTTTTTTAAACACCACACACGTTATTAAAAAGAAAACAATACGTGTTATATTAACAAAATACGTAAGGAATCATGCTTAACCATGTGACCTTTGTCATATTCACGTGACTGTTAAGCTGTCAGCCAATTGCAGACACATCTTAATTTTATAGATAATATATACAATTAGATAAACGAACGGTAATTTTCTGTTTTTTTTTCTGGTTTAAACAAAAGAAAAATGTTTTATGTTAAATCCGAATCCATTAGGAATTGTATTAAAACTTTGACATATTCACGTTAATAGTTAGCTGTTAACAATTGGCAAAAACAACGTATTTGCAAAACGGCAATATAAAGTATTTATTCCGTAGACAGTGTAAAAAAGAATAAACCTTTATAATCTAATATATCAAAATATCACCAAAGGAAAAATTCCAAAATAGGTAATTCAGAACAGTCTGAATAATAGGAAAATACACGCAAGGCACCCGAAAGCACTTCCGAGTATCATAGTAGCGAGTAACATAATCGGTTCACACTCCTTTTTATTTGAATAGCCCGCTTAAATGAATATTACTGGGATAAAATGGGATATTTAAATAAACGGGATCGAATCTACCTCACAGCCATTCTTGTACACTGTAACTTTTAAGTAAACCAGAGTACCTATAAGATGCAAACGTGTGCTTTCTGACAACCACCACAATGTGTGTTAATAATTATAACTCGGATATTGTAAAATCACAATTTATGTTTGCTGAATTCTTGACTCCACCGAAACATGTCTATTTTTGGTTTAATGTGAATTTCAGCCATATACCGACGAGCACAGTAACTGATGGCAGTTACCATATGGAAGAGACTTATAGCATGATGTGTATCTTGATATGTAATATTTTGTGTTCATTCCCAACTTTTTGCTTAATCGTCAGCTATTTATACGACAGCGATATCAATGTTACAGAATGGAAGGACTCTGCAGGGCACAAGTACCTGAGCTACAAGCTCGAAATGGCGGGGCGTCTTGCCGAGCGAGGACAGGCTATTGCGCAATCAACCACAGAGGGCGCGTGCCCACATGATTTACATACAGATCGGCAGTGTAATCAGAGAGCGACTGCAAATGATTCGTTTAACTTATTTGAAGATATTATATATATGTGTGTGTGTGTGTGTGTTACAATTGATGTCTGAATTCAGGAATTACACGTATCCCTATGTGTAATCACTGATTCACTCGGTTATACGTGAATTTATCAATCGATAAATCGATGCAATATCACACAAAAGAAATATTTTCTTAATATGGATATGAACTTTGTTATTTATTATCCATGCATCATGCATAACATTCAACATTATTTCGACATATTTGGGTATGTACTTGTTATTTGTAATTATATTATATCTATATATGTTACAGTGAATGTCTAAACTCAGGGAATATACGAATTCCCTAAATTTTCAGTAAATACCTGAAATCACAGATTCACTCATGGAATACGTATAATACTGAAAAGTCTAAGGGATACGTATACTCAATGAATTAAGGGGACAATTTCTACCAAGATTTAGTGAAGGGGTTTCAGGGAATGTGTGCCCAATGTATGGATGGTCTCTAATTAAGTGATCCCTCTTGTTGCTTCATTAACATGGTCTACTGAAGGGGTTCCTTATTAGCTGACTGCTTTGATGACTTCTTTTCTATGATTTACTCAATGGTTTTTAGAAAAATACGGACACAGACGACCGTTTTTAGAAAAGTACGGATACATCCGACTTATCCCACATTTTGCTCCCTTCTATAAACATGGTTTCCAGTAACTTGGTATCAGTAGTGATTTCATGTTATGTTAAGCTTGTTTCCTTGATCAGGAACTTTATCTCACTAAACTATAAATGCCGATGTATATCGGAAGAGGACGTGTGTATTCTGGACACTACTAACAGAGAGATGTCTGCACCGAACAAGTCTTTAAACAAGGACTAATGAAAAGACACGGATAGGGTAAAACGTTTAATATCGAAAGCTGAAAATTTCGTAGATGAAGTTAAAGCAGCTACTGCATTGTCCAATTAAAAAGGCAGGAAAGGCTATTATTTGTTCGCTAGATATAAGTTATTTAAGAATACATGTACTTGCATGAGACGCCTAGCTTTATTAGCGTAGTGCAAATTTACTTAATTTCGTGCCTAAATCATACTTAATTTCCTATTAAGAGAGGTTGAAAATTGTTTACGTTTTTGTAATAAAATAACTACATTTACATTAAAACAGAAATAAAAATAACTAAATTAATGCGCAAACTATATTGGTTTATTTCATTACAGAATACTGTAATAATCAGCCAATAGCCTAATTGCTGTTACTTAATTCCATACCTATAGAGACAGGTTGAAAATTTATCAGTTTTTTTGGTAATAAAAGAAATATATTTGCATAACAGTATAAATTGAAATGTGAAAAAAATAAAGCATATTAATACTTATAATATTTCGGCTTATATCATCACAGAATACTCTCATGGTCAGCCCAGTTGAATGAGCCCATTGTTACATGTACTTTAATTTCTTGCCTTGATGCCTGAAGCAAATACATTACATTACATTAGAAAATAAAATGTAAAACATTAGCATATTAATGTACGGATTGGTCAGTCCAGTAAAAATAGTTTACTTTTTGGCAGGTAGAAATTGTTTTTGTAATAAACAATATACAATGAATTGGATTTTGAAGGTCATGTATTCGAGAAATCAATTTAATCTGTTCCCTCGGCGCTTACTTACAATTGTTGTTTGTCAAGATGAATCAATATTACTGCGGTTGCTGTTATTGCCCAGTCTGCATTGGGTGGACAAGGATTAATAAAATATAACTGCTACGGCTCGAAGAAGTGTCATACGAATCGCTGCAAAGTGCTTTAAAGTCAATGTGTTGTGTAATTCCAGGTGTCATGATAGCATACGTTTTAAGAATAAATGGGGACTGAATCAATTGTAATACACGTATTATGTGCTTACTCCACTGTTCTGTTGGGTAATAACATATACCTGCCGGTTAATACCATAAAATTGATTGCAAGTATTCAGCATTGTTATATTGTTGTGACATTTAGTAAATTCATGCATTGCAGCCTCGGTGTTGACGATATAGAAGAATAAATAAAAAGGTGTCTATTATTTGTGAGTCATTTAATAGTGTCATTCCTGGCCCTGATTTTTTTAAAGGAAATACACCTTTTTCCTTTACTTCTCAGTAAATTCACGTATACCCGAGTGAATCAGTGATTACACGTAGGGATACGTGTAATTCCTGAATTCAGACATCAATTGTAACACACACACACACACACACATATATAATATCTTCAAATAAGTTAAACGAATCATTTGCAGTCGCTCTCTGATTACACTGCCGATCTGTATGTAAATCATGTGGGCACGCGCCCTCTGTGGTTGATTGCGCAATAGCCTGTCCTCGCTCGGCAAGACGCCCCGCTATTTCGAGCTTGTAGCTCAGGTACTTGTGCCCTGCAGAGTCCTTCCATTCTGTAACATTGATATCGCTGTCGTATAAATAGCTGACGATTAAGCAAAAAGTTGGGAATGAACACAAAATATTACATATCAAGATACACATCATGCTATAAGTCTCTTCCATATGGTAACTGCCATCAGTTACTGTGCTCGTCGGTATATGGCTGAAATTCACATTAAACCAAAAATAGACATGTTTCGGTGGAGTCAAGAATTCAACAAACATAAATTGTGATTTTACAATATCCGAGTTACAATTATTTACACACATTGTGGTGGTTGTCAGAAGGCACACGTTTGCATCTTATAGGTACTCTGGTTTACTTAAAAGTTACAGTGTACAAGAATGGCTGTGAGGTAGATTCGATCCCGTTTATTTAAATATCCCATTTTATCCCAGTAATATTCATTTAAGCGGGCTATTCAAATAAAAAGGAGTGTGAACCGATTATGTTACTCGCTACTATGATACTCGGAAGTGCTTTCGGGTGCCTTGCGTGTATTTTCCTATTATTCAGACTGTTCTGAATTACCTATTTTGGAATTTTTCCTTTGGTGATATTTTGATATATTAGATTATAAAGGTTTATTCTTTCTTACACTGTCTACGGAATAAATACTGCATATTGCCGTTTTGCAAATACGTTGTTTTTGCCAATTGTTAACAGCTAACTATTAACGTGAATATGTCAAAGTTTTAATACAATTCCTAATGGATTCGGATTTAACATAAAACATTTTCTTTTGTTTAAACCAGAAAAAAAAGAAAATTACCGTTCGTTTATCTAATTGTATATATTATCTATTAAGATGTGTCTGCAATTGGCTGACAGCTTAACAGTCACGTGAATATGACAAAGGTCACATGGTTAAGCATGATTCCTTACGTATTTTGTTAATATAACACGTATTGTTTTCTTTTTAATAACGTGTGTGGTGTTTAAAAAAACGTTTCTGGAAAAGTCATCCTTCATACCAATCACGTGAATGCGTCAAATGCAATTGGGCGAAAGGTGACATAAGGCTAACAAAAAATGCAGATAATTATAAAAAAAATTCTCTTCTCCGTACTCATTTTATTGGAAATATAAATCACATCCACATTTTAACCGTATACGTGTTGCTGTCGAATCTGAGTCCATGTTCATAGCTTATGTATTGGAAAGCAATTTTAAAAAACGTGAATCCTTATTACGATTAACAGTGCAGTTCTCCACATATGATTTGATAAAACACTTGCCAATCTTCAAAGCCTCTTTTAAATCAGAAGATCATATTGCTGCCCACGCAACAAGGTAGTTTAAGTTGTCACATAAACTTAAACACATGATTTTCTTCCTATACTGACAAATAATCAAAACTGAATCGCCAATACATAGATTAGTTATTATTAGAGCCTCAAAAAGGACACGATATAACATGGGATGCCCGCCTGAGCAGGGGCATTGGTGCTGAAGCCCTTACGGTACAAGAAACAGTTTATGTCAAATGACGGATGTATCTATTTAGTGTACCTGAAGACTCCTGTATTTTTACCAACAAAATGTAAATATTCGGTTATAATTATTAAGTTGAGTTTGGAGTAACGATTTTCTATACATAATGCATGCTTTAACAAACAAAATGTAAATAATGGGATACACTTATTAAGTTGAGTTCAGAGTAACGATTTGGGCAAAGCAAGTTTGCAAACGTTTTATTTCTTGGTTTAAAATTTCTTGGTTAGCATGCTGTAGATCCGCTCAGAGTATTCAAATTAACGTTATTAGGCTCCTCAAAATTTGGAATCTCCTCATTCCTTAATTAGAAGTGAAACAGATACAAAATCGTGGGCTCTAAAACTTAATAGGCATTACCGGACGAGGCAACACCTTTTACGAAAGTAAAATATGTACGATTTCTACCAGGCGAGGTCAATCATTTTTTAAATTTCAAGGAACGAATGAATATATTATAAAGATTTGAAATCCGGTCCCAAGCACATCTTTCGCAAAAGTTCCTTCAAAATAGGTTACAGTACATATATACATTATGTATATAGTTGCGCATTGGTTGTACTATCATGATCAGCTGCGCATTGGTTGTGTTATCATGATATATCGTAAAAAAGATCGGTCGACCTCTTATGACCGTTTACCGGAAATAATTGAATATTTAGTAAGAACTTTCAACCAAATACGCTCAACTGATATTTTTGCCGTCATACACATAATAATGTCATAATTCTGAAGCCTTTATCTTTAATACATACAAATTTGTCTTCAGTTTGTTTGCATAATGTACATGAATGTTTTCACTTCCTCATTATGAAGCCTAAGTTATGGCTTTGCAAAATCGATCATCAGTTCGTTTGCAGTAACCTGACCAATCATCGATTATAACCGATCATATTCCCTGCCAGAGTGTAAAGTTAATCCCAGGACCTATGTCTGCATTCCTTTTTCATTATTGTTTAAATTTCATAACAAATACCTTTCAAAATACCTTTATACATATAAATATTTATATATATATATATATATATAATATTATTAATTAAATAAATAAAGAGGATTCAAGTTTTGTCAGATATTTTTGACTGCTTAGTTTCGTGCAACATGTTGTTGCACTCCTGAGGTAAGCATGCAATGCAGGTGTATATATGGTACAGTAAGCAAATAGTATAGTCTAGAATACAGTTTATCACCATTATATTAACAATTTATATATATATATATATATATATATATATATATATATATATATATATATCTTAATAGGAGTATCATTACAAAATTAGCTAAAAAATAACTCAAACTTCACAATTCTCATCCCGATCAAAATTTACTTTACTTTGGGCGTGGGATGATTTCTTGTTTTATACTCTTAATGCTGAATGTGATAAGAACTGATTTGGGTTACTCTTTGCACATATCCTGTGGCAGGTTAAAAAATTCCCCTTACAAAATTGAACACTGATACGTGTTCGCTTCTCTGCACATCTTGCCAAATTCGCTTTCTTACACAAAATATAAAAGATCCTTTGGCTGAGAGAGGGTTATGATGTCTGTTGAAATATTTCAATGCAAACATATCCTACAAACTTAATATGTAAAATCAAGGCAAGAGCATTTAATGTACCTACAGAACTTTGCTTGGGTTGTACCATAAATAAACGATAGATATCGCATTTTGTCTTTATGTAAAGACTAACAGTGAAGCAGAGCTGCAAGTTATTCATTCTGAGTTGCTTCAGTTTATACTGTTAAAATTTCTTACAGGAGAGAGGTTTTTAATAAATACTAGTTTCTGTAAAGGAAAAGGATGTTTATTTGAACCGTGAGGCAAACGGTTTTAACATAAATATATTCCAGATTGTTATATTGCCAGTAAGTGCAATGACTCATCCTGTTTTATGCTTATGCAAAGTCTAGTAAATGCTGGTGATAAGCCCAAATTAATCAAATCAGTCGTTGAACAAATCTAATTAATTCTAACCTGCTTATGTCTCAAACAAAAACCTAGCAGTCCAGTGTCAAATACCTTTACATGATTGGAAGACATACACGGTTCGCCTTGGGCGATGTAATTGCAACATAGAGTGCCATAAAGATCCTTTTGTTTTAATCTTTAAAATGCAATACTTCCCTAAAAGGTCAAAGCTACTTGTGGCCCTGTCATTCCCCAGGTTTAAGGGAGATTATGTCAATCACTGACTGTTGTACTGGCCTTACAGTTATAATATCAATGGTGTTTATGGTTTTGCGCTTAAGAGGATATCATCTCTCGCTTACTAGGATATGATTGCAACTGTTAGATCCCAAAATGTAGATATATCAAAAATGTTTCGTTTTCATATTATTTCTTTTATTCAAAGATTTCATAGAAACAAACATGATTATAAACATGAAAATAACTGAAATGTCATTGTCATGGTGATTTCTATTATAATTCCTTAAAAGTACAAAATACACCAGGGCCTTATTGTGGAATAGTCAATGTAACAAAAAATGCTTTATAAGGAGATTTTATCTCACAGCAAACATTTACGCTGAACAGCGAAAATTAACTTAGTAAACACATTCTATATCCTAAATACATCATATGTTACATCTTCCGTTGATTTTAACTTTCCTAAGTGCCCCACTGGTCATAATGCTCAGCCGAATCTATATTGATCAGTGATCTAATTCTCATCTACTTATTATAAATATATATATGGACAGTTTAAGAGAACCTGTATACCCAAAGTCACAACATTCAAGATCTATTGATTTCAAGTTTTGCCTTGATATATATCACACTGATAATTGCAGTCTGTCATTCACAAAAAGAAACTTAAAAGTCTTACATTTACTTTTTGCATAATTGCAAGTAATGATTGAAAGAGGATGAAACTAAGAAATACCATTTCAGCTGCAGTCCATCATAATCGGTAAGCTACACAAAGATTACATTTTCAAACAATTAAAAAAAAACTGGTAAAAATGTTCCGGTTTTGCTCGCAGAAGAATGATAAACATATATGGTGCTAACTGTAGTTTATATACTCGTAAAAGTCACATGATCAATGTTTGGTACACACGTTGCAAATTATAGGTAAAATCAAATATCAAATACAACAAAAAGCGAATATAAGTTTAACTACGCTAAGGTATCACTATCCCACACATAGAAGCTATTTTTTATTTGCTGATATGAGTAGGACGAACTTACAAAGATTATTTTGACTCAAGTCAACATACGTGGATATACTTGCAACTAACACTGATATTCCAGTCATTGGATCAATAAGCTGGGTACTGGTCTTAACATTATGAATACAAAGACTTGTTATTAGCAAAGGTAAAATAAAGTTTAAACAAAATGAGTTATAGTTTTTGGTTTGCACAGATTAGGACAACCTATAGCTTACAAACAAAATACCAGTCCCATGATCAATATCATCACAGAACTTGGAGCTGACAGTTGATGCAGTTCCTGCTGTATTCGGTTACCGACATAACGTTATATCGGTTGATGTATTCTATGTATGGAGTATTTTTCTTATAGGAATGGTAGAAACGGGGTGGGGCGGGAGAAAGGGGGGGGGGGGGGTCAAGGAGGCCCGGACTCCCCTTTTCCAGTCACCAATACTTTTTTAAGGGTTTCAAACTAGGTTTTGTGTCCTGAGAGCCCCCCCCCCCCCTCTTCTACGGACCTGGGAACCTTTTTTATAGGTTTTGTCATTAGTCCTGGCGTTGACCCCTTCTTTCTTAAATCCTGGATCTGCCCGTGCGAGGGAATAAGAAAGTTTAACTGTAGGTGCATAAACCTATTGATCATAAATGGTACATCATTTAAAAGATTAATTTGCTGGATACACGTTTGGCATATAAAGTTGTATGAAGTAAATTTATATAACAACTCCTTTGTCTTTTTTTTTCCAGGGGTGGGTGTAACTTTAGGAATGTATTACTTAAGCAATATATAGGCAGGGTTCATAAATGGCATGTCATACTAAAGCGTATGCTTTAAGCTATCATTTGAGACCAAATTTGACCGGATACGTTTTGCATATTAATCAGTACGGGCCTTATAACCAGTCTTATGTCGATATCCTTGAAATGAAAATATATATATATACGTCATCCGACATTAAACATTCATTTATTCACAGAAAGCTACTACATTCATACTGCTATCAGGCATTTTTATTACCTACACATGTTTACCTATGAATCACACATGGTGAAGATTTGTCACCATAATGGTACCAATGGTCCAAATTTTTGGGTCTGGCTGAAGTGCTACAGGGTCATCAATTCACACCTGTAACCAAGGTCCCAGTGTAAACGGATCTCGACAGTAAGAAGGTGTTAATTAAAGTGATATCAGGGGCTGTCACACAATCCCTCACGTGCTCTCTATACACGATTGACTATGGTCGTGAAGTTAATCATGTGTAATTGTATACATTTGAGAGGTATCGCAAACCTGGTTAATAATGCTACTAATATAAAACCACAGGCATTGTTTATAGTGCCACTTTTAGGGCATCACAGTCAATGTTAATTTTGCACTGTTAAAGGGCTGGACGTGTTCAGCACCGGTTATAATAATTTGAGTGTGTAACGTTAAAAAAGAATAAAAGGCGAGACGCAACTTTACAATCAGTACCCATATTTGGGACAGTTGGATAAATATTGCTCGCGCGATGTCTTCTTTTATATTTCCTCCTGTGGCGTTATCGAGCATGCAGTACTATTATTCCCAGGTGTATTAGAACAGACACTATCAAACAAGAATATCACATGAGAGAGCAGAAGTTGGATCTGTGTGGAACGGAGTCTGTGCAGCACGGTATAGTAGTAAAAGGGTTATGCCATTACACCATGCTGACAATGTGAAGGTCAAAGAAAAAGAAGGGTATTTAAATTTGGTCTGGAAGAATAATAAGCGCCCCCTAACAAAGGTTCTAAATTTTATTAAAAACATATTGAAAATATTATCAAATACTTATAAGATGGGGGAACCCCAATACCCGACTTAACATTCCTACAACAGATACATATATATAAGTAAGGGTTTTTAATGTAAGGGGAGATAATTCCAACCCTCTGATCAGGCAGGTGTACTTTGCTAGAATCCAACTGAGATTGTTTAATATACAGTAAATTAATGCTTAAAAATCAGACCACTAAATTTGGAAACCTCAAGCAAGTTATGTGCTATTAAATTTGTATTTAAATCGGCAGAGCCGAACGAATGCCATGATTGACACACGCCGAGGATATATTTACATGATGCTAATATTTCACTGGGTTAAAACTTATTTGTTCCACATTCCCCGTCTCAAGGCCGAAGGTCAGTTGTCAACTCACGCTCATAACCGAGCTCTAATTTGGTCTAGCTTTCGCTTAACTGCATATATGCGTAGTGTAGATGGATATCGAAGAATAAAGAGACAAAGGATAACTCCAAAACTGCGTTGCTTGCAGGAGGAAACATATGTTATTCGGGACACAAATAGGAATATATTCGAATAACCGTAGCCAAATATAGCCTTAACGAATGAAAACATGACTCACATATAATACTTTGCAACCGCTTTGCTTGAAACCTCTCCTGATCAGAAAACAAATATCTTGCGCGGCCCTTTCCAAGAGAGACGGACTGTCGGCAGTGATACATCGTGAACAAGTTTACCACAGAGGCTGATGGCTCAAGTTTTAATGGAAAGAACACACGTCGGATACTTTTTTTTCAGCTTATCACTGCTATTCAGTGCTCTACATATATTTTATCCGACAAACACTGCCGAGGTGTATTTTACATATGCTTTTGATGAAAAAAGATCGATTTATGATGAATATGACACATTTTATCTGATATACTCTAATGTTATCGTCATATAACTGAAATAGAATGTCTAGTTGACTAAAAGGATCTCTCAGGGCTCTAGCATAGCGTATGATTTTCCGTGACTAATCGTAGGTCTCCCGTTAAGCTATGAGCAGTCGGGCTCCGTGTATCCGTTATTTTAAATGTCGCATGGAACCTGACTTCCAGGACACATTGAGGTGATGTAGTTATTGGTTATAGCCCAATAAAATGTAATGCACGCCGTGAGTTTTGTGAGGCTAATGTCACCATTGCACGCGAGCCGTGGACGAGCGGTGCCATAATTGACACAATCCGGGCAAAACCTTAAGGCTTGCATATACATTTCGTTGAGGTATACCTGATTTTTCCCATGTTCTACCTCCTGGTCGAAGGTCACGCGTGTTATTTTTTTGTCTCGCACCACGTTCGCTCTATCTTTAAATTTCAAATTTAAATATTGGTGTTCACTCGGGATTTAGGACGGTGTCACTATGCTAACAAGAATGAACCAGTTCTTTGACTCATTGAAAAGCTGCATGCAACCTGACTTGCATGGACTCTCTGATGCAAGCAGATTTGAACGTACAGTTAGAACAAAGGAAGATACGCCACATCTGGAACAACTAGGCGATAAACAATTACGGCAAAACATCCATGGTACTTGGCATGTCTGTATTATTAATGAGTTTGTTTTTGAATATTCTCTTTCTAATAGGTTTTTACCTCGGGTGGGACAAGTTTTGGGAGACTGAACAAGCGTAGGGCGCAAAGAGTGGTATGGTCAAGGCTCTGCTGATGGAATAGGGGACATCCCTGATTGGCGGAAGGTGGCTGGTGAGACACAATCCAACACCACACAACCGCATGTTTAGCCAGGGCGCTCGAGTATGGCCGGCAAGTGCGTTACACGTCTTGGCAAAGAGCAGTGACGGACAGGTGGGCCAAGTAGCTATCAACCCAATGACGAAGGAGGCATGAGTCCGATCAGAAGACCTGGCTGACAACGAGCACGTGGTTCATTAAGACAGACAAACAACGAAGTCACATGTCATGACATTTATTTCATCCATAATTTTCACATGTGAATGCATCCTGCAAAATTTACGGCACTGTGTGTTTATGGAACTGATGTAATCAAAAGAAATTTATCATAGGTAAAGGAACAGATTTTTCCTGCTGTTTCCATCCGTCCATAAACCGACACACCAACTTATCAAGATTCGGCTTACATATACATGTATATGTATATGTAGGTTGAGAGAGACGGAACAAATCTTTGTATGGGTCAATCGATTCAGTCATCACTTGACCTTTGTCCATGCACTCATCGCAAGACAGAGATGGTGAAGCCTTACACGCGGCCACATAATACCAGATTTCGATGCTCAACCAGTTAGGTCCATTCCCTGAATATCGTTCAGTGACTGTTCTCATGGTTTTTACAGGCCTGTAATACCATACGACCTTTCCATAAAACATAATGGGAAGAGAAACTGTTTTTGATAACAAAAAAAAATCTTATTAAATAGGAAAACTTCTGCAGATAATTTTACCTCCATTATGTATTAGGTAGAGTAAGGTAAATCAAGGCTATATCACACCGTTAATCTGTACCATTTGCGGTAATTTAATTTCAGACAAAACAGAACATACATGATGGACAAAGGTTTATTTTTCCTCGGACCTACAAAATATGGGTGATTTGAAACTATAAGTTAAAGGTACTTCATAGGTTAAGCAATTCATGTTCTCTTTTATGTACCGTATTGACAAATATATCTGAGTATGCAATACAGTTAAAAACCCATAAAAGTGAATCCTTAAGTATAAATAATAGTTTAGTCTTGTGAAATACATTTCACTAATTATATTGGTATATTTGACCATAGGAGACAGCGTTTACACGTTCACACAAAGGTAAAAAGTGTCCGCTATCGACATCTTCCAAATTAAATGTATAGTTCTTCAGAAAATAAATGTAAATGCATTATACTTTATGAAGTTCAGATCACTTCAGAACCTTTCAACATTTATATATCTCCGGTTAACAGTTCGACTGCTATGATACAAAAGACTGGACTTCCTGGCACTAATCAGGGGCGGCCATCTGTTCTATGTTCTCTTTTCCTTTAAAAAAATAACCAAAAAACATTGTCTTATTAATATGCTTATGTATGATTAAAAAAATAGTAATCAGCACAACTTGGAAATTATAGGCAATTGTACTGGCTTATTCGACATGTATATACATAACATGTTGAAATTCGCCTTCTGAACTGTGCAAATGTTTAACAGAAAATAGCGTACACATCATTTATTCAATGCAACATTTAAATAGTATACGGGTTTTTATTTAAACACCATTCTCAAAATGAAGTGTCATAAAATCAATAAAAAGTAATGACTAGTTATTAACACATGTAAGTGTCAATTTTAATCCTTATATCAGGCCGTTCGGATGTTAAAATGTTAATATACCAATATATAAAACAAGACTTACCTGAAGTCAATGATGACCACAATGTATATAACTGCAAAGATAAATGCAAGTGACCCATTCCAAGCCGTTACGACGAAAACACCTTTCATCACACGTGACATCGGAAAACCTGCTATGTAAAATAGTCGATATGCACGTGCCAATTATGTTTATAGAATGTTTATAAACCAAGAACAATCACTCAAATGAGTGAGTTGTGATTTAGACACAGTCAAGTTTAGTGGTAAAGCAAAATTGGTCAGACAACAAAAGTACACAATCTATGGGGTTTACTCGCCGTCCTGCAACAATTTTAAGAAAATACATTTATTATTACATGAGTAATTCGCCGTGTGCTTATGATTTACCTTTTTGCTTTGTCATTGGGGCAGCTGTTGTATTGGGGGTATCTTCATCGTGGCTGACTGAAATAAAAACATCCATTTAATTATTTTATATTAATTAATTGATTTTGATAAAACAAATAGTATGAAATGCGGTTAAAATTAAACTGACATTTAAGCAAAAGCCGGTTCCGCATACAGTTTCCATACTGTGTACAACAAAAGAACTGACACTTACGTAACCTACAGACATACGGAAAAGTCAGATTGCAACTGACAATCCGCAATTCCAGTCTTATACGGGTTCCTTTAACTTTCAACTTTATTATTCCACAGCCTCGATGTTTAATTTGTTTAGCGCTCCGAAAAGTTGTTGACGTGTGATCCCTTAGCTCTGTAAACAAAAAGAACGTCTGTTAACCTGTTTTACTTGTTATGATATGTTTGCTGAATTGATATACTTTAGTAAATTTTCTAATCGATAGAGAGTAAAGATATACTTCGTGCACCAGTTCCGGTCCACACATCAGCAGCATGGGGAATTTGTAGTTTCTTTATCAGATCAAGAGTGCGGTTAGGTGTCAATGCTGCTATGACAGAGTCGTTTCTTTCACATGCTGCTCCAGCCTGATACCAGTCATTCATATCTTTGATGTAGTAATAACACAGATCTGGATCACACTCGCCTTTTTCATCACAACCTCTGCACTGTTGATCTTGAGAAATTAGAAAATCCTTACAACCAGATGATGTAAGTAAAAACTACCCAGACTGCCATGGGGTAATGACGTTTAAGCAACTATCCTAAGTAAAATATTATAATTATTCATCAAGTTAAAGATTCCCAGTCCTAGCGGATATTTTTTATTCATTGTATAAAGGCAATAGTCCTAAAATATACGTGGAGAGCTATTTTAATTATTAATGGTTAGCTAACATTTATATGCAACCTTACCATTTTTCTCACATATAGCATAAACCCCACTTGGGTAGTTTTTGTAGCAGCTAGTTGGGTGGGCCTGGCCCAATCTTATCATTGTGCAAGGGTATCCACTTAAATCTTCATGGTTCGCTGCGTGAGCAAACTTTCTAGATTTACATATCTTTAAAGAAATTATCACATTCACGGCTGTTACTGTTCATTTAATACACTTGTGTTAAATTATGTCAATTTAATCAGAATCTTGATATTTTATTCAAATGAGATACAAAAAGCAACAACCTTGATCCGCGTCATTCTCCACTGTCGATGTAACAATTTGTTCTTCTGCAACATTTGTCCATATATCCGTTATATTATTTCGCTCCATTTCTTGTAATAGTGAGTCCGACTTTAAATCAGGTTTACCAGGAAGACCCCCTTGCTTTCACAACTGTAATGTGCATGTTGTATTGCTGACCTTGAAGGAGAGTATGCTGTGCCGACTGCCAGTCCGGCAAAAGCTGAATTTTTTTGTTTGTCTATAGTGAGAACTAAAGAATAAAAAAATACACATGTAGCTCTTACCATAGTATCATGCTTTTACCATAATATCACCCACCATATATATATATATATATATATATATATATATATATATATATATATATATATATAACTTCACGAAAATTAATGAAATCGCCTACTGTAGTCGGGTCTTAGAAAAGGCGGATTAAGAAAACTTCGGCAGCTTTTATATTATAAATATAATAATAGATAATTATATTTGTTTAGAAATAAGTTCTCCTTCTTTATTTACGTAAGTGTAGATCACTAGCAGGTCTCCTCAGGGACAATACACTGCATTCATAACATGGTTAATATTCGATAAGCATTAATCAGCTAATCTGCTTGAGGTTCGTTTTTAGCTCCGCTGACTGTAAGTAATCACTATTTGTCTGTCGGCCCCCTCACGTAACAGGGCACACAAAGTAACAAAAAGACTTAAAAAACTAGTTACTTTACATCTGGGTAGATCTTGGGCCCATCTCCTTGGAAACCTTGAATAAGGTCAGGCTGACCTACATTCTGCGACGTTTCAGTAAACCCATGATTTTTTAACACACTCCTTTCAGTCAAATATCCCCATACATTTTTTCACCTAGAACTTATAAATGAATAGTCTAGAAAAAGTAAATCTTTAGATAACCTGAAATAAAGTAAATGCGAGCTACAGAAAAAAAAAATCAGCACTTTGATAGTAAGTTGGGCACAAAACGTGATAATTAGACTTAGAACTCTCTAGCTTTGCAGGAGATCATGGCTAGATATCCCTCACCATCTGAGATTAAGTAATGATTCTAAGAGCTTAGAGCGTATAAACCTAATTTTATATACTCATAAAATTGGACAGTACATTGGATCATCGCACATAAAGAGAGTGGACTTGTTGTTGTCAAGCAAGGTATGTATATCAATGTGTGCTTTAAAAATTAAGAAATTTCATATACAGTCTATATGCAGCATGCAGCATGATATGCAGCTCTTAACATTTAGGATTTCTTTAAGCATAAAGATATATGTTTACAGTTGTTTGGAACATACAAGCATGTAGCTGCACTGTGATAGACACAGTTGGTCAGTTTTAGCTCAGCTGAATATAATTCATCTGAGCTACAGTTATGGTTCATTGTCCGTCCGTGTGTCCGTCCTGTCGTCCTTTAGACTGGCACGTTTTGAAACCATAAGACCTACGAATCGAAAATCCAGCATATTGTTAGATGTCCCCAAGAACTGGTAACAAGCTGCAGTTTCCACATTAGGAAACACATGGTCTGTTCACAAAATATTATTTGCAACAATTTCTTACATACCATCATATCAACCAAGCATGGCCTATATTACCTCTACCTCTCAAACTTTATCTCTATTTGATATTATGTAAGATATTTACCCCCAAGATCAAATTAAGCTGAGCACAATGATCCATGGGTCCATTTTTATAATACACCAGGTAGTTGTAAGACTACACAAATAGCTTGTTTTCATGAATACATTATAAGTATCTCGATACCCTTGTATTATGAATAATTTTGTGTAATTTGAATTGTGCATGCTTTCAAATAAAAGAATAATTTTTTCTGTATACTACATTTAGTCAGTGTTACTTCATCCTTCATGTTGTAGCCCTATAACTTTTAAATTTTCAACCATGACCATATCAAAACTATCCGGTTAAGGTATTATCGTACTGGTATAAGGTTTCTTTCTTTCAAAAAATCAAAGTCACTAACGTGGAAGCTGTAATAAAAAAGTCGGAAAGTAAAATATTGATCAATCATGTTTGATCCTTTGTATAAATTAATCCTGTTTAATGGTCATAGGCAATTTTCATATTACATTTTTGAAAACGGATCAATAAAACAACTAGACAACCAGAGGTCGAGTGCCTGTTCGAAATGGAACTATAGCATCTCTAATTACATAAAAGTAAAGTCACATGAGCAGATGATGAACTGTTCTAACTTCAATAGTTCCCGTGATAGGGTAATAACTCAAGATGAAACAAATTTACTAATTGACCAAACATTGCCGCCTACACAGCCAGAGCTAGTTTCCACAAGCTAATCACCTGAAGAAATTTTCATTTTTACAAAACTGGGCTTTTACAACACCACTAGACCATCAGACATATCCTTTTCCACAAAAGATCAGTCTCTCTGTGATGAATGGTGCAAACACCGTGAGAGTCGAATAACAACAAGCATTTTTACATACTGTAGCAAGTAAAGAAAAGCTGGACACAATTAGCCAAGAAAACAGTTGTTAAGAAAGTCATTAATTATGGGCCAGCAATGTATTTGCGAGCGATTCACTGGGACCAATACAAAAAGGACAGTGCACTGATGGCTCGGCGACATCACAAGAATTTGCAGATGCATCCATGTGGATTGTACATATATGATAGACTGCATTTAATTGCAGGCTCTCCTGATGCAGTCATGACATGTCACTGCCATGACACATGGCCAGTTAAAGCAAAGAATCATATAGTACACCAATGATCACAATATGTAAACGTTCTGAACAAGAAGACTTCTGTCTGCGAATCGACACCCATTCAGGAAAATTCTTTCTGAACCCCTGTCATCCGTATTACAACCAGGTCCAGGCTCAAATTCCAGTAACTGATAGTGAGACAGGGTTCTTCTGCTTAAAAACTGTAAGCCCGTATGTTATCTTTATACCAATAATTATTTCATTGGAATTCGATTATATGCAAAATCCATGCATATTTAATGAGGTCAGAGGTAAGCAGACCTTCGTGTCATCGTGATGATTTAATTATCGATAATGTTATTTCCTCTATTCATATGGATTTTTCAGACACAGAATGCAATATGAGACATATGAAACTAACACATATCTTCTACAATATCAGTGGTAACACAATAAATTCTCATGAACATCCAGTTAATTGTTATTGCAAGTAATATATACCTTCGGTCTCTACTTTTTTTTAATTCTTATCGACTTCCTGAAAATATTATAGGTGATAATATGTTTACCAAGGCAGCAACACCAATATGATCAAGTCAAACATGTCTAAATGTAACTCAGACTTGATAATATTAAATTCTTTGAGGCACCTTGTGATATGTTCAATATGAATTCCTGCAATAGCAACATTCTTTGTGCGTGAATCGTCCCGATTTGTAAACTGTTTCTCATTTCTAAGACAGTGGGGATTTCCAATTTCATGCCGTTCAAGTAGTAACTGTTAAATGTCAAAACCTGTATCTGTAAGAACAACATCCCCTCGATCAAACAGATCAAATATGCCCGTCCGTTTGACAATTTCTTTGTCCGTAATACTGCTTCCAGCGGCATTCGAAACAAAAGAAACCGTATCGGCTGGAGTGCGTGCCACTAGCAGTTTAGCTGTCTGTCTAACTTTGTATGATGTTTCAGCCTTTGCAAGCGATGGTCACTACACAGGAACCTCCGTACAATCAATGATTACTCGGATATACTTATACTTCTGAAGCTTTGGTTTGCCTTTCAAAATCCATCTTTAACAGATATACCAAATACTTTTTAAGGTGTGAAAAAATCGGATTAAAACCAATTTTTTTTCATTTATTCTAGCACAAGGGATATATATTATAATTTAATTCGGCACATAGAGGGAAAATAAAATAAAAGCTATAATATCTAGAATACCAGATATTGAATAAACTATTTTCAATTTATTGTTTATTTGCAAGAATCATGCACTAAAAGTTAAATAAGCTTTTAATACTTTTTCGGGGGGGGGGGGGGTCCCAGGCTTGGGTTACATAACACAATTAATAGCCATGATTGTGGCTTAAAGGGGGGGGGATATAAAGAGGCTTGACAGTGTAAACAGTAGATCCACGCACAAGGTTTTTCATTGTAACGCCCCCTCATATCACTCGCTGTTTTCCGATTAAATAACTGAACAAAAGTACCTGGGCTTTAAATAACATCCCCATTTTTAACTACATATTTTATATAACTACAACCAGAAATTCTAAACGGACGTTTTTTAAATATTGTCCTTGCAAATTGCAATATTTAGAGTTAAGTGTAATAGTACTTAGTAAACTGAGTATACTCACTGATAAGGATAACGCAAGTATTCCGCACAGTGGTCCCAACATGCCATTTTCAGTCACTTACACGTTAAAAACATTAGTAAACTAGTTCCCCAAAAAGTGTTGCCTGTTCTTGGTCGTCTGCTCAATATTGTCACGTAAAGGATGTCTATGTTTGCCCAACAAAATGTACCATCATGCTTTGCAGCGAGGCTTTGTTGATGCAATATATTCAGCACTGGAGAACAGAAATATGGCAATTCCAGCTGATGACGTCAGTCAATGCACTGTTAAACGTCATCGACCTTTGTGAGGTGTCTTGCTGGTAAAGATTTCTCACAACCATTGGTTTGGACGTAATTGTCATCAAGACAATAAGACAATCTGACAATCTCCAAATACAGGCAGATAAGACCACCAACCTGTACAGAATGCCGAAAGAATACTACAATAAACTTCACCCAGAAAACATCACGAAGACATACAAAAAAGCAGACAAAAATATTTGTAAAAATATCAACACAGAAGCCAAAGAAATAGCCGCTTCCCTTAACCTTACAGACCGCATCGAAGTCATGACCGAGCGCAATGCTTACATTACTTTGAAAGACCACAAGGATAATTTTGAACAAAACCCCAAGTGCAGATTGATAAATCCAGCAAAATCTGAAATAGGTATCATTAGCAAAAAGCACTTGGAAAAAATTAATAGCCAACTGAGACTGAAAACCAAACTCAACCAGTGGCAAAATACCACACAGGTAATATCTTGGTTCAAGAAACTGAAGCTGAAACAAAAATCTAAGTTCATAAAGTTTGTTATTGATGACTGTTACCCCTCGATCACAGAAGACCTTCTCATGAAAGCCCTCACTATTGCCAAAATCATGGTCCCCATTCCAGAGGATGTTATCAAAACCATCCTGCACAGCAGGAAAAGCTTACTGTTTAGCAACGGTAACACCTGGGTGAAAAAAGATCATACTAGTTTTGACGTCACCATGGGCAGTTTTGATGGCGCTGAAGTATGCGAAATTGTTGGTTTATACATCTTAGATATGTTGAAAAAGGAATTTGGTGAAAATGCTGTAGGCCTGTATCGTGATGACGGTTTAGGTTGTTTCCCCAACATGTCTGGACCCAAAGAAGACAGCACCCGTATGAAAATGATCAAACTCTTTTCCAATGTTGGGTTAAAGATAACCATTCAAACTAACCTGACCTGCACAGATTTCTTAGATGTAACATTTGACCTCCAAAATGACATCTTCTACCCTTACAGAAAACCGAACAATGACCCACTCTATATCCACGCACAATCCAATCACCCCCCAGCTATCATTAGGCAGATACCTATGATGATCAGCAAACGTGTATCTGACAGCTCCTGCAATAAAGAGCTATTTATGAAAGCCAAACCCATGTATTACAAAAGCTTTAGCGAAAAGCGGGTTCTCAGAAAGCTTAAAAAATGTTGAACCCACAGTGAAAAGCAAATGAAACAGGAAAAGGAAAATAATATGGTTTAATCCACCCTACAGCCGTCATGAAAAAACCAACACTGGCAGACAATTCATGAAACTAGTTGAAAAACACGTGCACGTGACAATTATGTTTATAGAATGTTTATAAACCAAGAACAATCACTAAAATGAGTGAGTTGTGATTTAGACACAGTCAAGTTTAGTGGTAAAGCAAAATTGGTCAGACAACAAAAGTACACAATCTATGGGGTTTACTCGCCGTCCTGCAACAATTTTAAGAAAATACATTTATTATTACATGAGTAAATCACCGTGTGCTTATGATTTACCTTTTTGCTTTGTCATTGGGGCAGCTGTTGTATTGGGGGTATCTTCATCGTGGCTGACTGAAATAAAAACATCCATTTAATTATTTTATATTAATTAATTGATTTGGATAAAACAAATAGTATGAAATACGGTTGAAATTAAACTGACATTTAAGCAAAAGCCGGTTCCGCATACAGTTTCCATACTGTGTACAACAAAAGAACTGACACTCACGTAACCTACAGACATACGGAAAAGTCAGATTGCAACTGACAATCCGCAATTCCAGTCTTATACGGGTTCCTTTAACTTTCAACTTTATTATTCCACAGCCTCGATGTTTAATTTGTTTAGCGCTCCGAAAAGTTGTTGACGTGTGATCCCTTAGCTCTGTAAACAAAAAGAACGTCTGTTAACCTGTTTTACTTGTTATGATATGTTTGCTGAATTGATATACTTTAGTAAATTTTCTAATCGATAGAGAGTAAAGATATACTTCGTGCACCAGTTCCGGTCCACACATCAGCAGCATGGGGAATTTGTAGTTTCTTTATCAGATCAAGAGTGCGGTTAGGTGTCAATGCTGCTATGACAGAGTCCTTTCTTTCACATGCTGCTCCAGCCTGATACCAGTCATTCATATCTTTGATGTAGTAATAACACAGATCTGGATCACACTCGCCTTTTTCATCACAACCTCTGCACTGTTGATCTTGAGAAATTAGAAAATCCTTACAACCAGATGATGTAAGTAAAAACTACCCAAACTGCCATGGGGTAATGACGTTTAAGGAACTATCCTAGGTAAAATATTATAATTATTCATCAAGTTAAAGATTCCCAGTCCTAGCGGATATTTTTTTATTCATTGTATAAAGGCAATAGTCCTAAAATATACGTGGAGAGCTATTTTAATTATTAACGGTTAGCTAACATTTATATGCAACCTTACCATTTTTCTCACATAACAATTTGTTCTTCTGCAACATTTGTCCATATATCCGTTATATTATTTCGCTCCATTTCTTGTAATATTGAGTCCGACTTCAAATCAGGTTTACCAGGAAGACCCCCCTTGCTTTCACAACTGTCATGTGCATGTTGTATTGCTGACCTTGAAGGAGAGTATGCTGTGCCGACTGCCAGTCCGGCAAAGCTGAAATTTTTTGTTTGTCTACAGTGAGAACTAAAGAATAAAAAAATACACATGTAGCTCTTACCATAGTATCATGCTTTTACCATAATATCACCCACCATATATATATATATATATATATATATATATATATATATATATATATATATATAACTTCACGAAAATTAATGAAATCGCCTACTGTAGTCGGGTCTTAGAAAAGGAGGATTAAGAAAACTGCGGCAGCTTTTATATTATAAATATATAATAATAGATAATTATATTTGTTTAGTAATAAGTTCTCCTTCTTTATTTACGTAAGTGTAGATCACTAGCAGGTCTCCTCAGGGACAATACACTGCATTCATAACATGGTTAATATTCGATAAGCATTAATCAGCTAACCTGCTTGAGGTTCGTTTTTAGCTCCGCTGACTGTAAGTAATCACTATTTGTCTGTCGCCCCCCCCCCCCCACGTAACAGGGCACACAAAGTAACAAATAGACTTAAAAAACTAGTTACTTTACATCTGGGTAGATCTTGGGCCCATCTCCTTGGAAACCTTGAATAAGGTCAGGCTGACCTACATTCTGCGACGTTTCAGTAAACCCATGATTTTTTAACACACTCCTTTCAGTCAAATATCCCCATACATTTTTTCACCTAGAACTTATAAATGAATAGTCTAGAAAAAGTAAATCTTTAGATAACCTGAAATAAAGTAAATGCGAGCTACAGAAAAAAAAATCAGCACTTTGATAGTAAGTTGGGCACAAAACGTGATAATTAGACTTAGAACTCTCTAGCTTTGCAGGAGATCATGGCTAGATATCCCTCACCATCTGAGATTAAGTAATGATTCTACGAGCTTAGAGCGTATAAACCTAATTTTATATACTCATAAAATTGGACACTACATTGGATCATCGCACATAAAGAGAGTGGACTTGTTGTTGTCCAGCAAGGTATGTATATCAATGTGTGCTTTAAAAATTAAGAAATTTCATATACAGTCTATATGCAGCATGTAGCATGATATGCAGCTCTTAACATTTAGGATTTCTTTAAGCATAAAGATATATGTTTACAGTTGCTTGGAACATACAAGCATGTAGCTGCACTGTGATAGACACAAAAATCCAGCATATTGTTAGATGTCCCCAAGAAATGGTAACAAGCTTCAGTTTCCACATTAGGAAACACATGGTCTGTTCACAAAATATTATTTGCAACAATTTCTTACATACCATCATATCAACCAAGCATGGCCTATATTACCTCTACCTCTCAAACTTTATCTCTATTTGATATTATGTAAGATATTTACCCCCAAGATCAAATTAAGCTGAGCACAATGATCCATGGGTCCCTTTTTATAATACACCAGGTAGTTGTAATACTACACAAATAGCTTGTTTTCATGAATACATTATAAGTATCTCAATACCCTTGTATTATGAATAATTTTGTGTAATTTGAATTGTGCATGCCTTCAAATAAAAGAATAATTTTTTCTGTACATTACATTTAGTCAGTGTTACTTCATCCTTCATGTTGTAGCCCTATAACTTTTAAATTTTCAACCATGACCATATCAAAACTATCCGGTTAAGGTATTATCGTACTGGTATAAGGTTTCTTTCTTTCAAAAATTCAAAGTCACTAACGTGGAAGCTGTAATAAAAAAGTAGGAAAGTAAAATATTGATCAATCATGTTTGATCCTTTGTATAAATTAATCCTGTTTAATGGTCATAGGCAATTTTCATATTACATTTCTGAAAACGGATCAATAAAACAACTAGAAAACCAGAGGTCGAGTGCCTGTTCGAAATGGAACAATAGCATCTCTAATTACATAAAAGTAAAGTCACATGAGCAGATGATGAACTGTTCTAACTTCAATAGTTCCCGTGATAGGGTAATAACTCAAGATGAAACAAATTTACTAATTGACTAAACATTGCCGCCTACACAGCCAGAGCTAGTTTCCACAAGCTAATCACCTGAAGAAATTTTCATTTTTACAAAACTGGGCTTTTACAACACCACTAGACCATCAGACATATCCTTTTCCACAAAAGGTCAGTCTCTCTGTGATGAATGGTGCAAACACCGTGAGAGTCGAATAACAACAAGCATTTTTACATACTGTAGCAAGTAAAGAAAAGCTGGACACAATTAGCCAAGAAAACAGTTGTTAAGAAAGTCATTAATTATGGGCCAGCAATGTATTTGCGAGCGATTCACTGGGACCAATACAAAAAGGACAGTGCACTGATGGCTCGGCGACATCACAAGAATTTGCAGATGCATCCATGTGGATTGTACATATATGATAGACTGCATTTAATTGCAGGCTCTCCTGATGCAGTCATGACATGTCACTGCCATGACACATGGCCAGTTAAAGCAAAGAATCATATAGTACACCAATGATCACAATATGTAAACGTTCTGAACAAGAAGACTTCTGTCTGCGAATCGACACCCATTCAGGAAAATTCTTTCTGAACCCCTGTCATCCGTATTACAACCAGGTCCAGGCTCAAATTCCAGTAACTGATAGTGAGACAGGGTTCTTCTGCTTAAAAACTGTAAGCCCGTATGTTATCTTTATACCAATAATTATTTCATTGGAATTCGATTATATGCAAAATCCATGCATATTTAATGAGGTCAGAGGTAAGCAGACCTTCGTGTCATCGTGATGATTTAATTATCGATAATGTTATTTCCTCTATTCATATGGATTTGTCAGACACAGAATGCAATATGAGACATATGAAACTAACACATATCTTCTACAATATCAGTGGTAACACAATAAATTCTCATGAACATCCAGTTAATTGTTATTGCAAGTAATATATACCTTCGGTCTCTACATTTTTTTAATTCTTATCGACTTCCTGAAAATATTATAGGTGATAATATGTTTACCAAGGCAGCAACACCAATATGATCAAGTCAAACATGTCTAAATGAAACTCAGACTTGATAATATTAAATTCTTTGAGGCACCTTGTGATATGTTCAATATGAATTCCTGCAATAGCAACATTCTTTGTGCGTGAATCGTCCCGATTTGTAAACTGTTTCTCATTTCTAAGACAGTGGGGATTTCCAATTTCACATGCCGTTCAAGTAGTAACTGTTAAATGTCAAAACCTGTATCTGTAAGAACAACATCCCCTCGATCAAACAGATCAAATATGCCCGTCCGTTTGACAATTTCTTTGTCCGTAATACTGCTTCCAGCGGCATTCGAAACAAAAGAAACCGTATCGGCTGGAGTGCGTGCCACTAGCAGTTTAGCTGTCTGTCTAACTTTGTATGATGTTTCAGCCTTTGCAAGCGATGGTCACTACACAGGAACCTCCGTACAATCAATGATTACTCGGATATACTTATACTTCTGAAGCTTTGGTTTGCCTTTCAAAATCCATCTTTAACAGATATACCAAATACTTTTTAAGGTGTGAAAAAATCGGATTAAAACCAATTTTTTTTCATTTATTCTAGCACAAGGGATATATATTATAATTTAATTCGGCACATAGAGGGAAAATAAAATAAAAGCTATAATATCTAGAATACCAGATATTGAATAAACTCTTTTCAATTTATTGTTTATTTGCAAGAATCATGCACTAAAAGTTAAATAAGCTTTTAATACTTTTTCCGAGGGGGGGGGGTCCCAGGTTTGGTTTCCATAACACAATTAATAGCCATGATTGTGGCTTAAAGGGGGGGGGGATATAAAGAGGCTTGACAGTGTAAACAGTAGATCCACGCACAAAGTTTTTCATTGTAACGCCCCCTCATATCACTCGCTGTTTTCCGATCAAATAACTGAACAAAAGTACCTGGGCTTTATATAACATCCCCATTTTTAAATACATATTTTATATAACTACAACCAGAAATTCTAAACGGACGTTTTTTAAATATTGTCCTTGCAAATTGCAATATTTATAGTAAAGTGTAATAGTACTTAGTAAACTGAGTATATTCACTGATAAGGATAACGCAAGTATTCCGCACAGTGGTCCCAACCTGCCATTTTCAGTCACTTACACGTTAAAAACATTAGTAAACTAGTTCCCCAAAAAGTGTTGCCTGTTCTCGGTCGTCTGCTCAATATTGTCACGTAAAGGATGTCTATGTTTGCCCAACAAAATGTACCATCATGCTTTGCAGCGAGGCTTTGTTGATGCAATATATACAGCACTGGAGAACAGAAATATGGCAATTCCAGCTGATGACGTCAGTCAATGCACTGTTAAACGTCATCGACCTTTGTGAGGTACCTTGCTGGTAAAGATTTCTCACAACCATTGGTTTGGACGTAATTGTCATCAAGCCAATAAGACAATCTGACAATCTCCAAATACAGGCAGATAAGACCACCAACCTGTACAGTATGCCGAAAGAATACTACAATAAACTTCTTACAGAAAACATCACGAAGACATACAAAAAAGCAGACAAAAATATTTGTAAAAATATCAACACAGAAGCCAAAGAAATAGCCGCTTCCCTTAACCTTACAGACCGCATCGAAGTCATGACCGAGCGCAATGCTTACATTACTTTGAAAGACCACAAGGATAATTTTGAACAAAACCCCAAGTGCAGATTGATAAATCCAGCAAAATCTGAACTAGGTATCATTAGCAAAAAGCACTTGGAAAAAATTAATAGCCAACTGAGACTGAAAACCAAACTCAACCAGTGGCAAAATACCACACAGGTAATATCTTGGTTCAAGAAATTGAAGCTGAAACAAAAATCTAAGTTCATAAAGTTTGTTATTGTTGACTGTTACCCCTCGATCACAGATGACCTTCTCATGAAAGCCCTCGCTATTGCCAAAATCATGGTCCCCATTCCAGAGGATGTTTTCAAAACCATCCTGCACAGCAGGAAAAGCTTACTGTTTAGCAACGGTAACACCTGGGTGAAAAAAGATCATACTAGTTTTGACGTCACCATGGGCAGTTTTGATGGCGCTGAAGTATGCGAAATTGTTGGTTTATACATCTTAGATATGATGAAAAAGGAATTTGGTGAAAATGCTCTAGGCCTGTATCGTGATGACGGTTTAGGTTGTTTCCCCAACATGTCTGGACCCAAAGCAGACAGCACCCGTAAGAAAATGATCAAACTCTTTTCCAATGTTGGGTTAAAGATAACCATTCAAACTAACCTGACCTGCACAGATTTCTTAGACGTAACATTTGACCTCCAAAATGACATCTTCTACCCTTACAGAAAACCGAACAATGACCCGCTCTATATCCACGCACAATCCAATCACCCCCCCAGCTATCATTAGGCAGATACCTATGATGATCAGCAAACGTGTATCTGACAGCTCCTGCAATAAAGAGCTATTTATGAAAGCCAAACCCATGTATGACAAAAGCTTTAGCGAAAAGCGGGTTCTCAGAAAGCTTAAAAAATGTTGAACCCACAGTGAAAAGCAAATGAAACAGGAAAAGGAAAATAATATGGTTTAATCCACCCTACAGCCGTCATGTAAAAACCAACACTGGCAGACAATTCATGAAACTAGTTGAAAAACACGTGCACGTGCCAATTATGTTTATAGAATGTTTATAAACCAAGAACAATCACTCAAATGAGTGAGTTGTGATTTAGACACAGTCAAGTTTAGTGGTAAAGCAAAATTGGTCAGACAACAAAAGTACACAATCTCGCCGTCCTGCAACAATTTTAAGAAAATACATTTATTATTACATGAGTAAATCACCGTGTGCTTATGATTTACCTTTTTGCTTTGTCATTGGGGCAGCTGTTGTATTAGGGGTATCTTCATCGTGGCTGACTGAAATAAAAACATCCATTTAATTATTTTATATTAATTAATTGATTTGGATAAAACAAATAGTATGAAATACGGTTGAAATTAAACTGACATTTAAGCAAAAGCCGGTTCCGCATACAGTTTCCATACTGTGTACAACAAAAGAACTGACACTTAGGTAACCTACAGACATACGGAAAAGTCAGATTTCAACTGACAATCCGCAATTCCAGTCTTATACGGGTTCCTTTAACTTTCAACTTTATTATTCCACAGCCTCGATGTTTAATTTGTTTAGCGCTCCGAAACGTTGTTGACGTGTGATCCCTTAGCTCTGTAAACAAAAAGAACGTCTGTTAACCTGTTTTACTTGTTATGATATGTTTGCTGAATTGATATACTTTAGTAAATTTTCTAATCGATAGAGAGTAAAGATATACTTCGTGCACCAGTTCCGGTCCACACATCAGCAGCATGGGGAATTTGTAGTTTCTTTATCAGATCAAGAGTGCGGTTAGGTGTCAATGCTGCTATGACAGAGTCGTTTCTTTCACATGCTGCTCCAGCCTGATACCAGTCATTCATATCTTTGATGTAGTAATAACACAGATCTGGATCACACTCGCCTTTTTCATCACAACCTCTGCACTGTTGATCTTGAGAAATTAGAAAATCCTTACAACCAGATGATGTAAGTAAAAACTACCCAGACTGCCATGGGGTAATGACGTTTAAGCAACTATCCTAAGTAAAATATTATAATTATTCATCAAGTTAAAGATTCCCAGTCCTAGCGGATATTTTTTATTCATTGTATAAAGGCAATAGTCCTAAAATATACGTGGAGAGCTATTTTAATTATTAACGGTTAGCTAACATTTATATGCAACCTTACCATTTTTCTCACATATAGCATAAACCCCACTTGGGTAGTTCTTGTAGCAGCTAGTTGGGTGGGCCTGGCCCAATCTCATCATTGTGCAAGGGTATCCACTTAAATCTTCATGGTTCGCTGCGTGAGCAAACTTTCTAGATTTACATATCTTTAAGGAAATTATCACATTCACGGCTGTTACTGTTCATTTAATACACTTGTGTTAAATTATGTCAATTTAATCAGAATCTTGATATTTTATTCAAATGAGATACAAAAAGCAACAACCTTGATCCGCGTCATTCTCCACTGTCGATGTAACAATTTGTTCTTCTGCAACATTTGTCCATATATCCGTTATATTATTTCGCTCCATTTCTTGTAATAGTGAGTCCAACTTTAAATCAGGTTTACCAGGAAGACCCCCCTTGCTTTCACAACTGTCATGTGCATGTTGTATTGCTGAACTTGAAGGAGAGTATGCTGTGCCGACTGCCAGTCCGGCAAAAGCTGAAATTTTTTGTTTGTCTTCACGAAAATTAATGAAATCGCCTACTGTAGTCGGGTCTTAGAAAAGCAGGATTAAGAAAACTGCGGCAGCTTTTATATTATAAATATATAATAATAGATAATTATATTTGTTTAGAAATAAGTTCTCCTTCTTTATTTACGTAAGTGTAGATCACTAGCAGGTCTCCTCAGGGACAATACACTGCATTCATAACATGGTTAATATTCGATAAGCATTAATCAGCTAACCTGCTTGAGGTTCGTTTTTAGCTCCGCTGACTGTAAGTAATCACTATTTGTCTGTCGGCCCCCTCACGTAACAGGGCACACAAAGTAACAAATAGACTTAAAAAACTAGTTACTTTACATCTGGGTAGATCTTTGGCCCATCTCCTTGGAAACCTTGAATAAGGTCAGGCTGACCTACATTCTGCGACGTTTCAGTAAACCCATGATTTTTTAACACACTCCTTTCAGTCAAATATCCATATACATTTTTTCACCTAGAACTTATAAATGAATAGTCTAGAAAAAGTAAATCTTTAGATAACCTGAAATAAAGGAAATGCGAGCTACAGAAAAAAAAAATCAGCACTTTGATAGTAAGTTGGGCACAAAACGTGATAATTAGACTTAGAACTCTCTAGCTTTGCAGGAGATCATGGCTAGATATCCCTCACCATCTGAGATTAAGTAATGATTCTACGAGCTTAGAGCGTATAAACCTAATCTTATATACTCATAAAATTGGACACTACATTGGATCATCGCACATAAAGAGAGTGGACTTGTTGTTGTCCAGCAAGGTATGTATATCAATGTGTGCTTTAAAAATTAAGAAATTTCATATACAGTCTATATGCAGCATGTAGCATGATATGAAGCTCTTAACATTTAGGATTTCTTTAAGCATAAAGATATATGTTTACAGTTGCTTGGAACATACAAGCATCTAGCTGCACTGTGATAGACACAGTTGGTAAGTTTTAGCTCAGCTGAATATAATTCATCTGAGCTATAGTTATGGTTCATTGTCCTTCCGTGTGTCCGTCCTGTCGTCCTTTAGACTGGCACGTTTTGAAACTATCAGACCTACGAATCGAAAATCCAGCATTAGTTAGATGTCCCCAAGAACTGGTAACAAGCTTCAGTTTCCACATTAGGAAACACATGGTCTGTTCACAAAATATTATTTGCAACAATTTCTTACATGCCATCATATCAACCAAACATGGCCTATATTACCTCTACCTCTCAAACTTTATCTCTATTTGATATTATGTAAGATATTTACCCCCAAGATCAAATTAAGCTGAGCACAATGATCCATGGGTCCTTTTTTATAATACACCAGGTAGTTGTAAGACTACACAAATAGCTTGTTTTCATGAATACATTATAAGTATCTCAATACCCTTGTATTATGAATAATTTTGTGTAATTTGAATTGTGCATGCCTTCAAATAAAAGAATAATTTTTTCTGTATACTACATTAAGTCAGTGTTACTTCATCCTTCATGTTGTAGCCCTATAACTTTTAAATTTTCAACCATGACCATATCAAATCTATCCGGTTAAGGTATTATCGTACTGATATAAGGTTTCTTTCTTTCAAAAATTCAAAGTCACTAATGTGGAAGCTGTAATAAAAAAGTCGGAACGTAAAATATTGATCAATCATGTTTGATCCTTTGTATAAATTAATCCTGTTTAATGGTCATAGGCAATTTTCATATTACATTTCTGAAAACGGATCAATAAAACAACTAGACAACCAGAGGTCGAGTGCCTGTTCGAAATGGAACTATAGCATCTCTAATTACATAAAAGTAAAGTCACATGAGCAGATGATGAACTGTTCTAACTTCAATAGTTCCCGTGATAGGGTAATAACTCAAGATGAAACAAATTTACTAATTGACCAAACATTGCCGCCTACACAGCCAGAGCTAGTTTCCACAAGCTAATCACCTGAAGAAATTTTCATTTTTACAAAACTGGGCTTTTACAACACCACTAGACCATCAGACATATCCTTTTCCACAAAAGATCAGTCTCTCTGTGATGAATGGTGCAAACACCGTGAGAGTCGAATAACAACAAGCATTTTTACATACTGTAGCAAGTAAAGAAAAGCTGGACACAATTAGCCAAGAAAACAGTTGTTAAGAAAGTCATTAATTATGGGCCAGCAATGTATTTGCGAGCGATTCACTGGGACCAATACAAAAAGGACAGTGCACTGATGGCTCGGCGACATCACAAGAATTTGCAGATGCATCCATGTGGATTGTACATATATGATAGACTGCATTTAATTGCAGGCTCTCCTGATGCAGTCATGACATGTCACTGCCATGACACATGGCCAGTTAAAGCAAAGAATCATATAGTACACCAATGATCACAATATGTAAACGTTCTGAACAAGAAGACTTCTGTCTGCGAATCGACACCCATTCAGGAAAATTCTTTCTGAACCCCTGTCATCCGTATTACAACCAGGTCCAGGCTCAAATTCCAGTAACTGATAGTGAGACAGGGTTCTTCTGCTTAAAAACTGTAAGCCCGTATGTTATCTTTATACCAATAATTATTTCATTGGAATTCGATTATATGCAAAATCCATGCATATTTAATGAGGTCAGAGGTAAGCAGACCTTCGTGTCATCGTGATGATTTAATTATCGATAATGTTATTTCCTCTATTCATATGGATTTGTCAGACACAGAATGCAATATGAGACATATGAAACTAACACATATCTTCTACAATATCAGTGGTAACACAATAAATTCTCATGAACATCCAGTTAATTGTTATTGCAAGTAATATATACCTTCGGTCTCTACATTTTTTTAATTCTTATCGACTTCCTGAAAATATTATAGGTGATAATATGTTTACCAAGGCAGCAACACCAATATGATCAAGTCAAACATGTCTAAATGTAACTCAGACTTGATAATATTAAATTCTTTGAGGCACCTTGTGATATGTTCAATATGAATTCCTGCAATAGCAACATTCTTTGTGCGTGAATCGTCCCGATTTGTAAACTGTTTCTCATTTCTAAGACAGTGGGGATTTCCAATTTCACATGCCGTTCAAGTAGTAACTGTTAAATGTCAAAACCTGTATCTGTAAGAACAACATCCCCTCGATCAAACAGATCAAATATGCCCGTCCGTTTGACAATTTCTTTGTCCGTAATACTGCTTCCAGCGGCATTCGAAACAAAAGAAACCGTATCGGCTGGAGTGCGTGCCACTAGCAGTTTAGCTGTCTGTCTAACTTTGTATGATGTTTCAGCCTTTGCAAGCGATGGTCACTACACAGGAACCTCCGTACAATTAATGATTACTCGGATATACTTATACTTCTGAAGCTTTGGTTTGCCTTTCAAAATCCATCTTTAACAGATATACCAAATACTTTTTCAGGTGTGAAAAAATCGGATTAAAACCAATTTTTTTTCATTTATTCTAGCACAAGGGATATATATTATAATTTAATTCGGCACATAGAGGGAAAATAAAATAAAAGCTATAATATCTAGAATACCAGATATTGAATAAACTCTTTTCAATTTATTGTTTATTTGCAAGAATCATGCACTAAAAGTTAAATAAGCTTTTAATACTTTTTCGGGGGGGGGGGGGTCCCAGGCTTGGGTTCCATAACACAATTAATAGCCATGATTGTGGCTTAAAGGGGGGGGGGGATATAAAGAGGCTTGACAGTGTAAACAGTAGATCCACGCACAAGGTTTTTCATTGTAACGCCCCCTCATATCACTCGCTGTTTTCCGATCAAATAACTGAACAAAAGTACCTGGGCTTTATATAACATCCCCATTTTTAACTACATATTTTATATAACTACAACCAGAAATTCTAAGCGGACGTTTTTTAAATATTGTCCTTGCAAATTGCAATATTTATAGTTAAGTGTAATAGTACTTAGTAAACTGAGTATATTCACTGATAAGGATAACGCAAGTATTCCGCACAGTGGTCCCAACCTGCCATTTTCAGTCACTTACACGTTAAAAACATTAGTAAACTAGTTCCCGAAAAAGTGTTGCCTGTTCTCGGTCGTCTGCTCAATATTGTCACGTAAAGGATGTCTATGTTTGCCCAACAAAATGTACCATCATGCTTTGCAGCGAGGCTTTGTTGATGCAATATATTCAGCACTGGAGAACAGAAATATGGCAATTCCAGCTGATGACGTCAGTCAATGCACTGTTAAACGTCATCGACCTTTGTGAGGTACCTTGCTGGTAAAGATTTCTCACAACCATTGGTTTGGACGTAATTGTCATCAAGACAATAAGACAATCTGACAATCTCCAAATACAGGCAGATAAGACCACCAACCTGTACAGTATGCCGAAAGAATACTACAATAAACTTCTTACAGAAAACATCACGAAGACATACAAAAAAGCAGACAAAAATATTTGTAAAAATATCAACACAGAAGCCAAAGAAATAGCCGCTTCCCTTAACCTTTCAGACCGCATCGAAGTCATGACCGAGCGCAATGCTTACATTACTTTGAAAGACCACAAGGATAATTTTGAACAAAACCCCAAGTGCAGATTGATAAATCCAGCAAAATATGAAATAGGTATCATTAGCAAAAAGCACTTGGAAAAAATTAATAGCCAACTGAGACTGAAAACCAAACTCAACCAGTGGCAAAATACCACACAGGTAATATCTTGGTTCAAGAAATTGAAGCTGAAACAAAAATCTAAGTTCATAAAGTTTGTTATTGTTGACTGTTACCCCTCGATCACAGAAGACCTTCTCATGAAAGCCCTCACTATTGCCAAAATCATGGTCCCCATTCCAGAGGATGTTATCAAAACCATCCTGCACAGCAGGAAAAGCTTACTGTTTAGCAACGGTAACACCTGGGTGAAAAAAAGATCATACTAGTTTTGACGTCACCATGGGCAGTTTTGATGGCGCTGAAGTATGCGAAATTGTTGGTTTATACATCTTAGATATGTTGAAAAAGGAATTTGGTGAAAATGCTCTAGGCCTGTATCGTGATGACGGTTTAGGATGTTTCCCCAACATGTCTGGACCCAAAGCAGACAGCACCCGTAAGAAAATGATCAAACTCTTTTCCAATGTTGGGTTAAAGATAACCATTCAAACTAACCTGACCTGCACAGATTTCTTAGACGTAACATTTGACCTCCAAAATGACATCTTCTACCCTTACAGAAAACCGAACAATGACCCGCTCTATATCCAAGCACAATCCAATCACCCCCCAGCTATCATTAGGCAGATACCTATGATGATCAGCAAACGTGTATCTGACAGCTCCTGCAATAAAGAGCTATTTATGAAAGCCAAACCCATGTATGACAAAAGCTTTAGCGAAAAGCGGGTTCTCAGAAAGCTTAAAAAATGTTGAACCCACAGTGAAAAGCAAATGAAGCAGGAAAAGGAAAATAATATGGTTTAATCCACCCTACAGCCGTCATGTAAAAACCAACACTGGCAGACAATTCATGAAACTAGTTGAAAAACACGTGCACGTGCCAATTATGTTTATAGAATGTTTATAAACCAAGAACAATCACTCAAATGAGTGAGTTGTGATTTAGACACAGTCAAGTTTAGTGGTAAAGCAAAATTGGTCAGACAACAAAAGTACACAATCTATGGGGTTTACTCGCCGTCCTGCAACAATTTTAAGAAAATACATTTATTATTACATGAGTAAATCACCGTGTGCTTATGATTTACCTTTTTGCTTTGTCATTGGGGCAGCTGTTGCATTGGGGGTATCTTCATCGTGGCTGACTGAAATAAAAACATCCATTTAATTATTTTATATTAATTAATTGATTTGGATAAAACAAATAGTATGAAATACGGTTGAAATTAAACTGACATTTAAGCAAAAGCCGGTTCCGCATACAGTTTCCATACTGTGTACAACAAAAGAACTGACACTCACGTAACCTACAGACATACGGAAAAGTCAGATTGCAACTGACAATCCGCAATTCCAGTCTTATACGGGTTCCTTTAACTTTCAACTTTATTATTCCACAGCCTCGATGTTTAATTTGTTTAGCGCTCCGAAAAGTTGTTGACGTGTGATCCCTTAGCTCTGTAAACAAAAAGAACGTCTGTTAACCTGTTTTACTTGTTATGATATGTTTGCTGAATTGATATACTTTAGTAAATTTTCTAATCGATAGAGAGTAAAGATATACTTCGTGCACCAGTTCCGGTCCACACATCAGCAGCATGGGGAATTTGTAGTTTCTTTATCAGATCAAGAGTGCGGTTAGGTGTCAATGCTGCTATGACAGAGTCGTTTCTTTCACATGCTGCTCCAGCCTGATACCAGTCATTCATATCTTTGATGTAGTAATAACACAGATCTGGATCACACTCGCCTTTTTCATCACAACCTCTGCACTGTTGATCTTGAGAAATTAGAAAATCCTTACAACCAGATGATGTAAATAAAAACTACCCAGACTGCCATGGGGTAATGACGTTTAAGCAACTATTCTAAGTAAAATATTATAATTATTCATCAAGTTAAAGATTCCCAGTCCTAGCGGATATTTTTTATTCATTGTATAAAGGCAATAGTCCTAAAATATACGTGGAGAGCTATTTTAATTATTAACGGTTAGCTAACATTTATATGCAACCTTACCATTTTTCTCACATATAGCATAAACCCCACTTGGGTAGTTTTTGTAGCAGCTAGTTGGGTGGGCCTGGCCCAATCTCATCATTGTGCAAGGGTATCCACTTAAATCTTCATGGTTCGCTGCGTGAGCAAACTTTCTAGATTTACATATCTTTAAGGAAATTATCACATTCACGGCCGTTACTGTTCATTTAATACACTTGTGTTAAATTATGTCAATTTAATCAGAATCTTGATATTTTATTCAAATGAGATACAAAAAGCAACAACCTTGATCCGCGTCATTCTCCACTGTCGATGTAACAATTTGTTCTTCTGCAACATTTGTCCATACATCCGTTATATTATTTCGCTCCATTTCTTGTAATAGTGAGTCCGACTTTAAATCAGGTTTACCAGGAAGACCCCCCTTGCTTTCACAACTGTCATGTGCATGTTGTATTGCTGACCTTGAAGGAGAGTATGCTGTGCCGACTGCCAGTCCGGCAAAAGCTGAAATTTTTTGTTTGTCTATAGTGAGAACTAAAGAATAAAAAAATACACATGTAGCTCTTACAATAGTATCATGCTTTTACCATAATATCACCCACCATATATATATATATATATATATATATATATATATATATATATAACTTCACGAAAATTAATGAAATCGCCTACTGTAGTCGGGTCTTAGAAAAGGAGGATTAAGAAAACTGCGGCAGCTTTTATATTATAAATATATAATAATAGATAATTATATTTGTTTAGTAATAAGTTCTCCTTCTTTATTTACGTAAGTGTAGATCACTAGCAGGTCTCCTCAGGGACAATACACTGCATTCATAACATGGTTAATATTCGATAAGCATTAATCAGCTAACCTGCTTGAGGTTCGTTTTTAGCTCCGCTGACTGTAAGTAATCACTATTTGTCTGTCGGCCCCCCCCCCCCACGTAACAGGGCACACAAAGTAACAAATAGACTTAAAAAACTAGTTACTTTACATCTGGGTAGATCTTGGGCCCATCTCCTTGGAAACCTTGAATAAGGTCAGGCTGACCTACATTCTGCGACGTTTCAGTAAACCCATGATTTTTTAACACACTCCTTTCAGTCAAATATCCCCATACATTTTTTCACCTAGAACTTATAAATGAATAGTCTAGAAAAAGTAAATCTTTAGATAACCTGAAATAAAGTAAATGCGAGCTACAGAAAAAAAAATCAGCACTTTGATAGTAAGTTGGGCACAAAACGTGATAATTAGACTTAGAACTCTCTAGCTTTGCAGGAGATCATGGCTAGATATCCCTCACCATCTGAGATTAAGTAATGATTCTACGAGCTTAGAGCGTATAAACCTAATTTTATATACTCATAAAATTGGACAGTACATTGGATCATCGCACATAAAGAGAGTGGACTTGTTGTTGTCCAGCAAGGAATGTATATCAATGTGTGCTTTAAAAATTAAGAAATTTCATATACAGTCTATATGCAGCATGTAGCATGATATGCAGCTCTTAACATTTAGGATTTCTTTAAGCATAAAGATATATGTTTACAGTTGCTTGGAACATACAAGCATGTAGCTGCACTGTGATAGACACAGTTGGTCAGTTTTAGCTCAGCTGAATATAATTCATCTGAGCTATAGTTATGGTTCATTGTCCGTCCGTGTGTCCGTCCTGTCGTCCTTTAGACTGGCACGTTTTGAAACCATAAGACCTACGAATCGAAAATCCAGCATATTGTTAGATGTCCCCAAGAACTGGTAACAAGCTTCAGTTTCCACATTAGGAAACACATGGTCTGTTCACAAAATATTATTTGCAACAATTTCTTACATACCATCATATCAACCAAGCATGGCCTATATTACCTCTACCTCTCAAACTTTATCTCTATTTGATATTATGTAAGATATTTATCCCCAAGATCAAATTAAGCTGAGCACAATGATCCATGGGTCCCTTTTTATAATACACCAGGTAGTTGTAAGACTACACAAATAGCTTGTTTTCATGAATACATTATAAGTATCTCAATACCCTTGTATTATGAATAATTTTGTGTAATTTGAATTGTGCATGCCTTCAAATAAAAGAATAATTTTTTCTGTATACTACATTTAGTCAGTGTTACTTCATCCTTCATGTTGTAGCCCTATAACTTTTAAATTTTCAACCATGACCATATCAAAACTATCCGGTTATGGTATTATCGTACTGGTATAAGGTTTCTATCTTTCAAAAATTCAAAGTCACTAACGTGGAAGCTGTAATAAAAAAGTCGGAAAGTAAAATATTGATCAATCATGTTTGATCCTTTGTATAAATTAATCCTGTTTAATGGTCATAGGCAATTTTCATATTACATTTCTGAAAACGGATCAATAAAACAACTAGACAACCAGAGGTCGAGTGCCTGTTCGAAATGAAACTATAGCATCTCTAATTACATAAAAGTAAAGTAACATGAGCAGATGATGAACTGTTCTAACTTCAATAGTTCCCGTGATAGGGTATTAACTCAAGATGAAACAAATTTACTAATTGACCAAACATTGCCGCCTACACAGCCAGAGCTAGTTTCCACAAGCTAATCACCTGAAGAAATTTTCATTTTTACAAAACTGGGCTTTTACAACACCACTAGACCATCAGACATATCCTTTTCCACAAAAGATCAGTCTCTCTGTGATGAATGGTGCAAACACCGTGAGAGTCGAATAACAACAAGCATTTTAACATACTGTAGCAAGTAAAGAAAAGCTGGACACAATTAGCCAAGAAAACAGTTGTTAAGAAAGTCATTAATTATGGGCCAGCAATGTATTTGCGAGCGATTCACTGGGACCAATACAAAAAGGACAGTGCACTGATGGCTCGGCGACATCACAAGAATTTGCAGATGCATCCATGTGGATTGTACATATATGATAGACTGCATTTAATTGCAGGCTCTCCTGATGCAGTCATGACATGTCACTGCCATGACACATGGCCAGTTAAAGCAAAGAATCATATAGTACACCAATGATCACAATATGTAAACGTTCTGGACAAGAAGACTTCTGTCTGCGAATCGACACCCATTCAGGAAAATTCTTTCTGAACCCCTGTCATCCGTATTACAACCAGGTCCAGGCTCAAATTCCAGTAACTGATAGTGAGACAGGGTTCTTCTGCTTAAAAACTGTAAGCCCGTATGTTATCTTTATACCAATAATTATTTCATTGGAATTCGATTATATGCAAAATCCATGCATATTTAATGAGGTCAGAGGTAAGCAGACCTTCGTGTCATCGTGATGATTTAATTATCGATAATGTTATTTCCTCTATTCATATGGATTTGTTAGACACAGAATGCAATATGAGACATAAGAAACTAACACATATCTTCTACAATATCAGTGGTAACACAATAAATTCTCATGAACATCCAGTTAATTGTTATTGCAAGTAATATATAACTTCGGTCTCTACATTTTTTTAATTCTTATCGACTTCCTGAAAAGATTATAGGTGATAATATGTTTACCAAGGCAGCAACACCAATATGATCAAGTCAAACATGTCTAAATGTAACTCAGACTTGATAATATTAAATTCTTTGAGGCACTTTGTGATATGTTCAATATGAATTCCTGCAATAGCAACATTCTTTGTGCGTGAATCGTCCCGATTTGTAAACTGTTTCTCATTTCTAAGACAGTGGGGATTTCCAATTTCACATGCCGTTCAAGTAGTAACTGTTAAATGTCAAAACCTGTATCTGTAAGAACAACATCCCCTCGATCAAACAGATCAAATATGCCCGTCCGTTTGACAATTTCTTTGTCCGTAATACTGCTTCCAGCGGCATTCGAAACAAAAGAAACCGTATCGGCTGGGTGCGTGCCACTAGCAGTTTAGCTGTCTGTCTCCTTTTGTATGATGTTTCAGCCTTTGCAAGCGATGGTCACTACACAGGAACCTCCGTACAATCAATGATTACTCGGATAAACTTATACTTCTGAAGCTTTGGTTTGCCTTTCACAATCCATCTCTAACAGATATACCAAATACTTTTTAAGGTGTGAAAAAATCGGATTAAAACCAATTTTTTTTCATTTATTCTAGCACAAGGGATATATATTATAATTTAATCCGGCACATAGAGGGAAAATAAAATAAAAGCTATAATATCTAGAATACCAGATATTGAATAAACTCTTTTCAATTTATTGTTTATTTGCAAGAATCATGCACTAAAAGTTAAAAAAGCTTTTAATACTTTTTCGGGGGGGGGGGGGTCCCAGGCTTGGGTTCCATAACACAATTAATAGCCATGATTGTGGCTTAAAGGGGGGGGATATAAAGAGGCTTGACAGTGTAAACAGTAGATCCACGCACAAGGTTTTTCATTGTAACGCCCCCTCATATCACTCGCTGTTTTCCGATCAAATAACTGAACAAAAGTACCTGGGCTTTATATAACATCCCCATTTTTAACTACATATTTTATATAACTACAACCAGAAATTCTAAGCGGACGTTTTTTAAATATTGTCCTTGCAAATTGCAATATTTATAGTTAAGTGTAATAGTACTTAGTAAACTGAGTATATTCACTGATAAGGATAACGCAAGTATTCCGCACAGTGGTCCCAACCTGCCATTTTCAGTCACTTACACGTTAAAAACATTAGTAAACTAGTTCCCCAAAAAGTGTTGCCTGTTCTCGGTCGTCTGCTCAATATTGTCACGTAAAGGATGTCTATGTTTGCCCAACAAAATGTACCATCATGCTTTGCAGCGAGGCTTTGTTGATGCAATAAATTCAGCACTGGAGAACAGAAATATGGCAATTCCAGCTGATGACGTCAGTCAATGCACTGTTAAACGTCATCGACCTTTGTGAGGTACCTTGCTGGTAAAGATTTCTCACAACCATTGGTTTGGACGTAATTGTCATCAAGCCAATAAGACAATCTGACAATCTCCAAATACAGGCAGATAAGACCACCAACCTGTACAGTATGCCGAAAGAATACTACAATAAACTTCTTACAGAAAACATCACGAAGACATACAAAAAAGCAGACAAAAATATTTGTAAAAATATCAACACAGAAGCCAAAGAAATAGCCGCTTCCCTTAACCTTACAGACCGCATCGAAGTCATGACCGAGCGCAATGCTTACATTACTTTGAAAGACCACAAGGATAATTTTGAACAAAACCCCAAGTGCAGATTGATAAATCCAGCAAAATATGAAATAGGTATCATTAGCAAAAAGCACTTGGAAAAAATTAATAGCCAACTGAGACTGAAAACCAAACTCAACCAGTGGCAAAATACCACACAGGTAATATCTTGGTTCAAGAAATTGAAGCTGAAACAAAAATCTAAGTTCATAAAGTTTGTTATTGTTGACTGTTACCCCTCGATCACAGAAGACCTTCTCATGAAAGCCCTCACTTTTGCCAAAATCATGGTCCCCATTCCAGAGGATGTTATCAAAACCATCCTGCACAGCAGGAAAAGCTTACTGTTTAGCAACGGTAACACCTGGGTGAAAAAAGATCATACTAGTTTTGACGTCACCATGGGCAGTTTTGATGGCGCTGAAGTATGCGAAATTGTTGGTTTATACATCTTAGATATGTTGAAAAAGGAATTTGGTGAAAATGCTCTAGGCCTGTATCGTGATGACGGTTTAGGTTGTTTCCCCAACATGTCTGGACCCAAAGCAGACAGCACCCGTAAGAAAATGATCAAACTCTTTTCCAATGTTGGGTAAAAGATAACCATTCAAACTAACCTGACCTGCACAGATTTCTTAGACGTAACATTTGACCTCCAAAATGACATCTTCTACCCTTACAGAAAACCGAACAATGACCCGCTCTATATCCATGCACAATCCAATCACCCCCCAGCTATCATTAGGCAGATACCTATGATGATCAGCAAACGTGTATCTGACAGCTCCTGCAATAAAGAGCTAATTATGAAAGCCAAACCCATGTATGACAAAAGCTTTAGCGAAAAGCGGGTTCTCAGAAAGCTTAAAAAATGTTGAACCCACAGTGAAAAGCAATTGAAACAGGAAAAGGAAAATAATATGGTTTAATCCACCCTACAGCCGTCATGTAAAAACCAACACTGGCAGACAATTCATGAAACTAGTTGAAAAACACTTCCCTCAACATCACAGGTACCACAGGTTATTCAACAGGAACAATTTGAAAATTAGCTATAGCTGTCTACCCAACATGTCTAACCTGATCAGCAAACATAATATGAAGTTTTTAAATACCGACAATGCTGTGAATGTACCTAAAAAACAATGTAACTGCCGTAAAAAAGACGAATGTCCTATGAATGGTCAATGTCAGCTGAAATGCATTGTCTATAAGGCAACAGTTAGAACAGACAATGACGTGAAACACTACATGGGGTGTACTGAAGGTGATTTCAAGACAAGATACAATAACCACAAGCAATCCTTTCGGAACAGATCCCACGCTAAAAATACTGAACTGTCTAACACATTTGGTCACTAAAAGACAACAATATCAATTACAGGCTCTCCTGGGAAATATCTGCCTAGGCAGCACCTTACTTCTGTGGGACTAGGAAGTGTGATCTCTGCTTGTCTGAAAAGCTACTTATAGCAACCCCCCCCCCCCCCCCGGATCATTGTTGAACTCAAGAGCTGAAATTCTCTCCAAGTGCCGCCATCAAAACAAATTCACCCTGTAATTTTTTAAAACCTAGCATTCGTACTAATTTTCAGCGTTCCCCCTTAAACCACCACCCCCCCCCCCCCCCCCAACAACGAGGATCCACTGGGCAGACTTATCTGTTCAGGTAGTTGTTCTCTCACTGCTTTGCAGTGATGAAGGACATGGCGTTACCACTACATCATGGTGAGTTTACCGAGTGGATTGAATTTGGTATGAGTAAAGTATAGAATATTTGCCTTTTATATTGTATATTTGCCTTGTATATTGTGTATTTTCATAGTATATGTGTATTTTTATCATATGTATACTACTGATATGTTCACTGCTTCCAAGACCCTATTATAAATCGGTTCAATATGCTAATTGAGCATCCTGGTATATATCTTTGTATTATATCTAATATTTACAACAATAAATAACCTCTTTGCCCCGCCCTGTTATGTTCCAGTACCGCACGTGTACCCCGACCAAACCTATTGTGCACCCGAGGACAATAGGATCAGTGTCAGTCTTTCATATGCCCCCCCCCCCCCGCCCCGTATCGCACAAAGCATAATCTCGTAATCTCGTAAAGTCTCGGATTTTCAAACCACGCCGTTAGCTTCATTCTAACCACATTCACCTGATGATCGGGTCGCATCCCGTGAAACAGACTGTTGTGAATTAACAGTGTTGTTTTACACACACACACACACACACATATATATATATATATATATATATACATATATAATGCGCATATGCGTTCTAACTTGCGAAATATCATCATTTACATGTAATTCTCCTGGTTATATAACTGATATGTTCGAGTCGCACGTTGAAATTTACCTTTTATCACCCTCTGTGATCTATACGCAGCGCACCTGAGTCTACAGACTACGGGTCAGGAGTTTGAGTATTAGCCGTGGAGCCGGTTTTTTTTTCACATTGTATGGACTGATAGGATGGCCTTGCCTCACTCACAGGCGAACACTAATCATTTGGTCGGGGGGGGGGGGGGGGTCTCGGTGTTATGATTCAGCAAAGTGTTATGACAGAAAAACTTCCTCCTTCAGTACTTAAACATTTGGATACTTTCTTAATCACAGGGCTGTTCATTAATATCCTCAACTAATGAATTACAATGGAATACACTGTGGAAATATTAATATTTTAAATGCTAGATAATTAAAAATATATTTACAAAATGTAAAAAATAAATAAATAAAATGACATGTTATATCTCAACGGGATGGGGGGGGGGGGGAGTCTAAATCCGCCAATAAAAGCCGTACCGGGTATGATTAGAAATATTGCGTCGCATGTACAATGTTGATAACAGACAGATGGACAATCAGGCAAACTGAAAGGATAAATGATTTTACATATTTACTCATCGCATAGAGTCAGTAAAATGAATATAAAACTGCTGCGTTGCCTTAAATATACCAATAACATTAATTAAGTCAGTCTCTGCAGCAGGGCATGTAATACCTGCAGATGAATTATGTATATTAAACTCTAAATATAATTTAAATTTTCATATGCATTGATCAGATTATTAGAGTTAGTACATTAAACAAAGCGTTACCGAGGTCAGAATTAGCAAGGTTCAAAACTTAAATTGAAATTCATTGAAATTGGGTTGAACACCATATAAATGCTTAATATTGCCTGATGTCAAATATCCAGATATAAAAAAGATCCCCTGCTCTATATTTTTATATTATTTATCCTGTATGTGATATTCCCTTGGACTATCTCAAGGGTATGGTTTAATATTTTATAGCCCTATCGGAAAACTGTCAGACACCGGGTGTGTTACTTTTTGGGTGAGCAAGTTTCTTTTCACGCCCTGTCCCGGCAAATATCCATTAAATTGTTAATATTGATAACATTAACATGTTAGTCTAATTCCATATTCACGCTATGAAAAGCAATTAAACATCATTTAAATGCTAAATGTTCCCTGATGCTGAATCCCCTCCATCCCTCATAATACACATCATTATGTAAAATATCCCCTGCTTCTATCTCTATATGATTAATCCTACATTTGATTTTTACCTGGGCTGTCGTAAGTGCATAGATTGATAAATTACATTTCCAATCTCTCAGGCCAGTAGGCAAATGTTATTGTTGAGCCCTGCCTTAATTAATATACATAACATTGTTATAATGGGAAAAGTTCTTCGGTAAATTTAATGGATAGACTGAGCTGAATTCTTTCAAATGCGTGGTAACTCATAGGGTAAAGCTGAGTCTTAAGATGGCAAAATGCAGAAAAGTAAAATTTAATAGTTAACAAGTCAATTAAAATCATCAAATTAAATGGCTTTGAACCAATGGGATTCTTTGGGACTTCTGTTATGCTATTATCTAAAGTTTTCTGGTTACCATACAACAAAAATCATTTGTGTGCATTTTGTTCCGGGTTCGTCATAAAAAGTCAAGTAAAATGACACAGTGCTATTAATAACTTTATCGCTGTGTATTTAGGTCCCGTTCTCATGAATTCCATCTCTCTGTGAAATTTATTTCAATAAACAGGACTGGATGAATCGTTGGGGGAATCATAGCTAACTGATGCTCCATTGATATCAAGCCACTGTTGTCATAACAAGATTGCAGTCAAGTAAGGATGAGGAGGCGTAACACACAAAGGGGCAGATCTAAGAGTATATAATAACATAGATACTTGCTAAAACTTCATATTGAATATGAAGAGGTGTTGTTGCACCACAGAATGAATCATAAATTACTGTGTGATCCGAACAGCTTCACAGAGTGCAGTGGTCATTGATCGCCACACACGCTATGATTACGATTAATATCCCACTATTTTTGTTTATATTAGCGGCACACGACGTGTAGCCCAACTAACCCAGATCTGTAACTTATAAAAACACACATGCATTAAAGAAGGTATTTAAAGGGAAAGCACAGGCGATGCAAACAAGGAGAGATCAGGGAACCATGAGCGAAAGCTGAAAAACGTGAGAAGGAGAGAATATGAAGTCACACAAACTGACTTTCAAAAATGATTTCATGAATTCAGTAATGTGTTACGTACCATTACTCAATTCTCTATAGCCATTACTGATTACACTAATGCTTTATGTCAGAGTTACAAAACTAGATACATGGGACTGACTTAATTCATGTAGCTTAAGTATGCCTAGGGCACACCTAAATATGACATGTAATGATACATATTTTTCGTTTCAACAGCTAGCATTATTTTTTATTGATGTTCAAATCGTTTGATTATTTAAACACATTTCAGAATGTCACATCAGCTGAAGTTCTAGAAAACGTGCAGTGAGACTGTACTCCATTGTTGCCTCTGTTTTGTTATAATCAAGGAGATGACGACCAAATTCGTGTTAAACAGGATTTATATTTAAAGGTATGTATATAGTCTCACCTAGGGAATATATTAAATATAAAATATAAACGTATTTTTATATGGATTATATAAATATTTATTTTAACTTATCAAGGCACTCTTGCTGTTTCTCTCTATTTGAACAGCAGTGAATTTCGTAATAATTTGATTGTTCATTGATTTAATAATAAGAAAAGCTCTTGCTGTTTCTCTTTATATGAATACAATGGTTAATTTTACCATAATTTAATTGTTCACTTATTTAATTAATAAATCATAAAATCTTAATATCGCTTTTAACTTTTTGGTCACTTATTGTTATATACGTGTTATATATATATATATATATATATATATATATATATATATATATATATATAAATATATATATACTAGTATATATAAATTTATATATATATATGTATATATTACACGTACATGTATTTATTGCTATAACTATGTGTTTACTTATGGTTATGTATGTGTTATATATATATATATATATATATATATATATTCATATTAGAGGTAAGACTAAATAAGTGTAATTACTGCCTCAAATCATGACTAGCAAACATTTATATGTATAATTTATGATTTATTATAATTTATAATTTATTTATTTTTCATTTAAAATTTTGAATATTACATAAACCCAACTGAATTTAACATATCACAATATGAGAAAAATAAACAGGAAGTAGTGTATTAGGTAAAGATGCAATGTAATTATCAAATAAACTTTTTCTATATTATACTTGTGCTGAAGACTTTGTTTGAACCTCGAACCCTTAGGTTTAAATATTTTTTGCATTTCTTACGAAGCATTAAAGAATACACAGGTCAGTGTTGGTGTTACGGAAATGACATCTATCAATTAAGCTCTTTAACCAGGAGCTTTATGATTTCCTGTATAATTATTAAGCAGACATTTGTTCTGCTTAAATACACAGAATATTAAGTGTAATGATACAACTACTATTTTTGTTTTGTCAGAGTAACTCATGCTATATAATATGTAAATCTTCCGATGAAATAGAGTGAATTGTTTCGTGATTACTTTGCTCTCTTTACACAGGTGTGAGCCAGATAATTTGTTCAGGACACAAGATCTGATACTTCCTAAAATATGGATATGAAAAAAAGCTGGCTAAATGGCTTTGGTTAGTATTAAGTTATTCTCCTTTCTAAATCATGTTCACACTACAGATAAAATACTATACTGAAAGCATATGTAATTTTATTTCCTTTTGTTTCAGAATTCAAAATAATTAATCCCTAATCCTTATAAAAGATAAATCAGATAGTTGTTGAGATCAGGGTTTATTTTCCACCGAAATATCTTGTGAATTAAATGTGTAATGCATATACACCTGGAGCATTACGAATCATGTACGTCATGGCGAAAGAAACAAGAATAAAATTTGAAGACAAATGTTCAATATATGCTATCTAAACTAAAGGGACACTAAAACACCCACGTAAACAAGATAAAGAAATATTCTGTCAATTTATAATGCTGCCGGGGCTAACATGCTTGATAAATACAACAACCTGGCGTCACATAAATTACTGTTTATATTTGCTCTCCATAAAACAGAATGATTATCTATCAAGCACTAGAGGCAATAAGATTTAATGACAACATAATGGTCATCACAGGAAGTAAGATCTTCGCTCGTTATATCATAACCACAGACTAAGTTATTTATCACCATTTACAGGTCTACCAATCATAGAAATAAAACAATATTCACCAGTACACCTTATCAGGAAGTGAATTTATAGATAAATATGTAGACAGTTATTCTGATTCACTCTAGAAAAAGGTCATATGTAGAAACCTTAAGGTTCTTTAGAGTGGAGCCAATGTGGAACACTTAGATGTTCCAAGTAGAACCCTCTGGTCAGGATTTTTCCTGGAACCCTCTCAGTATTTTTTTGGTGGTGGGGGGGGGGGGGGCCTAAGGGTTCTGTATATAAACCTGATTATGGGTGCTTCTAAAATCCCTACAGAAAGGTTCTACCTGGAACCATTTGTTCATGAAAGGATTCTTATAGGGATATATATATATATATATATATATATATATATATAATGTTTCATTTCGCATTCGTATTTATTTATGAGGTTGTAGTTTATGATTTATCACAAATAAGAGTATATGATGTAAGTTAACTGTTACTTTATTCACTTTAAATTCTCTATAATAATTTTCATCATTCTAAAAATGGTAATGTTTGGACAATGTAGCTGCACATAGGGGAATAATAGCAGGAAATATTTATTCTGGACATATGATTCATCCTTACAGTTGAAATGAATACATATATATGTAGGTATATATAGGTGTGTTTGTTATTTGTGTCATAAAGGTCTCCTCGCCGACACATGTAGGCGAACACACAGAGAGAAATTACGGAAGATTCCTGGTCTGCAAAAAACGAAACCAAAACAGGCGTCTTACCATCTGTTGTTCATATTATGAACAAAAAAAAATACATGAATTTTATTCAACGATATATCCACAACTTTTATCTTATTTCCTTAATTATCTTTAATGGGTATATATATTAGGTAATAATAAGTCAATGCAACACTAGGCTAATTAGAGAATGCTTTTAGTGAATTTTTAATTAAGCTTAACCAAACATGGATATTGAGATCGTTTTGTTCCTCATCACCCTGGTGTTGAAATCATTCTTAACATAAGCATCAAACTTACTCGTATTCCTTCCGTTTCTAATATATCCGGAGATATATCCGGCTGTCCAACCGTTGACCTTACAGTTTAAATACACGACGCACGCGTCCTTATCACCGGGACATCCGGTCACAACACATGGTCTATCTCGAACTCTATTAGAGGTTATGGTCAAGGCAAGAACCTCAAGTGCCAGATGGAAGCATTTCACTGAGAAACTGGTTCTGGACGGAACCATGGTTCCAGATAGTACAAATTGGATTCTTTAAAGAACCATCTGGAACCATTTATTCTTAGAGTGTACACGGAATGCTCTGTGTGATTATTCTAGGCATGGCAAAGACATATTTTTATCTACGCAATATAGGCTGCAGGGATATTGTGTGTAGATGGGTTTCAATGCAAGTTTGTAGGAGTATAGCCCAGGGCTACAGAAATAAAACTCTAATTTGGTTTCGTTTGCGTCTTGGTATACCATCTGAAAAACATATAAATTTTGTGGTAACCGCCTCTACTTCCTAAAACTTATAAAAATTCAAATCTAAACCGAGGAGCGGTGACACATTTTTCCAACCCAGGGTGATCGCTCTGCAGGCGTCGTGGGAAATTGTGTATCACCGACTAATAAGTTCGTCTGAGTTGATTACACACCGATACGGGCAAGGAGATGCTCACAACAGGGAGATGTTACATGGCCACAAGTTCTCCCTGCTACATGCCAAGTCGCTGTGCCGACACATTCGAGGGTATCACATTGACTTCACTACCGTGACGTAACTTAGCTGGTTTCTATAAAAGCGTGCTTATACACAGAGTGGTCGGGGATCTGCTTTTGTTTAGTGGTTATAAAGCAGCCGACCGGAAATCGGAAGATCATGGGTTCGGTTCCCATCGGCAGTGGACCGACTTTTCTGTGTATTCATGTTCCGGCTCTATATACAATGAACCAGCCTGGCGATTCATACATATCTCTCTATTATATATACAGACATACATGCTCTCACACACAAACACATTCTAGGACTGAGAAATAAATGATTTATAAATACCACGTTACCTGCTACTAGGGCAAATGAGGTCACCATCTTAGAATTATACTCAAAATACACACTTGGAAACATCTGAAACACGAGTCGAGCTTCTACTTGGTTTTCTTCCTTGTGCAAAGTGGGAAGGTTTTCAATTATTGTATATCAGAAGGATAATCATATAACAGGCGCATAAGCTACTGAGAAACAAACATTTCATTATAACACTGACACTAATCGTGATCAATATATATGTATATATAAATATGCAGCACGAATAAATGTATTTTATTTCAGAAACGGTCGCTGACAGCCTTTAATTATTGCAGCGCTGTCACACCAACAAATTATGCAGAGCAACGTATATTCATAACATTGAAAAAGTGATTTTAATGTCAAACTACTAACCGTCAAAGGCTGGTTTTCTGAATTAACTATACTAATAATATTGAAAATAAATGTTATTACCTTCATCAAGTCTCCCTCCGACCCTAACTTTTCGGTAATCTTTCATCTCCCCCACCATCACCATTTGGTTAGCCATAAATGATGACTTGGATATCCTTGTAACTCGAAAATTAGGGTTAGGTGATATTAAATGACAGTTGCACACCTTTTACGTTTCACTCTAAGTCTGACAAAAGGTTAGCTTTGGAAAACTTCTGGAAATTAAAATTTCATTGGACCATTTACTTAATAAGCATTCTAAATTTCATGACGATTCTCGATTTTTCACTAACAGGTACATTTGCTCTAGAACTGCTTAATAAATCTGATACTATACGTTACAGTGAAATTTTCTCTTTTTTTCTTATATTCAGTCTCCAGATATGCAGAGGGGACAGACCCCGGCAGAGCCATTCCTATACCTCCGTTGTCCTACTGGTGCACTTAAAACATTGGACAGTGCATTTACTTTATCAGATTAATAATAAATCAAGAAGCTTATATAACATCAGTTATGCTAGTTAACTCCGTGTGGTTATACATCGGCCTTTGTCTGAGCACGTTTGTAAGTGAAACCGATCTGTCCGTGTTCACTATAATTGTCGCACAATATGACATGGTTCAACAACTTAATGTAAATAATGTTAACAAGGTGGTCATACACAAGCCTGATTCGCGCTCGTGAAAACTTTTATACCCGAACATTGCTATTTTTAAGCCCTATAAACCTTTACATAATCCTATATGCATGTATTTTTGCACGGCAAGATAGAAACCTCACCGCTAAACTCAGGGAACAAATAATGTTCACAGCTTATTAGTCGCCATCTGAGCTGCACAATGACGTCCTGGTCCTACCATTTAATTACTTTAGTCTATTCTGGCAAGAGGTATTAGAGGAATGGTACAAATACAACTTTGATAACACTGATTCCTTCAATGAAATTTTGTCACAGCAATAATATTTTATTCACATATTAAGATATCTTTATCCTAAACGACTGTGGAAATGTTAATTGCTAGGGAAGTACAAGTACTTATAAACCATTAAAAAAAATATATGAAATATAGGGAGTCGGTGTCGACTACAGGGTAGGTCCGAATGTAGAGGTCACTGTATTGCGCGAAAATATATCTTTTTTTTTGTCATGTTTGTTACTACTAATCTGCTTGTATTGTGGAGCACATCTAGATGTTACCCTTTCCAATGGATTTGTACAACAAGAAAAATGCCTTTCCGTGCATGTATTTGCTTGCCTGAGACAGGCGGAAAGGCGTTATTTCGACCCCTGTATTAGGGGCGCGCGATATTATCAATAAATCGGTGTATAGCTATACGGTGATTCGCATATTGATTATCACCATAGAGTTTTCAAATATTGTTACGAAGAGAAATATTTCAGGGGAAAACATTCGGCCTATCCCGGGTTCGAACCCATGGTGGCGCACAAGTCCGGCGTACCAACCGATTCGCTAGCAAGCTTGCTTCACTAGCGAGACAGTTCGGTCCGCTTTTATGTCACCCCCTAACATACCCCATCTTAAAAGCCTTCTGCTATCAGAACATGACTAATTATCCCAGGAGTCACACTTTGGTGAGCCTATTCCCTGGGCCACAAAGTTTACCGTCATATTGGACGAGCCCCCATTTTGTTACGAAGACAAATTGTTCAGGGGAAAAAATACTGGGCCGATCCGAGATTCGAACCCATGTCGGTGGCGCACATGTCCGGCGTTATAACCGCTTCCCTAGAAAAGCAAGCTTCACTAGAGAGACAGTTCGGTCCGCTTTAATGTCACCCCGTAACACACCCCCTCTTAAGAGCGTTCTGCTATCAGAACATGACTAATTATCCCAGGAGTCACACTTTGGTGAGCCTATTCCCTGGGCCACAAAGTTTACCGTCATATTGGACGAGCCCCAATTTTGTTACGAAGACAAATTACTTAGAGGAAAACATTGGGCCGACCCCGGTTTCGAACCCGTGTTGGTGGCGCACAAGTCCGGCGTACCAACCGCTTTGCTAGAAGAGCAAGCTTCACTAGCGAGACAGTTCGGTCCGCTTTTATGTCAACCCGTAACACACTCACTCTTAAGAGCGTTCTGCTATCAGAATATGACTAATTATACCAGGAGTCACACTTTGGTGAGCCTATTCCCTGGGCCACAAAGTTTACCGTCACATTGGACGAGCCCCCATTTTGTTACGAAGAGCAATATTTCAGGGGAAAACATTCGGCCTATCCGGGGTACGAACCCATGGTGGCGCACAAGTCCGGCGTACCAACCGTGTCGCTAGAAGAGCAAGCTTCACTAGCGAGACAGTTCGGTCCGCTTTTATGTCACCCCGTAACACACTCCCTCTTAAGAGCGTTCTGCTTTCAGAACAAGACTAATTATCCCAGGAGTCACACTTTAGTGAGCTTATTCCCTTTGTCACAAAGTTTACCGTTATCCCGGACAAGCCCACGTTTTGTTACGAAGACAAATTTTCCAGGGGAAAACATTGGGCCGATCCCGGTTTCGAACCCATGTTGGTGGCGGACGAGTCCGGCGTAGCAACCGCTCCGCTAGAAAGGCAAGCTTCCACTAGTTTGACAGTTCGGTCCGCTTTTATGTAACCCTTAACAATATCAATATTTTTCGATATTTTGTTAACAACGTTTCTGTTTGAAATATAGATATGTTAATGGGTTGGGATTATTGAAATGCAGGTGAGAGCCTCTACCGTGTATTTAGACCTTAAGTAGGGAATTTTCAAGTAGACCTGGTACACCAGGGAATTTGCATATCTGCTCGCTGATTTGTTGGTATAAGAGAAATATCTGGATAGGCAAAAGGAAAGACGTGCTTGACACGGCCATATTTTATTCCCCTTTAAATAAAGGATAAGGCAATGGCATGTTGGTGGCCTTGTCTATTGAATGAGGGTGAAGGTATCCATACAATAAGAATGATATGTTATTATTGAACCTTCTTGATGTCAGGTTTTATGTGCACGGGATTAGGACTAATCCAGAAGCCATAACCCGTCGTTAAGATATCAGAGCTTAACGGGAATTCACCATTATGCCATTGAGGCACCGGTGGGGTTCGAACCGGGGACCTTCATCTCCGAAGTTAAACGCCTTAACCACTAGTTTGAACACGGCCATACTATTTAGTCACTAATTTAAAGTATCTGCTCACATCTGATGAAGAGTACAGGAAGATAAAATTCAGATTTAACAGTATTATATATATATATATATATATATATATATATATATATATATATATATATATGTGTGTCAGAAACATGTGGACATATACAACTTACCCATCCCTACCGCCATTTGTAGGACACTACTGTTACTTGCACTTTTTCTATAGTGTTCGGCTTAGAGGGCCTTCCTCTTTGAAGTAAATAATCTACAAACCGATACTGGAACAGACCCGGGACCATACAAAAGCCCGAATATTCCAAATATTCATAATCGCTGGTGCAAAAAATGCATATGGTGAATTTGAGATTATGCACCTTGCCATGCGAATTACACAGCAAAAGAAAAATTAAGACCCTTAATAACGTGCCATCTTCTGAATCATCAATAATTATTGTAGTAACCGTCAGAAATTATCTATAAATCCTTTTCCGGTGGGTCCAATCCTCCTTTGTCTGGAATTTCTCTGTGGCAGCGCCTCTTTGATGCACAGTTTGGGTTTTTAACTGTCGAGAATAATATTGTGTCCTCAAGGGGATCGTTAACCATGTTTGCATAACCGAAATGCTGGACCACCTTTTTGGTAAAATATCTTGTATTGATTCCAAATACATTACATGAAATTTTTAATGAAAAAACGAAGAGTCTTTAAATCAAAATTGTATAAACATATCTTAGGCATATTATGTATCCTACGCATCTACTATTAAAAGACACCTAGGAAAATGGGCAAAAATCATGATTTGCCGATGGTGCAAATTGTTATCAATAAAATGTTTGGCGCAACTGCGAGTACGGCAAGCGTGGTAACAACATTGTTTTGTATGTAGCGCATAAAAGCTTTCCAGACATGTATTGTTTACCTTATCCATCGATAATGTTAATGGACTGCGTAGGCAGGGGCGGGGGTAAAAAAGATATCATATTGGCAGGATCAAATCGAATGAAATGTAGAAATGAGTCCCAAATCTGCGATGCCAGTGACAGGAATTTCATCAGAGTGCTTAAGAAAATTTTATTATTATTAGACAAAGTAAAATTCCGAGAGGACGTGGACGAACCTGCCCCCCCCGCATGTTTACGCCCCTGAACTACATATCCAAGTTGATAGTGTGCAGGATGTTACCACATACTTACCGATCGGGCAAAAGATCACACTTGTATCATATGTGTTGCACCTACTGAGCACACATACGTCCAGCGAAAGATGAGCTGATAGTAGTCAGGTATCTTCCGAGTACACACCTGTCTGAATACAGACCGAAGCACCTATCACACATGTAGACACAGGGTTCATATTCCTCCCTAATTACAGGTCTCGACCTAGCTTGTATAAGTATCTTAAGTAAATCAACTTGCCCGTCTACAGGTCTGTGGTGTCGGATGATCTTAAACGTTATTGCTCCTTATCTATCGTTTAGGAGACAAGGCCTTGCGGGATACCTGAGAGGGTGTCACGGCTCAATATTCCTGAATGAGATAAACATCGTCTTCCGCCAAGAAGCGGCGACATCACATGTATTTGACATGCTGACATATATACAACATATCTGTTAGACAGAAATACGCTAACACTTTAATACACATCTATAATATATACAATATAAATATATGAAAATGTTAAAGTTTCGCCTACAGGGAATTGGATGATGTTAAGGGCAAGGTCGGCATATGCTAACATTACTGTTTAAAAGTAAAGTATTAGTCTTAGTTATAGTAATAAAAGCCAAGTAATAGCATTAGTAATATATGAAAAAATGCTGTAATAGTAACAGCGAATAGATTAAGAAGTGATAGGAAGAGTAATAGTAATAGAACCATGTAATAGGACCCAACCCTGATTGATATTGATATATATATATAATAAATTTTTATAGGTGTAGTATATACTGTATGTATATACAGTACACCGCTGTTTTTCCGGAATGTTTCGGCTGACATGCTTTATACGACAAGTTCTTACGACTATTCATCCAACGTTATAGACGCCATTGGCAAATAAAAAAAAACAACATTAATTTAAGAGCTTGATTGACAATAAATAGTGTGTTAAAAGCTGTGTTAAGGAAACGTTCGTGCCATTTTTTTCAACATATTCCCCGGAAGGTTTAATGAAATAGCCATTGGACTGTTTCTTAAATAACCCACAGGGGGGCGTCACGTGTGATAATTAAAAGGCAAAGTAATTTAAAGAGTTTGGAACTGTGAATAAAATGAATATTGCAATTATGATAAAAAAAGGTTAACGTAGATGACACAATTGCTCTTTGGAAGTGATCCTGTCATTGTTTTGACCAGGCTGGCAAGCTGGCACCTGACCCTGTTCGAGCACAAGCGATGCATGAATGGTTCCTCACTGATGCTTATGCTAGTAAACCATTCAGCTGTTTGGCCTGTTATACTAGCCGAAGCCGATCAACGAACTGTGCCTGCTCGATGACAAACGAGATATTGTTGATAACTCACGAACGCTCCTAGGTAAACTGTTCAGTCTTTTTGCAGGGGAATAGGGAAGCCGTTACTGTATGTATATTCGTGGAATAAAAACTCGCCAACCTATTCCTGCCTCTCCTCATTTCACCATGAAACAACAATCGTGACTTTTAACAGTCAAATATTCAAATTCTTGCATGTGTATTTTTGCTTTTAAACAGTTTTTGAGTGCATACAAAGAATACTGCACGACATGAATATTATTTGTTTATAGATTATACTATGGTTTATAAACTTCCAAATACTACGCCAAAAGTAGGTTTTTATGTAAATAGAAAAGCATTACATTACAAAACAATGCAACCTGTGGCCACCATACCTTGTTCTTACTTGTCCTGTATTTCAGTACGCCAGGTGGATACGCAATCTTTTCCGTTTGTATGTGTGTTTGTGTGTTTAGGTGTTTGTTCACAACATAACTCGCGCAATAAATGAAGAGAATCTTATGATATTTTTAGGGCGCTTCGGTAATCGGCCAATGAAGAATCGATTAGAGTTACGGTGTCCAAGGCTCTCAGTTCAGAGCTGAGTGGCCGTCTAAACTGAACATCTTTTAAGACCAATATCTCGGGCCTTTGTTTTCGTATATCTGTTTTTGCAGTTTCAAAGCCTTCATCTTTAACCAAAATATTGTAATCAATATGTGCCCCTAGAACGGCACACTTTGTACAAAGGCTTTCCATACAGGTCAAACAAGCATATTTTACTGCATTGTAGTGGCTTTTGCACATAGAATAAATCAGTTTATGCGTGGCGAATATCTTTATGGTTTTATTCGTCTCGGGCAACATTTTTTACCTAACGACACACTTCCAATTTTGGTAATGACGTCTGACGCTTCTGTGCCCTTGACATCTATAGGTAAAGCATCAACGCCATCAGGTGGTATTTGCGAAGGCATTTTGAACACGTGACATTGCACTTCATTCGTAGAATCTAGTTAAATTTTAACTCTAGTGTTATGCCACTGAATCACGCATTATGTGCAGAACGAATGTTGAAAAGGAAGTGCCTCGGCTTGCGGCTTTTTTTTTGCATTGAAGCAAATTTGGCAGCAAAGCAGATAAGTTGTTAACGACATGTTCGCTGATACAAAAAAAAAAGAATGTCAATAAACTATAATATTTGAAGATAGAACTGGAGGATTTACAATTCTGTATATGTTTAGATATCGTCTTACGTTTCCGAATTAGTCTGGAATAATTAAAAGATTAATAGCTCTGGGGTGTTTGGAATTTTGTTCAAAACTGTATGAGACATATATAGCAATATACGTATTAAAATGCAATAATGGAAACTATCCATTATAAAGTTATAATGGGTTAGACCTACAATTAGTTTACACGTGGTTTTAAAATATTTGTGTTATTAAGGCAGGGAAGGGGAGAAAATTAAATATTATGAGCGCTCAGGCAAATCATAACAGGAGCTGATCAATCCCGGTGTCATCCCCAAGATCGTTGTTGCAGTAGCCACGGCTTTTTTTATTAACAAATTTTGTTTGATGCAAGGTGGAGTTTGCATCTTGCGGATCCTTGTCATACCTTACAAGATGTCTCGTTGTTTATGAAATAGATAACGTTAATTATAAATTTTCAATATCTCTAACCCAAGAGTCAATGGGTTTCATCGCATAGAGCTGTTTTTTTTACTGAGTTAATAAATAATCAATTTCATAGAATCCCGGAACTCAAAGCAAACGGTTAATATTAAAAATAAAAACATTCTTCTTTAATTCCTTTTTATACTAATGAAGCAGTGGAGATGAAATAAAGTAGTACCATGTTGGCTGTAGGCATCATACAATGCAGGATAATATCATCGAAATTGGATAGTATCGATCAATTATTTTTTTAATCCGTGACAAATCAAAAACATTATGCCTAAATGATCGTTTCGACAGCCTGGAGAGGCTGTGCTGGCTTCACCGAAGAATTATCTGAAAAATTTTTACTGAAGTTTTTGTGTTCTTATATTTTGTGCTTGATCAACAAACACTCTGAAAGGTTTCATATCCCAACATATTTTAGTGTTGTTTAGTATAAGCCATTACCTCCGCATTATAGATTTAATGTAAGCAAAGTTAATACGCTGTCTCCTGTTCATAAATTATAATGAAATATTTTAAGCAAAAGTTCAGAAACTAGTGGCCCATGGGCCATGACGCTCAGCTGAATTCAAAGAATGTTGAACAATGATCAAAATGACTGCCAGAGTGCAAGGACAACTTCATTTGAAGGTCTCATAAATAGAAAGAAAAATGCGTAAAACATAGGTAGTGCCACTAGTCAGCAGGAACTGATGAAACACTCCATGATCAATATATATATATCCCAAGAATTATTGTTATCAAGGTATTAGTTATTCGGATACTGGTTCTTTTGTTTGTATCAAATTTTTAGTTATTCTTGGGGGTATTTACGAGCCCTATAGCTCGGAGAATATGTGTAACAGAGACCTAATTTCTGGTTTCCAAGGAGATTTTTCATTAGTCTCCCTGGATATAAAGTAAGAAAATTCTAGGTTCAGCAGTTACATTTTGTGCCATGTTAACAGATGATCACTTTATTTGAAGGTCTCATAAATAAAGTAAAAATACAGGTGGCACCACCAGTGTACAGGAACTGATGAAACTCTCCATGATCAATATGCATGCTAAGTATCATGGTCATCAGTACATTAGTTATTCAGATACTGGAGTTTTTGTATCATATTTTTAACTGGAAATCATTTTGCAAGCGACAATGTGTATCCGCCGAAGTCAGAGTGCGACAGGTGGAGTGAGGAATGGATTGACTGGTATGTCACACCACTCCTGAATATAGTCCAGTAAAACTCTGAGAAAAGGGCATTAATTTAATCAACAAACACACCTGACGCCACATGTTTGGTTTATGAGAAAACTCTCCAAGACGGATTGACAGGCAAAACTCAGACCAATACCTTGAATCATTCCTAAGATATGAGCAATTTTCACCCAAAGCAAATGTACAGATGGACACTAACGGAAAATGATTGCAGATGGCACCATCAGTCTTGAGTACAATATGGAGGAGTCCAAGATCTATGGGTATGCACAATTTCAGATCAATACGACCAATCAATCTTGAGAAAAGAGCAGTAATTTATTCTCTGGAAACGGGAAGGTAAGTGGCGCCATCTATCTGCTTTACGAGAAAATTTTCCAAGAGGGATGGACATGCCAAATGTCAGACCAATACCCTTAAACCACTTCGAAGATATGAGCAATTTCCACCCAAAGCACATGTACGGATGGACACCACCGGAAAATGATTGCACATGGCACCACCAGTCTTGAGAACAAGATGGAGGAGTGCATGGATATGCACAATTTCAGGCCAATACGGCAAATCACTCCTTAGAAAAGGGCATTAATTTATTCTACAAAAATAGGAAGGTAGGTGACGCCACCTGCCTGATTTACGAGAAAACTTTCCAAGATGGATAGTTTTGCCAAAATTCAGACCAATACCTTGAATCACTCCTGAGATATGAGCAATTTTACCAAAAGCAAATATACGGATGGACGCCACGTGAAAATTATTGCAGAAAGCGCCACCAGTCTTGTTTACGAGATGGAGCTGTTGAGGAACTATGAACATGCACAATTTCAACCCAATACATTGAAGAACTACTAAGAAGAACAGATGACAAATGCACAGATTGATGCTGCGCAAAAAGTATTGTAGGTGGCGCCACCAGTTGCAATTACAAGATGGAGAGATCCAAGGTCTATGTACAAGCAAACTTTCAGCTCAACACATTGAGCCACTCCTGAGATATTGGCTGTTATCTAAAAGACAACCCAGATTCTGACTGCACAGAAAGGATTGCAGGTGGTGCCACCTGTCTTTGTCATGCACAACTACGTAGTTGAGGGAATAACTATGCTGGGTTACGGAAAGATCGGTCCAAGGGTCTCAGAGGAGTTATACAGAAAGAACACAGTTTTTGTAACACATTTTTAATTATTTCGGGGTTACTTATGAGTCCATTAGCTCAGAGGATATGGGTAACAGAGACCTAATTTCATTTTCATGAAAACTTTTCATGGACCTCCCTAGATGTCAAGTATGATGATTCTATGTCAAGTGGTTACGATTTGTGCCCTGTTACAAGATGAGGCTTTATTTGAAATTCTCAAAAAAAGAAAAAAATGCGTATAAATTTAAATAAAAATATAGGTGGCGCCACCAGTCTGCAGGAACTTATGAAACACTCCATGATCAAAATGCATGCAAAAAATCATGGCCATCAGTACATTAATTATTCAGATACTGCAGCTGTTGTATCACATTTTTAATTATTCTTAGGGATACTTATGACCCCATAGCTCGGAGGATATGGGTAACAGAGACCTAATTTCACGTATCCACTGAGACTTTTCATGGACCTTCCTTGATGTCAAGTTAGAAGATTTAAGGTCCAGCGGTGACGATTTGTACCCTGTTACAAGATGAGGCTTTATTTGAAATTCTCAAAAAGAGAAAAAAATGCGTATAAATTTAAATAAACATACAAGTGGCGCCACCAGTTTGCAGAAACTGATGGAACACTTTATGATCAATATGCCTGCAAAGAATCATGCTGATCAATGCATTGGTTATTCAGATACTGGAGCTTTTGTATCAAATTTTGCATTATTCTGAGGGGGTACTTTGGTGCCAAATAGCTCCAAGGATATGGGTAACAGAGACCTAATTTCAGGTTTCCAAGAAGATTCTTCATAATCCTCTCTGGATATGAAGTTTGAAGATTCCAGGCCCAGTGGTTACGATTTGTGCCCTGTTAACAGATGACAGTTTCATTGCAGGTCTGAAAAAAAAAAGAGAAAAAAGAAAATTGTAAAAATTAGAAACAAATACAGGCTGCGCCACCAGTCTGCAGGAAGTGATGGAACATCCTAAGATCAATATTCATGCAAATAATCATGTTGATCAATGTAGTAGTTATTCAGATACTTGAGCTTTTGTATCAAATGTTCCATTATTCTGGGGGGTTTTGTATCAAATTTTCCATTATTCTGGGGGAAACTTCGGAGCCCCATAGCTCAGAGTTTATAGGTAACAGAGACCTAATTCCACGTATCCACTGAGACTTTTCATGGACCTTTCTTGATGTCAGGTTAGAAGATTCCAGGTCCAGCGGTCACGATTTGTACCCTATGACAGCTTCTTTGAATGTCTCAAAAGTAAAGGAAAAAAATCGTAAAAATCGAAAAAGTACAGGTGGCGCCACCAGACTCCTGAAACTGATCAAACGTTTCATGATCAATATCCATGGAAAAAGTCATGGTGATCAATGCAATTTTTGTTCAGATACTTGAGCTTTTGTATCAAATTTTCCATAATTCTTCGGGTACTTCGGAGGCCAATAGCTCAGAGGTTATGGGTAACAGTGACCTAATTTCAGGTTTCCACAGAGACTTTTTATGGGCCTCCCTGCATGTCAAGAGAGACGATTCTAGGTCCAGTCATTATGATTTGTGCCCTGTTAACAGATGATTGCATCTTCAAAGGTCTCAAAAACTAAGAAAATCATAAGAAATTGAAAAAAAAATATAGGTGGTGGCACCAGACTGCAGAAACTGATGAAACATTCCATGATCAATATCCATGCAAAGATTCATGGTGATTAATACAATAGTTGTTCAGATACTTGAGCTTTTGTATCAAATTTTCCATTATTCTGGGGGGTATTTCAGAACCCCATAGCTCAGAGGTTATGGGTAACAGAGACCTAATTTCAGGTTTCCACAGAGATTTTTCATGGGCGTCCCAGCAGGTCAAGTGAGAAGATTCTAGGTCCAGTCGTTACGATTTGTGCCCTGTTAACAGATGACTACATCTTAAGAGGTCTCAAAATTAGAGAAAAAAAATCGTAAAAATCGAAAAAAACAGGTGGCGCCACCAGACTCCAGAAACCGATGAAACACTTAATGATCAATATTAATTAAAAAAGTCATGGTGATCACTGCATTAGTTGTTCAGATAATTGAGCTTTTGTATCAAATTTTCCATTATTCTGGGGGCTATTTCGGAGCCCCATAGCTCAAAGAATATGGGTAACAGAGACCTAATTTCAGGTTTCCAAGGAGATTTTTTTATGAACCTCCCAGGATATTAAGTTACAAGATTCTAAGTCCAGCAGTTACAGTTTGTGCCCTGTTAACGGACGGACGGCCGGACGACAAGGAGTGATGGCTATAGCTCAGATGACTTACGGTCAGCTGATCTAAAAAATGAAATATCATACACAGGGCCTTATATTAACTTTAATGGTGCATGCCAGTCATACTGATGTAATAATAATTACATGAATTCATTAAAAGGCACGGTTTTACATTATACTTCTCACTCCACCAAATTATTTTCTATTTAGTTTATATCTTTTTTCGTGACAGTAATACTCAATATCAATATTCATTAATATATCATATTAAAGGTCATATTAAAGGTCAAACCAAAGACAATCGAACCCAAACGGGTAGAGTGTTCCTCCATCAATAAAACCAAGGTATTTTCGCAAACCTTAGGTTTTCGAGTTTGTTTTTTTTTTTTTGTCAAGTGCAACGTACACACACCACGTAATAACTGATGTTCATACTTTCTAACACATAAATGTATGAAAAGTACAACTAAGAAGTGTGTTTATGTTAACACAGTGATGGTGTACTTTTTTATGCCCCTCAAACTCTGCTTAAAATAATCCTGTTTTAGGAGAAAGTTATTGGTATCAGAAATACCCTGGATTGAAGTTAAGCATTTGAATTAAAAGCTACTTAGACATTGCAATTGACTGTAAAAATAGTTGCCAAAATGAATAAAAGGGCGATTTCTAATATTATTTATTATATCAATTTTATATTTTTTATTAGACTATTGTGTTTTTTTCTCAAATAGGGTTATTCGGTGGCATTTTCGCCAACAAAAGCTTTTCAGGCACCAACATGAATTTTGTGACTATCCATGGATCAGTAATGCTTTACATACGGGAAAACATTGATAAGACGGGGACAAAATATACGACACCATACCAGCCCCCGGGACTCCACGAAACCAACTTTTTTTTGCGCCCTTAACTGTCATTTAATAAAATTACAACGCCAGAAAAGTTTGAAAAAAAATGGTTAGCCTGTTGAATCCGAGAGGTTAGCCAATTTGACCGATATATATATATATATATATATATATATATATATATATATATATATATATATATATATTTGGTAAAAGCAGGTTCTTTCCTTATATTTTAAATTTTACATGGGCACGATTTTCATAGATGCTGTTTTAAGTTTACGTTTATATTGAGTTATTTTTTTGTGCGGAAAGGTGTTAAAATAACTATAGGTATAAAGAATCAACAATCTATGGATGGGTATCAGAAGCAGCTATTGTTTTTACTTTGACATGTTTCCTTTATTTTCTTACTACCAATATGTGTTGAAGACTCTGTGATTACGCTATAATGTGGTTATATTTTATTTGACACATTGGAAGGGGGGGTATAGGGGACCCCTTAGCTCGATGTCTAATAGGCAGTATACCTTTATTTATGTAATTTTGTTTCCTTACAAACGCATATTATAGATAAATAAATAAAGTGATGCGAATTTTACAGGGTTTGACGCCTGATGCATGATTACGTGTGAGTGTGTTTTGGGCTGACAATCTCATTGATGAAACGGTATGTCAGAATCATCTATAACCTAGATATGGTTTAGAGATGTACTTGTAGAAATAACAAACGTCTCCAGATTAATTTCAAACATTTGTAATGGGTGCCTTAAATATAATTATAGAGTTCGCGCACTGAAATCATATCAGATAGATTTGTAAAAGAAAGTGGGGCATCTTTTTGATAATGATTCACAGAGCGAAAATTTGCTCAAAAGTTAGTACAACATTTGCTTTAGCTTATTAGTATTTTATTCATAGGATCAGGAAAGTAGAGTTGGTATCTATAGAGCCCTTATCGAAAGCTTTAAAGAGTACCCTTTATTTAATATACCTCTTATGTAATGAAAACTTAGAGAAGAGTTCAAATAACTTTCTAAATGCCATATACAAGGTCAAATGGAATGAAATTGGAATGATACGAAGCATTTATTTTGTTGAATTTCAAAGTTGAACACTACACATACATTTCCTTTAAAACAAACTGCACATTCCGGTGAACCTCAAAGTAACACATCCCAGATGAAGGTTGCACAATTCTGTTAAACAATAGGTCACACTTTCCAGCTGAACATTAAGTTACATCTTTTGGTTGCAAAAATAAAACACTAGTACTTAATTTAGGAAACATCATATACATACCGTACATGACATTTGACTTCTGTTGTTGAATAAAGTTGAGACTGCAGATTCTTAATTTAGTACTAAACCTAGCCTGAAGTATGTACAACGAGGACAATGTGTCCGTGAAGCTGACTTATCATGTTCCCCAAAGAAAAAAAGGGCAATAGATAATTTCGAAAATGTGGTTTATGACGCGGTCTAGCAATAAAAGCATGCTTATGGAATCTCGCCCAGAGATATATCCTCAGCGGGCATGGTATCACAAATGTGTTCAGAAGACTTCCCGCAAGTATCAGTGGTCTTCTCGGAGCATGTATAATACCCGTTTTAGAATGAAATGGCACAGCTCCGGGCTCTAATTTTGGTGAAATAGACACTAATCTTTATATCAAAATACTCGATGCAACGGCAATACGGGCAGATGCGAAGCAGTGCTTCAGGTGCAAGTCATTCGAACATTCTGTCACCCATTTTCTGCTCAAAGTTAATAAAGCGGAGCCTCAAAAGGGGCTTAAGGCCAAATACGGAACGCTGATAAATTACCTGGAACAATGCCATGATGATCAAGAATTAAAGAAAGCTCTTTTTAAATATACACGAAGCGCAGTGCCACTCGGGAACTAAACGCCGGGTATTCAGGAAATCTCAATAATGGCCGTCGGCGTACGAACACGCACTAGCAGTAGATAAAGTCTAAGCTGATAACTATGACACAATAGTCTGTAATTGTAGCGCTCAGTATATTACAATTGATCAAATCGTGGAAGTTGTGGGAAAATACGGCCAGGGCGATCAAAATGTCAAAATAGGTTTAAAGGACGCATTTAAACATGTGCTTGTGCGACCAGAAGACTAGGAATTACTTGGCTTTACATGGCCATACCGTAATGGACAAAGCCAATACTATTGTCAGGTGATAATTTCATAAGGTTGTCGATCTTCGCCAAAATTAATTACTCATTTCGCCCAAACGTAATGCAAAAACAGGGAGACGTGGATATTGAGCACTATTTAGATGATTACTTTACCTGAGCGGAAGCAGATTTGGATCAGTGCGCAAAAAAAAACCTGGAAGTAATGCTGAATACCTGTCACGCTACGGGATTTAGCGTATAGCCGAACAAAGTGGTTTGCCGTTCATTGGTGGTGGAGTATATCGGTATTATAATTGATATAAATCTCATGCAGCTGCGTTTATTAGAGGATCGTTTGCGCGATATTCTGTCGGGATGACATTGCTGGCAAAGAAAACGTGTTTGCACGAAGCGGCATATACTCTTAATAATTGGAAAGTTGACTCTTATTTCTAAGGTTGTGCACATACGTGTTTACGTTGTTGATCGAAACGTCAACAAAAAAGGTACTCCATTTCTACCATCACACGCAATTAGACAAGGAGTATCGATTGGAAATAAAGTGGTGGCTAGGGTTACTGAAACGATGGACTGGCGTCAGCTGATTTTACGAGTAGGGCTGGTCGAAGACCAAAAATCTGCATCTTTGGACGGATGCATCAGATTTATGTTACGGTTGCCTCTTCAACCCCGCTTGGATTATGCAACCATTTTGCTAGGAATACTCTTAAAGAGATATTGCATGGACAGAGCTCTGTACAATCGTTAAAGCAACAGCAGGAAACGTGTGTTATTTCATTCCGATAATATCGCTGTTGTCCAGATTTGCAATATGGTTCTAGCAAAGTCCCCGGATATTAGTTCGTGCTATATGTTTCATATGTGCAAGTAAAAATATTCAATATAAGGCATATCATGTGCTCTGAGTAAACAACAGTGCTGCGGACTCCTTTAGCCGGCTTCAGTTAGATCCATTCAGAAAACAAGTACCTTCATCAGATGCCTACCCTACAATACCATATTCAGTGATGTATATCGAATGACAGTAATGATGTGTAAAGTTTATTAATTCCAGGTACATATCTCCCCGTAGAGAAGCTCCGGTAATGGTCCTTTTTATCGGAGAGATGTCATGTGTTACTAGCGTGACTGTAGCTCATCTAATGCTCTTATGGGACATCTGGTACAACATGTGGAGATTTTAGATGTACTACCTTTCCCTTGTGAATGTTGCACAAAGAATGTACATTATGTGTATCCCCACATAAGTGTATCCCCTAAAAGGAACAAGTTCTGAACTAACATCATAGACCTGTCATTGTCATTACATAATCAACCATTGTTTCTGATCCGATACTGACAGGACCTACTTCAAGATTACAGGCTGCTTCGGTTAAATTATGGGCGATCCGTTACTGAGAGTGGACCTGGTCAAATTATAAAATACATTTGATATGAAAAAAATAGGGCTGTCGCATTTCTGTATATACAGTGTTTACTATGAAAGTAATATCAGAATGTGAAGAAACAACACATTCTCATGCATATATTATCTCCGTCTTACTAGGAGGACTATCGCGAAACTCCTGATTAATTCCTACACACTATAATAGCTTACACAAACAATATGTTTTCCTGATTCCAAGCATTTTACTGGGCTCTGAGAAATTCCACGCTGACGGGTCGAAAATAAAAAAAAAATTGCCCGTTGTTAAGTATATTTATTGTGGTTAAGGAGTATTTCCTTGAGAGACTAATACAAACACATTGTTCATAATATGGGTAAGATTATCAGATAAAACCTATCAAATAAAATTAATGAAATTAATTTAGAAGGGGTGATCGGGACCGGTCAAGGATGAGCGGTCCCTTATTTTGTGTTAGTGATCCTGTCCGGTCCCGTTTAAAATTTGGACGGGCCAGACGCGACAGGTCCAAGCGATCCTGTCCTCATCTCTAGGCAAGAGGTGTACATATGCTGAATACAGTTTTAGACCTACATTCTGTTGGTAAGACGGACAACCTGCTGGTTCTAACAGGTACACGGTTGGCTGCACACATAATCAATGGATCTATTCAATCGCTGAGGTTTGTTAGAGTCAGCTGATTTAAATTAATGTCTCCCATGTACTTCAATGGCATTACGTTACTGACAAAACAAATTAAGCGTGCATCAAATATGGACGACTAAGCAAACGATCATACAAAGCTAAATTGATTCTAGGTCCCTATATGTACTCCCTAGAGGTATTACAATAGGCAATGTCATGGCGCAGGTCTCTGAGGCAACATACATGGACCTAAATATTTATATATACGGAGAGAGTTTTATTTTATTTGACCCTTTTGTTAGCATTAGACTTTTTAGACGAATACATACAGGCAAAACACAAACAGAGATCACAGTGGTAAATCGTGTTTTTTGATAGTCAAAGCAAAAAGTGTTTCCTTGCTTAAGGGAGACTTAAAAAGAAATTACATTGTGCCCTCACATCAATAAACAAGGGGAAAAAGTTACCGATGTTTTCCAAACGTCAATATAAATAAAACAATATCTGCCAAATACCCACAATACATTATTATTTGATATACAATAGATAAAATACTTCATCACAGTAAGAACATCACCGCTATATCTCACATCTCTCCATCCTCATTCTAGATTTACGCAAATAGCACTTGCTATGATTTGTTCAAAATCCGGTAGCAAATAATAAAAATAGCATTTAGACGGTAAAAAGATTATTGTACAGTAGGACGGCACGGAGAAAAACCGAGTTTTATCAGGCTTACTTTTGACGGCTGGTGCTCATAGACGATCACATCTACAAATCTGCCATTCATCAAAGTACTGTGGTAGTTAGTGTGTTGCCGCTCCTGATATCAAACAGTTTTGTCCTCAGTATTATTATATACAATGTGATTATGTCGTCACGTTCTCATCTGACTACACCACTTTTATTATTGTTCCTTGTTCATACTTTTCCCGCATGGTTACCTTACCGCCAAGGACAGACACTAGCGAAACAAAGTTCTCTCTGTATAATGCATGAAGCACATCAATTTACTCAGGATAAAGAAATGTGTTTTAGCTTTTCAATTGAACGATTTCACTTGCACCCTAACCAACTTGGCAAGTGTTTACAAATCTACAATTCACCTTGAGTTGATTGAATCTCCCTCGTAAGATGACACATGCTTTATATATCCTGTATATGCAAGAGATTTATATATATATATATATATATATATATATATATATATATATATATCTTGATCATTAAGACTCCGTAGTCTGGTTCAGTTATCGACAAATAGGGACAATAAATATAAAACAAATATCTTTTCACATTCACTTATTGAAAATGTGGGTTGCATAATGAGTCATCAGTAGGAACAGACTAAAGGCCCGAACCAGAGGTAATTGTGGTACAGGAAGTAGCAGCATGCTTTGTTTAAAGAGCATGTTTATTGAACATAATTTGACGGGCGCGCCATCTTGATTGTGAATGCGAAGATGAACGATAGACGCCGTGTGGGCATCCGTTATAGGACAGTAAAACATGCAATGTGTGATATCCCCGTGATCTTCATATCGTTGGGAACACAGCTGGGAATCTCTCTTTGTTCCATCACCGTCAGTCAAAAGTAACCAGTACAAATATACATGCTGACATCCAATGTTTCTTGCAGTGACATTGACGAAAAGTTCTGGCAGCGGGAATACATAGTCCATGTGAACTTGCAGCAATCCGGGCGGACGGGAGGTAACTTGGATACAAGAATTTGAATCGCTGCTCTCAAAGGAATCTAAATCACCTCCGGTCATTCTAACCATTGGATCTGAAACAAAATCTAATCTGAATGGTTGGTAAAGGGCTATGTGTTATAATTTACGCCGCCACCATAATTTGAAGAAAGAAATTAATTCAACAAAAAAAAGCTAAAATACATAAAAGCACGATATCCTATAATCATGAAATATTGAGGTATTACCTCTCTTAATATGGATCAACACGGCAATGGATCTGGCTGATATTCGGTTGCTGTTTACCGTATATCCTAATTGGAGACCAGAGTCGTATATCAGAGATGCATGGGACAGTTTCGTCTTTAGACCGCAGCAATCTCCGACGGTCATGGGAATGACGCCGCCACCATAATAGTTCAGGACATGGAGCCCGACCACTTGGTTGGTGTAAGCTTGATACCTCTTATCATCAGGTATGGTAAACAAATTAGTGAAAAACAAATGTACAGGAATATATATTTTCCATAACCTTGTAACTTTATTAAAAGCCGCTTAGATTCAAATAGTATCGTGATTTAAAAACCTGGAAAATCATCTACATACAGTGAAAACAAAACAGAACATTACTCAACCGTCGATAAATGAATTTTTTCCCACCCGGATAAAAAAATATAGTTTACATTATAGGAAAAATTAATAAAATTAAAAATATATGATCGTGAGAATACGTTTGTGAGAATTATATATTCTGTTTGGATATATAAACAATCAGTTTTTTTCACTAAAGGACCATACACTAAAGGACCATACGTACTATTATACCCTGGAATAGATTTTTTTTTTTAAAGAGTAACTGCTGCTGTACCATCAGTATCGAAATATCTATCTTTCTATCTATCTATCTATCTATCTATCTATTTAATTATCTCTATATATATATATATATATATATATATATATATATATATATATATATAGATTAGGCACAATACAAATAGGCAAAGATTCATGACGAAGTTCAGTATTACATATCTGCTTAAGTGTAACCGTGTGTATGTTAACAATGATTCCACAAAGATCAAATCTTTAAATAATTTACTAACCTGCTGCCCCAATCTGGTTACTGTAATATATGTTTTATTATGTAGCCGGTATCTGTTTTGTCCAAGGTCATCCCAAAGACTTAACACTATTGTCCCGGTCTTCTTTGCAAAAAAAATTCCCAGGCCACGACCAGGCCTGATACATTAACCGCAACAGCTGGATGGATGTTCAAATGGTTACCTTGGGCAGTTGGTAGATCTATTTCTGCGGTCCCCGACCTGAAAATCACTGGAAGAAGATAGATAACACGCCCTTTTATTCACGTGAAATATACCAACAATCGATCACGTGCTGACATATTACAACATATTACTCTTTACTGCTTTTTATAGGTCAGTTAGAGTAATATCCTACAGAAAGCACCATTCTGGTCGGAAGCAGGACACATCAGTTCCATTTTTACTGTATATGTTCTTTCTTTAGAGCTTGCTATGTTACGTTAAAGCAATGTTTTAAAATGTGTTCAAGAAGACCCAGGTAGCTTTACTGAAAAAAAAAATATTATTTTCTTGCATGGCTAATCTGTTACATTCCATTTTAATAGTTAATTCTCCCTCTTTCTTTGTGAAGGGAGGAAACGTATAATTCCAGGATCATAGTAAGTAAGGACATTTAATTATACGTACCATTGAAGGACGATGACAAATTTATGGTCCATGTCAGAATCAAAAGACCTATATACTTCATTTTATAATAGTTCTTCCTTTTGCGTTTCCCTTCAAGAATAGCTGAACAAGCGTGAGATTGGACACCCAGGTTTGGTGACACATTAAAAGCATCAGGAGAAAACATCACCGTCTAAATAATTTAGCTCTATCTGCCCGCCTCAGTAGAAAAGCTTTACACTTAATGGCCATGCTGTATCAGCAATATGGCGTTTTAATTCAATTATTTAGACGATGTTCTTATTTCGTGAGTGCAGCTCTTTGTGTTCCGTTACACATTGGTATACTAACCATGCTTTATGTAAGCTTAACAAAGATGAATGGCTTGTTGAATGGTGTACAAAGAGTTCTATGGCCATATTGTGTTATATTCCACACGAATACACATACCTTACCAGGCGGATGATTGATGGGGATGAATTGCGTGACACTTCATTACCTTTTAATGCCATTACAATACTTGTGTGTTCAATTATCTAAATATATTCTTCTGATCTCACGATATGAAGCCGTGACAACGACATAATCCGAGTATGCAGACACATGAAATCATTCTTAGTATAAAAAGTATTCTTAGTTCACAATTTTATTGCTATCCTTCTGATTACCCTCTGGGCGAGCATTGTTTGTAGAATAAATATTATCATGGATTCTGACAATGAAATAGAATATTTGGGAAAAATAGAATATAACAGCTTCTTATACAAACCTGTAGTCTTTTGAACAGGTAAACATTCTAAACGAATCATGTTTATATATGTAAAGTATCGATAGATCAGAAATCCTTTCACCCGAGCAATCTGAACCCATGAACGAAAATACATATAATACGTAACTGGTCAATGCATATACTTAACAAAACGTGAAAAGATGGGCTTTGCACCAAATCATTTGATGTTCGGAATAGAACAAAGGCTGGCGAATTATATTTTTACTGAGCATTCAAGAAGACCAGTTAAGGCTGGAAAGTCTTTTGTATTCCACAGCTTGGCGATCGGGTTCTAGTGCAGGAGGTTTCACTCAAGGGTGGACACAAGTAAGCAGATAAATGCTTTTTTGGTATATACTGGTGGTCGGGCAGTCTATATCAGATATACTTTGTCCCTTTTGCTTATATTTTAAATCCGAAAAGGACACGTTTGCCCATTTTACCCTATATCTATACCATGTTTATACTTTAGTGATTTTATATCTTATAGCAGTCTATGCATTTATGGTTTAAAGAATCTTAATTGATTACAGCAGGCAGCTGGGAAACCCTGCTTTGTTGTGACCGTAACCGGCTTGTGCTTACCGGTGGGGTATGTAGGCGTTGGGTCATCACACGGCAGTGTACTGCAGTGCTTTACTTCCGTTTGTTAACTCGGTTGCACGTTACAATATAATATAAAGTAGGAATTTTGCCATATTCCGTCGTTACGATGTTGATGTAATACTCCTTCATCGTTCCATAAAACAGTGGGTCAACCACCTTTGTTTCCGTGGTTTACACAGTTCCGCCAGTACCCTTGTTGTTCACCTGTGTCACGACAGCCCATGCGTAGCTTGTAACACGTACACATATGTATATTACTCTAATATTTTACTTTCTTTGAATATTTGGCTCTACAGATAATGAATTTACCGGACTGATATATTTGCTGGTATTAATGTTGGGCTGAGATTGTTGCTTTACAACCGAGTGCGCATGCGGCAATCCAGATTTTTTTTCGGGGGGGGGGCATGAATCAATAAAGGATATAACTGCAATATGGCGGTATCAGGAAATAAGTAGGGATTTGTATTGATTTATCAAATAATCTATAAGAATCAGCTGTTGTATATCAAGCATACCACCACGTATTTCTGTATATTTTAGTCATTAATGCATACTAATGGCCAGTTAGTGGCTTGCACCAGTGGCTTGCATACCGCGGCCTAGCATGGAACATCTAACGGGCCCGATGGTCGAGGCGGGAGAGACAACTCCTGGGCCGGACAGAGCACTGGGAAATCGTACCTCCCCTCCCTCATAGAGGGAGTACGGTTGGGTATCCGGCTCGCGGCACACCCTCGACCGATTTATCGGACCGATTTTGGCATTCGGCAAGGGACTCGGTAGGCGACTACTGTTGGAGATGGCGGGCTGTACCATGGAGGGCCGTACTTTCGACCGGGCGCTTCGACGTGACGACACGATATGGATGACGTCGACCTTCATTCGGTTCCGCGGAATTCCCGAGTGAAGCGATGTGTACTCACTGTACCCCGCCCACCCAGGGCATCATGGTTATGATATTACTAAATATCCAATCAGCATATAAATACACTGTTTCTGGCATTATGGACTCTATACATTGTCGTCCCATCATATAACATCTCTCTACACGTTCCCACTTAATAACCACCTGACGAAAAAGTCTTTGTACTACGAAAGCTCGTGTGTTAATAAACTAGGTAGTCTATCTAAAAGGCGTCACTGTTTTCTTAACTTTCGCTTCAACTATAGACTAACACGGCTATATCACTTATTACTATATATATATATATATATATATATATATATATATATATATATACACATATTGCCCATGTGAATGTTGGAGATTGTTATTTGTTAATTACACTTCGATATGAAATAATCAGATGTTCCTTGAAAATACTGGAATACGTAGAAACTTTACAGTGAAATTGTTTTATTATTCGTAAACAGGAAAAGCCAAGAAAGTCTACCTTTGTAGTAGAGTTCAGTAATTCTGGTAATATTATGAAAGATGTCGTCGTGGTTTTGTTAAGTACATCATGAGTGAGAGCTTAAAATTTTATTTTAATGTAAAGGGCTGGTGCCGTGCCTAAGCACGAAGAAATTCACAAAGTGGTCTTACCTTTTTTAAGTTTCTTTTGTTGGAGGTTACCGCCTCTATATTTATGTTTTGCTTAACTAAGTATATTCAGAGTTCCGTTCCGGTGTTGGAGTATGTGAAACAAGCTTATATCCAATCTTTCCTTGCGTTAACCAGGTTCGGTATACCACTCTAGCGGGCCCTGGCTGTGTGTCATCCCCATAACTGGGCCATAACACCGAGGAACCCATGAAAGGCGCACTTGTTTGTGAGTGAAGCACGACTAATGCGCACAGTTTCTCCATTTAACTTGCAGAGCGCTCATCCTGGATGGGGGCCGACCGTGAAAAAATCTCACCGCCTCGGCTAATATTTGAACTCACGATCTCCCGGCTTTGAGTCCTGCGCCCTACCCCTGAGCCACAGAAGCCAGTTTTATGTTTGTGAACCTTCAGAACATCTAATTAGAGCCCCGAAAGCCGTTGGAATCATTCAACTAAAACTTCCCTATTTGGAACTAATCTACTAGTCTGCTAGCATTGACAGATATGAAGTATATATAGCAATGCTATCAGCAGAAGATATTCGGCTTATCAGCTGAGTATAGGGAACTTAGCAGAAAAAATTCCTTTCACTGCCTCATTGCATATGCATATACTGATATGGTAATGTTGTGTTCATTTGCGTATTTATGATCCATCATAAAACCCGTTTGATTACTTTGAACATATAACTTTCTACATATAACTTGTTTGTGAAATATGTGTTCTGTTACATGGATGTATATAGTGACCAATTCTGCAATGGCAACTGACCACTCCATATTTTCACTGATTTGATTATTAAATGCGTTCTCGTGATTGAACTTTAAATAAATATATGATTAACTTTATAGATAACGACTTAATGGCAAAAGTACCAAATTAGGACTGGGCTACCGAATAGCTAAACTGCCATGGTCGCCTGACCCAAACCTGTTCACGTTTGAGGAATTATACTTGCAAAGTTGATATCGTTCCACCTCGTATGAACCTTATCGTAAAGTGAAAGCAAAAATTATTGTTAACTTTCCTCATCTTTCTTCTCTCTTTAAAAGGTGTACGCTGATACTGATGTTGTTATGTAGAGCTGTTTTGATGTGGCCAATTTGTACCTTTTTTGTTCATCAATAAACCATTGACTATACAGACAGCTTGTCTTTATACGTAAACATCTAAAAGCATAAATATAGTCACTATCACCCAATAACGGAGATGTCGTATATTGTTATATGAGAATGAAATAACTATTTTTCTTCACGTTTTTGTCCTGTTACATGGATGTGGCAAGTCAATATACTTTGAACACATAACTCCGTAAAGAAGCAGGAAATTAACACCATTTATTTTATATTATTTTAGTGATATATATATATATAAACGCAAACTGAAAAAGTAAGAAATTCATTACTTTGCACACCTAGAACGTCTAGAAAATCATCATGTTCATGATGAATGCTTATTCGATATTTAGATGCGATATATAATAACCCCAATTCTAATGCAATACATAACGTTTGACCACTAGTCCAAGAGCAATTCGATAAATGATATCAAGTCACTATCTACCTATAACATGTGTATACTCGATTCTAATCTATATTGCTGAATTACTACTCACTCGCGTTTCTTGTCATAAAGGCCAACGGTGAGATAAAATTTGACCAAATCACGAATCTATATTAAAAATAGCTAGGAGTTTATGCCTTATATATGAATGTACATATAAGGAGGAGAAAGCGTTATATCAGTGCTTATAAACAGAGATGTAATAGGAAAACAGATCCGATATTTGACGCAAAATCTGTTTAGCAGTTTTGGTACTTCTTTTTCTCTAAATTTTCTTAACAGAGAAAATCGTATCAGGTACTGAGGGGCCACTAAGATTCAGTGTTTCAAAATTTAGCGAGCAGGTGGCGTTCGATTTTACATAAGTAAAGCTGGTACACTCCCGTTCTTTGCAACAATGGAACGCGCACTGGATCCGACTTCGGGCCGTTGTGAATATCGATTGGCTGCCGTGTACGAGGAATCCAGTGGCGCCTCGTTTCCATTAACAAGTGTTCGGGGATCCATTATTGCCTGAAGAACAAACGGATTAAAGTACAAAATAGCTATAGAGATTAATGGTGCATTTCTTGCGTGGGTTCCAACAAACCACAACGCCCGTTATGTCAGGAAAGTTGAAAAGACAAACAGAGATTTCAAAGAGAAGATCGGTTAGTTCAGTCAGCCAGATCATAGATGAAACGATTGGAATGAGCATCAAGGAATTTACAGTAATTTTCCCTTTTGGCCCAAAATAAGCGAAATGTGTCGGGTACTTATAGTTTCATGTAAGTCTTATTATATGATTCCTGACGACAAAAAAAGACTTTATTTTATATCTTTAAAAACTATATTACATAGCTTTGAAAATGTCTGTTAAAAAATGTTTGTCACTGTAAAAGCAAACGGAGGCAATCATGCTTTATAAAATAACAATCTGTACTTAATGATCTTAGTATCGTTCTGATCATTAGCTTCAGATTATGTCCATGAGGACAATGATTGGACGTTGAAGAATAATTTTAGGTTTTCCTTGACCAAAACAACAGACTCTGGTGGATAACAGACATGTACCAACAATAAAAGTATCAAGCAAGTGCTTCACAACTGTCGTCATCTGGGCTGGGGGCAAACAGACAAATATAAAATCAAGTCAATAAATATGAAATCCAATCAAAACACTTATCCTCTCTACTTAATTGGCTTTTTCTGTTAATGTCTCATGACGTAACTGGTATTACCAAGAATTTCATGGAGCAGGTTCATAAAATGAAGTTGGACTTTGCCAGTTATTGTGTATAGACATACTTCTGGTTTGTATATTACGAAATATCATCCATTACGTGACCTAGTATAAAATAGTCAACAACAGTACCAGGTGTGGCTTCTGTAGAATGACAGGTTTCAGTGGATGGAGATTGCATGGATGTGGTCGCAGGCATCAAAGAGTTGGTTGTAACTGGCACTGAAAAGTGAAGTTTAAATTTTGATTATGTGTATTATATATGCTTTGTTTTTTGGCCGATATGTTGATTATGTGTTTAACATTTGCCTCTGTATATTAGGCCGTTATATAATAATGTTCTATTTTTGGTAAAATATAGCAATTAGACGTTTTATTGATACTTTGATATATAGATTCAGGTGATGAATTAAATTGTTGCACTTTTGCTCGAGCTTCATATTAGTCATTGTCTAAAACAGAATACCGTAATATATGTAATAAACAAAGATTATTATTCAAGGGACTCACATGGAGTCTCTTATTTTGTAAATCCTACCAAATATGCAAATTCAAGATGTATGACTCTGAAATATGTGATGAAATATCACTTAAAGGTCCAGAGAATATCAAGAAGATGATGGGAATGGTTTCATATCGAAAAGTAAACAGCTGATGCAAACATAGTGAGACTTTTAAATTAAAGAGTCTGTCAATCGGCTTGGTCCTGTTGTGTTTGTGTTTGTTGTCTCCACATAAATAAATTATTTGTTATATCTTTATGAAAGGTACCTTGAAATGCCTGATATTTTTCAGTATTTCTGTATATTCTAAGGCTCCAAAGAAAAAAAAATCAATTTTGTTGATTAAGTTTAGTATTTATAATGGAAAGTGCCTTATCCTTATACTACAGTTTTAAGAACACGAAAGGATCCTAGCTAAGTTAACCTTTGCATTAAAGAATACAAACATCTGTTCATATGCCCAAACTGATTTCATGAAGAGTAATAATTTCTCAGCTGTTTTCATTATCATAACGGTCACTTTTTTATAAAGATTTGGGGAAAATGTTTTGGCGACCTTGACCAATTTTGACCATAAACAGTAGAATCCGAGGGGTTAGGCATTAAACTATCACATATTTCTATTTGATGGCAAGAGCCACTCAAAATGAGTTGAAGAAAATAGGAACTGTGTCAGTTAAACTTAGGAAACTATGCATGGCCACCCTTGTCTAAAATTGACAAGGATAACATACACATTTTCAAGTAAAAAGTTTTACTCTAAACATTTAACCGCGGTTACAGAAGAACACAAGCCAATGTAACTGGAAGTTAAAAAAGTAGAGGATTATTTGAAGTTTTTGAGATATGCACAAAATGATATGTTATGTTCTTTATCAGGTGCACCCCCCCCCCCCCCCATGACCATTATCCCTTAGTAAAAACATTTTGTGATGGTATCGTGCGTTTCAAACCAATTCCTGTAAAACTGCGACCTATAGATCATGTTAAATAATATCTCACATATTCTCGTTTGATGGGGATTGGGGATAATTAGGCGATCCTTACGACTGCATAATATAAAAGTACTCAAATTCGGCAAGACTTGCTACACAGAACTCGTATATATAAGTATAGAGCTCATTTTTTTTTTTCAGATTTCATGAAATTTGTTGCGATATATGTATTCATGCTTGACTGCAGCAACAATGCATCGAGGAAAAATAGAAAGACGGATGAGCTTCAGTTCATGTGGTTATCACCATTCTGACAAAAATATGGGAAAACTGGCTTTAAAATTTTCCAGTAACATTGACCTTGACATTTGACAGATATTGACCAAATCAATAAGCTATGAGGAATAACGGACATATACTAAACGTTTGAAAAAAAAAGATTTAGAGTGATTGCTGATTTGTAGAGGGTGCAGAGAGACTAACTTAAGGCAGACGAAAAAATAAGACACCATCTGTCGAGGGCTTTCGAAAGTTGAGACAGATATACATACAGACACGGAAAAAAACCAACAGTGGGGCAGGGGACATATTTATATAAATAAATAAATGACTCATAGACTGTGGAAAGAGGATCAAAATGTTTCATAAAATGTTATGTACTTATGCTGATTACGAAACATCGAGGGCGAAAAGACAAAGATACAAAGAAAGGACCAAGGCAGATCATTCATCCATGATAAGTGGAAAGGTGTGACCGATGAAATGATCTACGTACTTGTTGATATTATAATTCATGACGAACACAGAAGGAAATTAGTATTTTTAGCTACTAGATGACTTCGATAGACACATTTTACTTTATATCCAGGTAAGTTCTTGGTAAGTTCACTTAATATTGCCTAGGTCAAAGATTATTACATAATGATTCTAAAGAACTTCAGCTCCAATATTATGGAAATGACTTCCCATTCAAATCAGAGATGCATTCTCTTCTTCTGTTGCATTTTTGTAGGTATATTTTATGTATGGCTATAAATTATTACTATTATTGTTATCGTTTTTTATAATTATCATTATAATTATTTAAGAAATTATCTCTTAATACACTTCTGCCTTGTTTTATGGATAAAATATTATAACGGGATCATTTGTTCATATTCTCAGAAAGAAAGAGAAATAATTACCATTATTGTAGCCACCAATCCAATAGGCATCATTGACGCTGATAACACTATGGACATGATTGTCTTGTGATTGATCCCAAATCGTTACCAGATGACTTCCAAGGTAAAAGCATGCTTCGACGGCTCCATTCCAAGAAAGCAGATCACAGTTGACGTAGTAGCATTTTGAGGCACGGAGGATGAAGTTGTCGGGCATCGGATGGTTAAGACTATATATACCAAAGGACAATGAAAATTTTGGGTATAAAAAATATTTAAAAAATATTATTTCCCTTAACAAGCACCTCTCTATAAATACCATAATTATTGTCTAATGTCATCATATGTGTGCCGTCCATTTCCGATACAGATATTCAAAGAAAATTTTACTTATATAGTAAGCTTATTCATGATCACACAACAACTAATTAAAAAACTCTTCCCGTATACATAATAAACCTCTACTCCCGATCGCTAATATACAGGATAGGCAAACATTATAACAGCTGTTTAAAAAAATTTACAATAATCTATCCTTGTTGACTTACCCGAAACATACAGTGTACTTAATAGGAGTGCAGTTACCCCTTTGACTCTTTGGCTTTTGTTGCATGCCATGATAGAAAAACTGCATAAGCTCTGGTACACAGGTTAGATCTCGATAACCCACTGATTTCACAAGTATAAACCTTAAAGAAAAGTATGGATGTTTATCTTGGAACAAATTATGTATGTTTCCAAGAGATAATCATTTACAATGTTTGTTGTAACTTTGAACATATATAATTTACATGCACTTGCAACAAATACCTTTTCACCTTAATCCCACGGAAAAACCGATGATCTTTATACAAATGTTTTGGTACTAATCTATTCTGTTTTTGTTTGCTATCTCATCGTAACAACCAAAAAAACAGGTTGTATCTTTTGTAGGTTCGTTTTGTATTCTTATATGTGTCGATGCGGATTAACAGTTTTATGTTTTAAGTCTCCACGGAAAAAAATATCCCTGGTATTGATTAAAGTTCATGTAATTAAAATAAAATTACTTTCGATATTATTATATAATAGAATTTCAGCGACACGACATGATGTTAGTAAAGTTAGTCCTTACAGCAACAAACGCGAAATTTTGTATGTCCATAATGATTTACAGATTAATATATATATATATATATATATATATATATATATATATATAAGCTTTCTTCAGAGCATGCAACGCGATCAGATTTTCTTTTACTTGTGCTTTTCAGTCGACATCAGACACAAGCTAATGGTATAGGGCCGTCCTTTTATTCATGTTGGATTTGTACAGCCTATTCAAATATGGGTAAAGGAATGTCAAAAAAAAATAACCTAAAACAGAATCTGATTATGCTTATCTGTCTGATTGGATGTATGGTGTCCGCTTACAGGGAGAGAGTGGTCATTTATTTACAGTCAGAGCTACACTATTTGTCTTTATCTTTTCGTTCTTTGTGTTTGTTCCGTAACCAGAATATAAATGTATTTTACTATCTATTTGTAGGAGTTTTATCACTTATTTATTTTTTAATTAAAAAAAATCCTCTAAAGATTATTCCAATGTTTGATACACTTTTATTCTTTAGTATTCCACTTAATGATCTTTCCTGGGCTCTATAACGAATTTCACTGTTTGATGGTTATCATCCGGTGCATAATAATCTTTTTTAAACTTTTTGGGAGGTAACCACCTCCCCTTTTTAATGCTAGCTGAGCTCTAAGTATATGTACAGCTGCAGAATTCCATTCCGTTACGGAATACTGCACCTCGGGGCCCTAGGGGTTTAATCTCTCCGATTCCTGGGAGATAACACCAAGGGACCACCTAAAAGCGCACTCGTATGTAATTTAAGCCTGGAGAGTTCAAACTCTCTGTGAGGGCCGACCGTAAAATATCACCGCCTCTGCTGAGATTCGAACTCATGATCTGGGTTGAGACTTATAATCTACCACTAAGACACAGAACTTATGCATATTGAACTATAAACAACAAACAACCCTGTCTGACTGCCCGGTTAAACGTGTGTACCTATATCATGCGCTTATAATGCTTTCTTTGCATTTTAGATAGGTGGTTTGCATACCAAAAATGGACGCAAACAATATCATTTCTACCTAAATTCTTTTTTCAGGCTCTTTAGGCTTCAAAATCTAGTTTGTGGGCATAACTGGTTAAGCATGAGATTTAACATAAAACTTTTCGTCAGCTCTTCTATCTTGGTACCATTTTTGATTGATTTTAAGTAAATGATATTGTATTACTGTAGATCACGGTATCATCATATGTATATGATTTTTTTTTTGTTATTTGTTATAGTAGCAGTAAGCACAGACGTTTACATAGGCACAAACAAGTACAGTGGACTAATAAAAAAATCATAATAATCATATTATGAATATTATAAATTTAGAGTTTGCAAACGATTCCGTCTCATATATAATTATATATTTAAATATATGTGTGTGTATGTGTGTATAGAATTGATGTAAGTGTAAGAGATTCTTTCTTCAACTGTGCTCAATTTGTACCTACAGGAGAAAGGTTAACGTTGAACCAAGTGCATACTCGCCTGAATCTACTGGAAATAAATAATCTTGAACTAAGCAGAACTGCACGCTTTAATTGCCAGAGAATGTTTATTAAAAAATAAAGTTCCAGTTTTATATCCACCTGTCGCCTGTAACTAGGGAAATCTCACTGCGCGGAAAGGACAAAAATTGCAGTAGCTGTACTTCAGTAATCTGATTAACCGACAAGTCGAAACCGGTATTAGGGATTTGGATCTATCACATATCTCAGCAATAATCACGTATTGAAGGTATAAGAACAAAATCACTATCCTCAGGGATTGTTACTGGGATTGTTATTTGGCCGCCTTACGTCTAAAACCAAGTATCAGTTCTCTACGCTCTCTGCATCGTATCCATCTGGTTTTAATTTTAAGAATTATTTGTTAATCATGTTGACATGATCTAGATACAGAGCTGGTAACGTGCATTACACATTCCTGAAAAATGTAAATCACTATCAAATACCTTGTTCAGCAGTAACATTGTGGTACCAGATTTTACAGCAGTAGACTGACATACAGTTGCCTGGGAACTTTATGTGCAACTACTAACCTGTTAGTGCTTATTCTGTCAGTTGATCAAACGTGTCCGACCTAGGTTGCATCACTATCCAATTCATTCCATTTCTAACGTATGTTTTCACCCATCGTAATCCAAAGTCAACTTTACTGATTTACCCTGAGTGCTTGTTTCAGAAGTGGTGACATAACTGCTTCATTCAGCCTTTAAGAGAGTCAGTTAATCTTGCTTCCATGCTTCTTCATATTTAAGGGGGAATCGAGGAAAGAGTAAACAAATAAATATCTTTTGCGGGGTTCAATAATACAATATAATGAAAATTTCATTAATAATTATAATTTACAAGCTCATTTCTATTCCTAATATTACAAACGTTAAATTATCTAATTTAAAAAAAAAACAAAAGTAAGCAAAAACCTATCAAAACATACGTGGTATGACACTTATTGTTATAGTGGTTTAGCCTTTTATTCCTTTGTTCTCAAACATTCGCAATATGAAAAAAAAATAAAATTAATCCCATTGAGAAAAAGGTACCGGTTGAGGGTATTAACATTATTTATGAAAGAATCTGACATACATAATCCCATTTGGCAACTAACTATGAAATATTTTATTATCCATGAGTTCATGAGTTCAATTATTCCATCCTTTAAGTTTATCTAAATCCTAGAAATTTACAATTTGATGCTGATTATATTTTTCATTAACCTGCATATGATAAGCGTTGCATAAACCAATCAGTATGATGTTAGACTATTCATACATGTGTGCCTATTGGTTGTGTAATTATAATATTAGTAATTTGCACGATGATGTTAATGATAAAGTGGTTCATCTGTTGATATGTGTTGTGATATAGTTTGTGTGAAAAATGTACTGCTGCTTGTGGTCTTTTTTTTTTTGCAGGAGAAGGACATGTTCTGCCTCCTGCATACATCTGTATGCTCAGTACAGTCACAATATTGTGCATATAGTTCATGTTGCCAAGCTGCAGTGCACCTAACCAATTTTAAAATAAGAATAATGACAATAACATGTACAATACGACTTAAATCTTTGTGTTGATCTATAAAGTAAAAGGACAATTCTATTTCTAGAGGCTCAGAGCCGTTAGTGCAGTGAGGAATGAGTAATTTAAGTTATGTCGGGACGCTTGCACAGTTGCCTGTATGGACGTTATATATAAATTAGCACACATTAGTGAATTTCCATACTCTATATGTTTTCGGTGAATGTTTGTTATTTTATGTTTTCAAATAAAAAGATCGGTGATACAAAAGTCGGGGTGGGTGGGCTGGGGTGGGGGGTTTCTTAATAGAACAAAATATTAAGACAGACATCAAATAAATACTGCCAAACCTAATCGGAAGGCAATGAAACCTATTGGTAACCCCAGTATTATTGACTGTCCGGTAAGGTTTTTTTATCACCTGAAGATTGCCGTGCACTTCCACCCAAAACCATATACCATCATAACAATGAATATTCTTTTAGGAAAAAGTTTATCTTTATTTTCGTCGATTGGATTAAAGGTCTAAAAATTTCAGTTATTTTATAAATTGAAATTTTTTTATAAATGAATCAGTCAGTTTATTTATTGAATGAGAATTTCAGGCATTTTACAAATTGCCTGATTTTACACATTAACAGTAACACATATTCACACCTATAATTCATGTCAATCTTCAGACATGTAAAAAACAACTGTGTACATGCATATATGCGCATGAATTTGTATAATACAAACTAATAGTAAATGAAATTGTTATATACATTTTGAAGTTGATACAGAATTTTCTAAAATACAATATATTTGTAAAAAATGAATAAATCTTATTTATAAGTCAAGGAAGGGCTAATTTTCTTAGTCAGCACTCTTAGGTGAGCTTTTGTCCGGATGGGCTTTTGTCAGGGTGGGCATTTGTCTGTCACCTATATGCTGGTGGGTCTTTCTAGAATAAACGTTTTTGAACCCCTAGAAGTCTGATCATTCTATTTCTATGATGCAGACCACTGTAGAAACACTGCATAAGTTCAATAAAATCTTGATCATCCAGTGAATTGAAAAGCCATATTATTAACCTGAAACAGATTGCTGATATACATATAAGAACATCATTTTTATTTGGTTGAGAGATAACTGATTCACATTTATGTTGGAGCAGATGTACACGTAGGCGTTTTATTAACTTCTATGTAAATCAAGAAATTGTTATCTATCCCAGACCACTCAAACAGATTCCCGTTACAAGGAGGACCCTGATCTTTATTGCAAATAAGTATCAACGTTTGTTTTACCTCGTTGTATTTGTCTTTGCTGTCTCCTCGTAACCGACCGAAAATATTTGTTTAATCTTTGTGAACCATCATCTTGATGTGTTCAATTTCGTTGTTTTTTTTTTTTTTGTAATGGAAATCAGGTCTGATCCTGTTATATTCTAACAATACAGTTTCAAGGACTATTCCAGGTAAGGTAATCCTTACATGAAGGAATACAAGCGACATTTCTTATATCGATATTGATTTCTGGAAAATATTTATTTCTTAGCTGCATTCAGAGAATGCAACCCGAGTAGGAGAATTTCCTCAAATCCTTTTAAGTTCTCTAACAGCATTAGTAGGTAGCTTTGGCGTTGTCCGGTTTTTTTTTTATAATCAGTATTTTTATAATATAGTATTTTTTTCATTAATAATTTCCTAGAAAGTGAAATATTTAATTCAAAATAATGTCTTTTCTCTTTAGGTGGGTAATCACTATTTGAAAGAGTGACCATGTTTCCTTGACCTTTAACCGCAAAAGCGAAATGGCACTTCCTCTAAAGACGGATGGCAGTTATTGTAAGACTGTAAACTTTAGATAATATAATGCCTGGAGAATTCATAACTAAAGACAGCTTGATTACAAAAAAAAATCAATTTTTCAACATTGTACTCCAGCAGATCAAAAGAAGGGCACTGCTAGAACATGGCTCACCAGTGTTCCGGGTGTAAAACAATTTAGCAACAGTTTGCTACAAGTTTCGAAGTTAATGGCAGCCAGTACAGAATATTTAATAAAGAATTAGTATAAACCTGCATAAATGTACAAGGTAAGTTATTGAGGTCTAGACACTTGAGCAGGTTGTACTAAAAATAACCTCAAATGTGTGTGTTGAATTTCATTTTGATATTTTGATAAACTATGGAGTAACTATAGTTTATGAAAGACACAATAAAACAGTTGTAACATAAAAATATTTCTTTACTGATATATGGAAGGATATTAATTGATTACGTTCGCTGAATTTTATCTACTTTCCACTAAATACTGTAGTTGGCTTCATATTCACGACTGTTCTTATTTTTGAGATCTCATAATGAAAACTACTTATGCACAGATAGTAACCGTTATCCTGTGAATTAAATATTATCAAATATTATGTTCATAAAATCATATTAACAAAATTAATTAATCATTAATGACAAAAAATTGAAAAGATTTGATATAATTAAAAATATCAATCTCTGAACATCCATTATATTCTTTTACTTTTCCTCTTAATAATCAAGGATTTATCATCGCGATTATTCTCCTTTCACGAATTTGGCGAATTAGAAACCCTCAGGTACAAAAACGAAGCCACATTATCTGATTTTGTTTATCTGGAGCGGTTGTGCGCACTATCTATATGTTATTCCTGTTGATATTATCCAGTTTTTAGGTAGGGGAAAATGTTTCACATTCCTGGAATCTGCGAATACAAACACGTATCTGTAAAGATGGCTTCAGGCCTGTTACAACAATTCCTGGTGCAGAAATTCTTTTAGAAATCCTTTCCGTCCGTCCGTAAGTCTCTTCGTTAAAAATTTGTTGTTAGAGCAATAACCTGACGTATTTTTTCAAGGGTCACATGGGCGCTAACGTTGTAATAATTTTAACACCATAACTTGAGGGATAGTCACAAATCCACAGCATTGACACACACCTCATGAAGGGCTTCTTCCACCACAGGCGGGGGACACCAGATCCGTACCTCAGATCAACTTGTTTTCTTCAAAGTGAACGGATGACCTATCAAAGGATATCCTTTTTGTTGCATAATTGGCTGTCTGACCATTCTTAACGGCCACTTTTTGTAAAATTATTATTTTGTAATTATTAAAATATTCAAAACATCCAGTTTCTATTAAGGTTTAACTGATATGATAATGGCTTGACTTGCTCCCACTTTTAGTTCACATAACCTCAAAACAAGCAGACGTTATCTTTAAGAAGTAAGGTATAAACTAGATGGCCAGTTGCCGGTATCTGAATGATTAACCAACGGCAACAAAGGACCCGAGGTTATACAATGCAGTCGTTCCATATCTCCCGTCGTCTAACCGTTGCTTTGTTTGGCGACTTTTCCTGGTTTCAAACACCAGGATGCGCAAAGAGCAAAGATCTGTAATAAGACAAATGAGAAAGTGGTATCTCATTTTCAACATGCGACACCCGCTCTAGTTGTTCTGATAACAGAACACACCTTCATCCTTTGGTCTGTTTATTACCCCTGTGCCAAAAACGTTATTTAGCCAATGAGAAAATGAAGGGGACTTCACCCATTTTCCCAACCCTTTAAATCTCTTTGTGGGTGGTTGGGGTTACAGATGAGATAAGGTAAAAAAAAATATCCCCATATTTTCTCAAGGCAACAATCCTCACCATCGCTTTCACGTTTGACGACACCCTATCCAAGTATTTAAGCAGTGTTCGCACAAGATATCCAACAGACGACAATCAACACTATCAAAGTGACAACGTGCAACGGTTACTCTACTCAAAAACTACCATGTGGAATCCTACCATCGCAGCGACAATGTGCGACCATTACATACACCCTCAAACTAGTATGCGAAATTCAATACCGCACCGTCGACAATGTGCATCAGTACCCTACATTCTCAAACCAACATGCGACAATCCACGTCGTCAGAGCGACATTTTGGAACACATAACCCAGTACATATTCTATCTGCGACAGTGTGTGACGGTTAGTACATACTCACGCGTGCATGGGACAACCAATACCGACGCTGCGAGATTGTGTGACACGCACCCCAGCACATAATCTGATTCTCGGACAATGTGAGACGGATGTACCTCCGTGTGACATACTCTACCTCGCCGACAATGTGCGATAGTTGTCTGTCCATGCACAAGCCTCTCTGATATAGCAACACTATGCGACAGTACGAAATACAGGGGTATGCAGTGGCTATGAACGGCCGTATGCTGGCTTGAAAGATTAACTGAGGACTGTTAATTTCCCTGGCCTCCACAGACACCCTAATGCCGGCAAACCAACCTTTGTTCCTGCGTTGCACCTTTCTGTACTGCGAGTCTCTGTATGAATAAGCCGATCTTCGGGTGGGCAGCGAGGACTCAACTCAGATGTTTTCTTGGAAAATTCTCATTCCTTTAAGGTAATAATTTACTTTACGGATAACACATTTATTAGCAACTATCGATATGGAGAACTCGAGCCATTTGACACATGGTCAACGTGAATCACCTCATTTAGTTCCTCAGCAAATACCCAAGCATATTAGGGGAATGATTCGATATGACCTTCGATATTCGCACGTCAATATCACGCAAAACAAGCTACATTCACATGCGAATACCGAATATCACTCAAAGTAATAACATTCGATATTCAAAAATCGCGTCTCTGGGATCACCTCGACAAATACATATACATGGCAAGGCTATGACGGGCCATGACCTTCTGTATTCGGATATTACTACCACGCAGACAAGTGAGATTAACATGTGAATATCGAATCTCATGCAAAAAAGTTACATTCGATGTTCGTGTACGACATTCGGGAAAATTTTCCGACGCTCGACGATCGGCCAGTGCACCTGCGGGGGGCTCTCCCCGTATGACGCACGCGAAAGTCGGATATTCGAATGTCACTGGGAAATATTTGATATTCGCATGCGAATATCGATGTCACTGATTTATGGATTAATAATTTTGTGATATTCACATTTGAATATCCATGACTTGAGTGACACATCTACAGGTGTGAAATTATGTCATCATAAAGAATTTTTTTTGTTGTTCCGCGGATTAAGGTCATATTTTTTTAGAGTTTCTACTTAAACCTATTTGCAAGCGTATATAAAACCGTCTCATTTACCACCGGGGAGCTTCAAATATAATTTCTTATTTACAAATAAAACAAACATGTTCACTTTATTTATAAATGTTTGCTAATTGCTCCGTTATGCTGTGTCAATTATTTCTTGTAATTGGTGAGATCATTACACAAAAATCTAAAACAATAGTGGAGTTCGACCATTACTCACAATATACATTGAGCTTGAATGGTAAGCATTTAGGTAAGTAGGTTAATGGTTATTTCATTAATTGCACAAAGCTTTCTAAAACATGTTTGCGTTATAGATTTTAAATTTATATTCCTCTCATAAAAGTTTCTTTATGCTAGGTCCAGAGATAATAAGCTCTCTTTTTAATCAAATTAATAAAAATTCAGGCCCAGACCAGAATGTTTGCGCTACGATCATAAAACTAAAATTTAAAAAGTCAAAACATATCAATATTTGGCTATTATCGATTATAAACTGAGTAAACATATGATGAAAATAGGGGTGAATTTTGCGAAGGCTTTTTATTCTTATCGCTATTTAAGATCAGTGTGAGGCATTGATTACTGTATTTCATTTCTGTGTTGTTTTTTTTTTATATTTTAAATCTGGAACTATTGAAATTAACATATATCAACAAGTTGACAGAAGGACTTTTAACGAGTTCATATATATAACTAAAAACCATCAAAATAAGTGGACGTTTTGAAAGCTTCTGGTGAGGTCGATTTTGAAGTTATCGAGGTTGACATATATATGATGGTGTCGGGTTACATCAATCGCCTGAGCTGAATCATATATATATATATATATATATATATATATATATATATATATATATATATATATATATCAACGTTAAGCACGTTGGAGCATCGAGTTAATACTTCGAGTTTCACGCCATTACTGGTCTCTGTATCCGAGCGATCATCAGATAACGGACGCTTGTGGGCACAGTAGTTGCTACTATTTTCTTTCTGTACGGTTCGGTACGTAGTTTCAGGTGTCGGCATTTTGGGACTAATTTACTATGCTTTCCAATAAGATTACCGACTTGTCGCTTTTGTGATGTTATATCCTATATTTCTCCTCCATACAGAGGTTACATTGATCCGAGGTACGTTTCATTGTATTAATTTTCTTTCCCGATTTGTATAACGATAAACGTTTGTAAATATGACATAATTAAGAAAATGCATGGTACAATGGTAGGAAAATATAACATTATATAATTTACTAGCAAATACCCGTGCTACGCACGGTTTGGGACGACACGACAATCCGTACGGTGGTATCGGAAATCCACAGAAAATTTGGAGATACGGAAAATCACAAAAGTCGCGTTACGATTTTAATATATAGATCCATTATAAGTATTGTGTTGTGGATAAATATCTTTCGGAACAGCGTTCGGAACATGTTTCGGAACAGCGTACGGTCCCCCGAACCCAGTGCTTAACATGTGTTCGGGGTCTTTGACAAATAGTCACCTACACATGTACCCTGTGACATGAGAAACTGATCAACAGGATGACAAATAAATACGAAAGAAACCGTTCACGGAATAGACCTAAGGAGAAAATGCTTAAATACCAGTTTTAGTTGTGAAAATAGTAACAATGATGGCCATGACTTGTACGCAATAAGCATACATACTGAATTAAAGAATTAAAAGTCTTTAAAAACAAAAAAATATTACATAAACATTATTAAAAATAAGATGGCACATGCATGTAAAAGAAACAAATACCAGTACAAACGTATTAAATATACATTTTTACAGGAGTTACATATTTGTAACTGCAGTAATGAGAAAAAATCTCGATTTGCAAAAAATTTAAAGTCTATATTATGTGTTTACAACTTCGGTGGTGCCACTCCAACGTGTACACATCACACTGAACAAACCACGATTTGAATTTGGTTAACATTAACTTTACATGTGTTACATATTAGGCCTGCATGTGTTGGTGAATATTTGTCAAGGACATAAATCACATGCAAGGCCCTGGACTTCGTGCGACCAAGTGCGACTGTATATGACAAAAAAAAAATAATAAAAGGTATGGTTCTCAGGCACCGCCCGCGTCAATTGTACTCCCCCTCCCGCATAAAAAAAAATTATTTTGATTTTCATCTCTCAAGAAGATAAAATGATACAATTTTGATCAGATTTCCTTTGTTATGTGCTTTTGCGTGTATAACAAAACAATTCTGTTATTTTCATGCTTTCCCTGACCATGCGAATTTTTTATCGAAACGAACAAAACAAACCTAACAGGTTTCTGATATAAAGTGTCTGAGAACCATACCTTTTTTTCGGCCTATTCATCACGATTTCCTGCGACCCGGTAGATGTGCACTCAAGCATATCAGGCCACGAAGAGGGCTCCTGCAAAACAATTCTTTCAAAGATCCCCCTTTTGAGAAGGGATCGCCGATGGGGATTATTTCGGGCCGGTCACTGTGAAATGTAAGAAAACCCTAGATAGGGCCCCCGGAGTAAAACTCTGTCCCGCCATCACACACTCTATATATGGCCATTGTGTTACCGGGCCCGAAGACACAAAGAAAAGAGGCGCCCGCGGGGAGCAAATATTAAAATTATTAATTATGCACGCAAAACGCAAATATTGCAGATAAAAGTGGGTGGAATCTCTTCGGACAAACCCGGAGCATATGTATGTCGAAAATCACAGCAATCCGTACGGTGGTATCAGAGGAGATACGGAAAATCACAAAAATCGCCTTACGCTATTAATATATAGATAATATACTTATGATGAAAACATGCAATACTTATCTATCACTATTCTTTCCGCCTGACGTAAGACAATCGATCGAATTGTCAGGTGCCATGGCACGGTATTTCAAGGACCAAAATAAATCTCCCGATGAGGGTGCAACTTTTTCGTCATTTTTACAAAACCTCGAGCCATAATTAAAATATACAAGACTGATTGTCAGATACGGATACGTACGTTATGAAAAAAAAACCTACAGGGATAGATATTGCGTTAAAACTCAGCATACTGGTAAATACCCTGCATTTGTCGAATAACTTACCGTATACACGTATGTCCCGCGTGGTTTACGATATATTATTTGAACGTGGCACAGGGAATGTCTGGTTACCATAGATATGGAATTTGCATTTTGATTTGTTAGTTCCCATACACTCTGCTGTGTTAATTTTTAACTTGTACCCTAATATTTGGACTATATAATGTTAACAAGGATATCGACGCAATATAATAGATGGATGTTGCAGTGCATTTCTCCGTTTGACTTACCAGTCAAATTTTAGAATTGGTCTGAGTCGTTTATTCACGGATTGTACAATTTCAAAATAAGCTTCCAAGTAGGAAACTTGTGTTCATGATGGGAGCTGTTGATGTTGCACCTTGATTGGTAAGGGGGATTGGCAACATGTGTCGCTACAACTGAAATAACAGTGGTCAACTTTTCTGTATAACAATGGACGGTGGCTGCATTAAACCATTGTCACCTAACTCCTCTGACAACGACTTGGAAATGGCCGGGTATTCCCTATCAGTGGCTGGAGCGATGTCCTTAATAGGATTATTTTCTTTAGTCCGATTAATCCTGAGTGATTTTAAATTATAACAGGAAGAGACTTTCTCAGCCCCATCTACCAACAGCAGCGCCAGTGTATATAAAACTTGGCCGGTCATGGATCTATTGTTAATTGAACATTTTCCAGATGTAATTTTAAGGAAACCGAATATTATATATATATATATATATATATATATATATATATATATGTGTGTGTGTATATATATAAAATACTTAATATATAGAGGGAGAGAGATGGGTCTTTTTATAAATATCATCATTCCCTTGATATGCTTTAAGTACATGTTCTATATACAAAAAAAAAATAATTATCTTTATCTAATATGAATGGATTCGTTAAACATACCTTCCAGACCTATTTTTATTTAAAAATCTATTTATTTTATTAAAATTTCTTAAATTTATTTTATGTTCGGTTGGATTAAGATGATACCGTTTGAATTTATAAAAAAAAATATTGCAGTTAATCTGATTTGAATATTATCAGGTATTGATAAAAGGTGAGCGCAATCGATTTTATAAGATTTTATAAGAATATTCGTTTAACACATACTGCATCCAGTAATATCCAAGTCAGTTTCCTCTTCCGGATCCAATTTAAATCTACTGATTGAACTCATATATATAATTAACGTTACTGAAAAAAAAAGAAACTCATTTTGAAAAATAACGAAATTGTCCATTGACACGGGAGGCAACAGTTTTTTAAACCCTTGGACCTTTATATGTTGTTTATTTATTGCTAGGCTATATCTGTTAATTTATGTCTATCCGTAACATGCTTTTACTGACTATGACTTCTAAATTTTTCAAACCATTTTATTATAGATATATGGACGCTCGATAATAATACTAATTGACCGTGTGTAGATCTGCTTATGAGCAGAAGTTTATTAAATATCACTCGAAATCCATCGGCATTGCATTACAATACACAATACAAACAACCTGAAGCCGACAGTAACTATCATACGCTTACTGATGATAAAGCCATTTAGAACCGAACAGGCATGTCATCAGTCACATACTCCACCTGTGGTTTTATTCGCACATGCGCAGTATTTGCCTGAAGCATACATGGATAACTCTTGATTTAAAAAAAAGAGCGCCAGAATTCGGATGTTTAACACGATAAGCTCATAACCACCTGCTAACCTCCGCGCATGTTGAAGCTCTATCAAGACAATGATAGGACCCATAACTGTTTTTGCACGCGAGACGCTACTTCAGCGGCTTCGAGGCACCCACTGTATACAAACATGACGGACCACATGGACCGGGACCATTCGGAACTCTTCGGCCGAATTCATATTCTCCCGAGGCCACGCGAAGATAAGGCGAGGTGGTCCGTTTGGGACCCGGACGTCACCCGGGTTTACCTCACGTTTAAACGGTGGCACGTGTGGTTGGTTAGTATATATTTACACTGCCACGTCACATATATCTCGCCGTTATGTAGTTCCCCGGGTTTTAAAACATATCAAATACAAACAGACAATCATATTCTTTATATTTGAAATTATTTTTTTTCAATGTTCTATATTTGCTGCTTTTCCATATTTACTGTAGTTTATAATTACCAGGCAAAATGGCTCGGTTTCGGAGTGAAAGCATCCAGTGCGCAGGAATGTGGGCATGAGATCTATCCTGGAACATCATAGACAGATCTCGTGTGAGTAGAATTAACCACTTTAGAATTTCCTTCAGGGCAATAGAATCGTCAAACTGCACCCGAGGTCAATCCGATACATGCCTATTAGGGCCCTGCGCGGGCTGAAAAATTGAACCCCACCCGCCCCGCATCATGCTCTGTCAGCCCGTAGCCCGCCCCGCAATCAAAGAAATAAATTCAGCCCGCCCCGCCCCGCAGTTACTATGATTCTTTCAGCCCGCACCCGCCTCACGAAATTTTCTTTCAGCCCGCACCCGCCTCGCCCCGCTTTTGTTAAGTTTCTAGCCCGCAATCTAGCCCGCAAAATAATCAAAAAAAAATTTCGAATCCAAAATTTACATATCAAGATATTTTTTAAAGCACATATATAAGGCACGCTTATTATTAATATATATGAAATGTTTGTTGATTGGAATGAAAAATTTATTTTTAATACGTTTTTGCAATAATTCAAACCATAATTCATGAAATATTTTAAAGAAATGTTTGATTTGTTAGATGAATTAAATTTATACATAATAATTTAACACACCTTAAATATGTTTTCATATTTTACAGGGGAAATAAACAAATCTTTGGTTTATTGTGTCTGTTTCTATTTAAATAAATAAGTAAAGTAAAAAATTTGACTTCTTCAAAGTATTTATACCTAATGTGACCCTTTAGAATAGTATTGGCTAATCACAAGCCATCAAATTAACAAGATGTGTTGCTGGTTAAAGTTTTTTAGTCACAATCTGCGAATTAGCTGAAACTGAGACTAATTAGGTCAAGGGGTAATCTGACCGATGTGGCTTTAGGTTCAGGATGTTCATTGAGATCTAGACATGGCCAGAGCCTTGTTTCTTATAGCAATCATCAAAACATTATGCTGTGACCAAACAGGGATTTGACCAGCCAGTGGTTGATGTCATTTACAATTAGACAGCACATGGAGTTACAATTAGATAAGGAGTCCACCTTAGGCTTTGTGCAGTTTCAGGTCAATTGAGTCACCTACAGAGCCAGCTGTAGCCACACACTGTCTATTACAAGATCAAAGGTTATCAAGCCCTTGCTTCACACCCAGCCATATTATGTAATATGTGAGACCTGACACAAGTACAGGGTTACAGTCCATATACAACATCACGCAAACTTTATGTATAGTTATGACCAGCTCCCATTGCAAATACAATTGTTTAAAGTCTAGATTTCAAATTAAGGATGCATCATCTAATTTGTATAATAAATTGATGTTATACCTAGGAAAGACACATTTGCATTGTGTTGGTACAACTGTCAGTCAGTGTTAACAGGAATAAATAATTTTTTTTTTTTTTTTAATTTACGACACCTAAAAACATTTTATACAAAAATACCATTTTGAAATTTTATATTCATGCTTTACTGAACTGCCAGATCATGAATCCGCAGCCCGCCCCGCCCCGAACCGCACAGACGTCATTTCGGCCCGCCCCACCCCGCATTTTCTTGGATGTAGCCCGCCCCGCCCCGCAAAGATTCCTATGCGGGGGCCCGCGGAGGACCGCGGGCTACGGGCCCCCGGGGGCTGCGGGTCAAAACCCGCCCCGCGCAGCGCCCTAATGCCTATATATTTAGCGTACCGGTAGTGACGTCTGGTGGGGAATAGATAGTCGCGAGTGGATGAAAAATCCAGATGTACACGTATGGTGGTGTTATTGTTATTTTCTTATACAAACCTAGCGCTTTATTTTGTTTTATTTTTTCTTTGCAAAACGAACTCTTTTCATATAGAGTCAAAATCAGTGAGTAGAAAACCTGGCTGTTGTTAAATAGAAATCAATTTTGTCCTCGAAAGGTACAGGCAACACAAGGGTATGTTAATTATAAATTTGCCAGCTTCTCCTTATGTGTAATACAACCGAAACCAAACATTATGCATTAAAGCTATTGTATCAAGCTGAATTTCATGGTGTATATGATGATGTACTAATACATTACTTTTGTAGGCCTAAATAAATAAAATGAAGACCCGTCAAACCGGTGTAACTTAGTTATAGAACCAGCTAATAGATGGCACCAACTACGCCTGATAAGCTTTTGTCATCATTGAGCGGAGCCATTTTCTTCAGTCCCAGCATATGCTTATCATTACAAAAAAAAATTAATGATCGAGAAAGACACAGACAGGAATGGATACGGGAATAGAGCATATGCGTGTGTCAAACGTCCATCTGTTGTGATCGGAATACCAACCGGGGCGTTTATTTGTGGAGGTCTATCTGTCATATTATCTTTAGCATTAAAAGTTCATATCCTAGTCTACCCGTCATGCTTTATCTAAGCAAAATGTATCGGTTATGGGATGGTTTTGATTGATTGGTTAATTCTGCCAATTAATTGATTAAGTTTATAGTTAAAACACAAGTACACATAACTAGTGTTATATTGTGATGGATTGTCTGTGGTATGGCATAACCAACATAATGTACCTACAAATAAAACCGCAAAACTAACCATATATTCTCGGTAACGAATAATTATCTTATAATCCGTGACAAAAGAGAAAAAATGGGCAGTCATTTTTTGTAACTTCCTGGTAAATCTGCACACAACGATTTCATTGTTCAGCATAATTACACTTAGTATACAAATTTTGCTTTATTTACTTAGTAAACTCACCCCGGTTTTGCAAATTATATAGTAATCACCAAAACATCATCTGAATAACACACTCTTTCCACAAAGAATTAAATTACATATTATGACTGTGTAAACAGAGCAGAGCTAAATTTCCGTTTTACTGACCGGCAAACCTTTTTGCCTAACAACAACTGATCTTGCCCAGTAAAACCTTTATCGAGCTCACACACACCCTTACTTGTATTGTGTTTCAACCGGGGAATATTGTCTGTAACTATCTAAGTGGAGACTTTTTTGTCCTCTTGACTGGTGGCGCTTTAATTATATTAATAATGATTTACCATTGTCTGATTTTTTTTCATATTGAATTTACTCAAATGAATAAATCCCCTTCTCATATCGGAAGGTAAGGCATACGTTACTTTGAATTTATTTCCATTAGTAACCTATATTTATATAAAACAATATATTCAACCATATAAGAGTTTTATCTTAACATTTATATTTTTAGTCGTAATTAGTTTTGGATATTAGCCTTTGAATATTATTAAGATACTTCTTTTCAATTAAGAAAATTAACCTAGTTGTGAATTCAGACTCCACCTGGCGAAGGGTTTATTACCAGTGTCAGTCTTCACAGTCCTAATAGATATTTCAATAAAAATAAATATAAAATTTACAGTTGCAAATTAAATGAAACAGCCCTGTTGTTTGTTACAAGCGGGGACTTTTGACACGCATACCGAAGCCAGTTACTACTTAGATTAGTTTTGAAGTAATATCAGCGGGGTATTTTTTTATACGATAGTCGGGTGAGCAATGCAATGTGTGTCGCCATTTATATATAACCATTATAAACGGGGGCATGTGTAATGCGCCTGTGTGTATGTTAGCTGTGACAACCCGACTCAGCAAGCAATGGTAATTGAATTGGTTAACCTACTTGAGTCGAGATACGAGCAATATCGAAGAATGCATCGCAGTGGTCTTCAGTCAGGTTGCAAGCATATTGTGCTAAACAGCCCATAATCTTAACAGTATGTTACAAACGATGAATTAACACAAGAGAAACATGTGAACTCACAACCTGAACTGAAACACCGTATCTATGGTAACGAGTCATTTCCTGTACCGCGTAAAAGTTGGCTGCGTTCATTAACCCGTGGGAGCCATGCGTCTGTTCATAGCGCCAGAAATTCAACAAACATGCTTGGGTTTTTATTCATATGCTGACTTAAAACCGAGCTTTTCTCGCTTATGTTTTGTGTTGTTAGAAAGTATAGTAAAATGCTAACGTTTGTCTGGCTTATGTCAAGTTACAATGTTGCTATAGGCCATAAGGCGTTGTCAAAAAATGACGAAAATATCTGCATCCTCATAGGGCCCGATAATGCGTTCCTCAGACCTAGATATAAAGGCACTCTGACAGCCAGTAATCTGGTCGTAATGTCATAGGGCCGATATGGCGCTAGTGTGTGTATTTATGGACATGCCTCAGGTGCAACATCATGGAATGTAGTAATATTTGGCAGCTGTAAAATGGCATAATTTCCGACGGTGTGATGTTTAGAGTTGATCCTTTTTCTTAGCAATAGAAATTGGGTGAACATCATGGCAGCTATTAATATCATTTTTCATGTGTGCGTTTTATAAATCCTACATGGTTTGTATAAATTTACCTTTATTTGTACTTTTCGGGCAGATTTAAAGGGCCATTTTATTAAGACTTGAGTACATTTTTTTAGGGGGGGGGGGGGGGATTTCTGTTTGAGATTTCGAGGATGCGCTCAATTTACAGGCAGTGTATTTTTGGGCAAGGTTCTCGGCTTTGTGCGATTAAGAATTTTTACGCCTGTATATTTTCCATAGCAAACCTGTGAATTGTCTATAGTGCAAGGTTTTGATGGATTTGTTACAGTTGGGGTTTACTGATACTTTTGTGATGGGTTGTCCTGTATGAAGTGGTAAAGATCCACTTGTAAAAAAATGTGCAACAGCCAAAAGCAATAGCATATGTATGCACCTGAATAATATGATTCGGCATTTACGAGACAGAGTTGGTTAACACCTCACACTGTTCCACGTTGTTTTCTCGAAATATTCAATTCTCTCTTGGAAACATTCAGCGTAGTGTCTTTGATACTTCAAGCAAAAATGTTATGTTTTATTTGCCTGCTGGAAGTTCAGTATTCTCTATATATTCTTACAATGAAATTGCATATTTAGTACAGTATCTCTCACAAATGACGAAAGAAAGAAAGAACACCCGATATGCCTCAGGTTCAGAGTATGCTGTTCTTTTTTGGTTTGATGGCTGGTGTAAACTCTGTTTTACAAAACAAAATATATAAGTCGTAGCAACATATAATCGACAAAGAGTAGGTGACCCAAAGTGTCTTTTATAAGGTTGTTATGGCTACTAGAGCTGATACGTGATTTTAATGTACACAAGTCCTCAATCCAAGACGATAAGACTGCATGGAATCGATGCCCTGTGTGATCGGCGATAAACTCTGCAACATTGCGACGATCAAAATAATCAGTGTTCCATGTAAAAATATCCTGTAATATTCGTGCTTGGTAAGGATCTGTACGGAGCATTGATCTTAAAAATAAGAGATGAGATACAAAAAAAAATCGATTAATATTCACATGCATATGTACATTGGAATCCAGTTCAGTTCAGAACTCGACCAGCTGAGATAGGAATCCCAAGTCAACCACGTGAGATGGGAATTCCTATGTTAACTTGATAACTACAAGTTCACATGGGAATTCTCATCTCAACGGCTGACATATTAGAATTCAAATCTAAAATTGTTGAGTTGGGAATATTCCAAAGTACACTGAATGATATTTGGATATCCTTAAGTCCTTTGGAATTCTCTGATATATACACAGGTGCGGATCCAGGGAAGGGAACCCGCCCCCCCCCTTTCCCTTTCCAGCCACCGCCACCTTTTTTTTCGGCCTGGACCCCACTTTTTCCGGTCCTGGGGACCGTTGCATGTGTATACATCGTGGATAGGTATTTCGTGTATATGACAGGTTGCGCTACTTTAACACCGCAGCCATCCATGCTTATATCTCACGATTGGTTTGTCGTATCGGCCTGAAACTTTACATGTGTATAGATCTTACACAGCTCTTTATCATCCACAAAACTGGTGGTGCCACCTGCAAAATGACGGGTGACGCCATCTATGATTCTGGTTACGTGGCAGACATTCATGCTGATATGCTGCACATCTCACTTTTATTCCCCTAACCACTCAACCCATGCCTCATTTCACCCGTACCACTCTGATTTCTGCGGATACACCTAGTCGCTTGTCGACTACCCGTATCCTAGTTTACTTTGGAATGTCTAAATGATTAATCCATTTATGGTTTTACTCCTTATAACAATTGTAAAGCATATGTTTCACTGAAAAGGGGATAGAGATAGTGTCTTCAGTTTTTATTAAAAAAAAATATCGGAAATACATCCCAAAATCTCATCCATTCTCTCATTCAGGGAAATACTAAGGTAGCCAATGTCCTGAGTTTGCGCCCTGAACCTGTCACTTATTCAGATATTCTGATGTATAGTTGACAGAAAAAGAAGCAAGTTACATTGTAATGATGGCACAACCTTGTAAATTAAGAAATGTATGCATGCACAATTTGACATAAGCATAAACGAGGATTATACACATGAATTTGTGAACGTGAAAAAAGGAATAGGACTTATCATTTCCATGTATTTCCATTATAACAAAAATGTAATTAAGAATCTAGCCCCGTTTCAGTTAATTTAAAACAGATACATTTGTAATAAGATATATGACGATAAAAAAATTGAATTATCCAGATATTTTACACTATATAGGAGTATTTCATGACATGCATCTGGTTGACTTCAGGATTTCCCAATGTCAACCAGTGTACATCTTTACTTGGGAATTCCCATAGCTGAGTTCCGAACTGAACTGGATTCGGATGTACACTGTGACACACACACACACATATACCAGTATTATTGTCCCTCGCTCCGCGTATGCGGGGACATTGATTTTGGTTTGTCTGCCTGTCCCTCTATCTTGCTTCCGTGCGATAACTTTCCTAAATTTTATCCGATTTCATTCAAATTTGGCTCAGTGCTTGCTCTCATGCATACCTTAGTTAGGGTATGTTGTGGAGTGTCTATCTGAAAAACAATACTCTTCAGCTAAAAAAAAAATTATCAAATGTTGGTCCAATTTCTCAATGTGTTATAGTTTTTATGGTCGCCCACAGATGTCTCCACATGTCATAGTGCATTTTGGTCCTATTTCTCAATGTGTTTAGTCTTTTATGGTCACCTGCAGATGTCTCCAAATGTCAAAGTGGATCTGTTTAAGTTGATAAGTGCCCTCAAAATTTCTCCACTATCATAATTTAGGTTACTCATCAAGTATGAAACACAACAAGATCCCTAAGAGGGGGTCATTAATACCACGAAATTGGCTTGTTTTTCACACAATTGTCCTCGGTCTGCAAACAGTTGGTATCTTACCATCAGCTGTTGAGAATCAATAACAAGCGTTCCTGGTCTGTTAAGTCGCCACATGGAATCCCTCCTCCCTCTCTCTTTCTCTCTCTCACTGGGGAAAGGAATCGTATTGGGAATGTAAACGTCTGCAAGGTGCTGATAATAGCAATAACCCGAAAACATTTTAAATCAAATGAAGCGTAGTTAATTATTTTATTTTTTGAAAACATAATATATCTGTATATATGGTATATATTTTCTTATTTGTAAACTAAACCATGTTATGATTGGTTTACAACATAATCCACTGTTACTTTTCACTTGCATTCTTGCAGATGTGTTTGGAATAAATGACTTCAGTATATTCTATACTCGCTAATAATTTATCAATACAACACAAGAATAATTAGAGAACGCTTTCAACGAACGTGTAATAAAGCGTGACCCGACCAAAAAGATCCAATTTTGTCCATCATGCCCCAATACTAAATATTCCAAAACATGATATAAACATAATCAAAATATAATATTTTTTTTTTTTACTAAATTTTTTTTGTCGGAGGTAACCGCCTCCATTTTTTTAATGCTGCCTTTATTAAGTATATGTACATCTGCAGATTTCCATTCCGGTTTCGGACTACGTGACAGGGCAGTATCACACGCTTCCTGTCATTTTATATCCTGGCGTTAACCAGGCCCAGTGACTACTGCACCTGCGGGCCCTGGGTTGGTAATCATACCACCGAGGACCCCCGAAAGGCGCACTCGTTTGTGAGTGAAACACGGCCGTTGGGCACGACCTTCCCATTAAGCCCTGGGTGGGGGCCGACCGTGAAAAACCTCACCGCCTCGGCTGAGATTCGAACTCACGATCTCCCGGCTTTGAGTCCTGCGCTCTACCCCTGAGCCACAGAAGCCGGATAAATTTAATGTATTTGTGTTTATATTATTACAAGGATATATCAATATGTTGAATAAGTAACCTTATCTTATTCTGCACAATGTATTTGTAAATTCCTCATCATCAGATGTAAATACACACCTAACAATCATAGTTTTTTTAGCCACAATTCGATGTGCATTGTTAACACTTGACATGTTACAATTTAGGAATAACTCCTGATTAACGTACCATGTTATAATCGTCAGTCCCATTCCAGTGAAAAAAAGCATTTTTTTATTCATTTGCACTCTTGCCAGCCAGCCATATGAATCTGTTTACTGCAAAGATAAAGGATAGATGGATGACTTGTAATCTCTATGCTTGGTAATGATTAGTTAAAATAACACGAATTATAACCAGGTAAAGATGCCTGTATGTATGAATATATTTAAACATAGTGCTCTATTAATTGCTATTTGACTATGTTCTGTGGTTCTAGTGAATAGTCTAGACAAATTATCGCCTCCGTTTAAGAATTTTTCTCTGATTTGAGAAAAGGCGTAGGTTTCAAAAGGTTCCTAATTGAAGAAGTAGGAGAGAGAGAGAGAGAGAGAGAGAGAGAGAGAGAGTTTTATACAAGGACCGGGTCTAATCCTAGAAGCAATAGACAACAAAGCAGTACAACACAAGCAGAATCCGTTAAGCTCATTTCGTTTGCAGAAATAAAGGCTTAAATTTCTCGGTTGGCGTCGCAATCCTGCGTGAATGACAAAATTGATATTTCTAACCAAATAAATACGATGTGCATGATAGCTATCCTTTCATTTACAGCGAAAAACACAGATCATGGAACACAAAAAATGAGTTGTCATGCACGACACCTGATTTGTCTGCTTAACCTTAGACCTCACCTGTAAATATAGCTACTTTCACCTCGGTTTCCATGACTTCATCGCTTTTCCTTAAACAAGGGTGTATATTTGAGTGACTGCCTAACTTGACAATGAAAATTCAATTAATTTTCGGGCACAGTCATTAAGGTCATACAGTCTGCTTCATGCTTTTTACCGCTGATTTCATAAAATATAGTCCGTTCACCAACTTCTGTCCACCTATCTTTTGTGGATGATTTACTTAAAAGTTTATATTTTTCAATAATTTCCGAAAAACAACATATCAAAGTGACAACCTAATTTGGCAATTAAAAATTTTACAATAAATCCCCTGTTTATGTTTCACAACATTTTAGTATCTTCACCATGATCTGGCAGATGTGATGTATCCCTCAGTAAGTAGCCATCTTTGTTTTAGCTAGTTATATTTTTTAGAGTGTTTACATGAGATCATCCATTCAGAAGCTGTCAGTTGAGGCTGTTTTTGCAAATGACCAGTGACCTTGACCGCCATAAGTGGGTTTGATATATTGTAAAATGTAGACTGATTTCTCATATTTTCAAATAATTATGTTTCTTAAATAAGGTTTAAGGTAGGTATTTATATTCCTTGTTGAAAATAAGGTCCTTTAATCCTCTATTCTACACTACAATTGTTTCCCTTGAAATGAAACTATTAAAAATTTTCATAGTAAAAAACAGGTGGACATGAAGGGATGAAACGGACTATAAAGCTCGGTGCTAGGTGACATATATCCGAACAAAGCGAGTCATATGATGTTTGTAGATGGCAAACTTGGCCATGGGCTTTGTTTGCTTGAACGTGAGGTGAAAATCCACCAGAGCACCGACAGGAGCCTTATCCCCACCTCCCTGAAATAAAGACATTTTGTCAAAATTGTCGACCCCTTTTGTCTCACTGGTAAAATGCGTAAATAAAGACTACATTGACGTTAACAATATTATGCATGTCTCCTTTAAAAAAATTAAGGACACTTTGCATTTAAATAATTTGCATTCTGTTATTATGGTTAAAACTAGAATTCTGCATTCTAATGAATGCATTCACATATTCGGCCCATATTTCAGGTTCATTTGTCATACGTGATTCTACAGTTGTTAACATTAATTGATGACTATAACTGGATCAGTCTAATCGAACAAGCACAAAAAAAAAAAAACATACAGACACACACACAAATACACGAACGTGAATGAACGCATTCCCTCAAGTCAATTAATCTCCCTATGGATTCAAAACTGAAGCGTTATCAAACTAGGGACCCCTCGAAATCATCGGCAGTAGTCCATGTGTAAATCCGACACTGTCCTTTTTTTGTAAGAGTATTAATTTATAACCACCACACCTTCTGTGTATTTAAGTGCGTAGTTACTGCCTTGACATTAAATAAGCTTACCTCCTTTAAAGCTCGTCACTGTAACGTTGACATCAGTATTAATTACACTGAAATGGCATCATGCAATCACCTCCTGTTAATATAGGCTTTTGTATATTTTAGTATAGATATAATCAGAATGAAACCCGACATGACAGCCATAAGTAACACATGTTCTTCCCGTAATCATGACTATTCTGTTAGTCGCGCCCTAGCAGTTTCGGTTGTCCATCCAATTCTTGTATGACAATCCCGATAATACTGTTATCTGGAAGATGCCAAAGCTACGTGTGGGAAACGATACACCTAAATATGCGTGTCTGATATTACCCATGAGTATGTAAGCTTTGTAATATTCATATAATACACAGAACAAGAGAAAAAATGTTTGACAAGGACATTTATCCGATTTTCTAGGAGATTTTACACCCTATAATCTTGATAAATAAGGGGTAAAGAATCAAGAGATGATTTGACCGTGCGGAAGTAAATGAAATACAGTATAGAGAAGAAAACGGACTGGTACTCCAAAGATATAATTGAAACTTTATGAAAAAGACTTTCAAATGATCAATATTTCCTATCCATTTGGTATAACGATAAATATATCGTATATATGTTATACGCGTATAACGCAGTATTTCACCTGTCAGTTTTGCATTTCTGGTCGTATTTGTATAGTTCCTAATTGATCTAATGTATATATTAACATTTTTCAAGAGCAATCACACACTAGTCCGTAGACCTGAAAGCAAAGGTCTCGAACTTTAAAGGGCTCATTATTTATACAACAACAGGTAAAAACACTGGTGATGTATAGACGATGATAGACCGCATGTGGATCCAGTTTTGAATGGATTAATATTTTTTTATAAATCCCCCAAATCTATCGGCATTACAGAACAAAACGCAATACAAAGAAAGCCGCGAGTAACTATTAAACCCTGTGCTTATAGAACAGATTGTTAACCGATCGAGTATGTTATCAACCGCACACTCGACCTGTGGTCTTTTACGCAATATATACCTTATATACACTTTGTGTAAACAGGAAGTGCCACTATTCGCCTGGATTAAGCGATAAGCTAGTAACCACTTGAGAGTGTTCACTAAGAAAAAGAGTTGCCCGAGGTCAGGCCCACACATCCATTGTGTCCGCACTACGCGCAGAGGTAGCGACCTTTTTGTTCACCAATGATGGCGTTAGGCCAAAATAAATTAAAGGTGTGGTTCTCAGGCACCGCCCGCATCAATTTTAAACCCCCGCATCAAAAATTTATATTTTGATTTTCAATAAAAACTTTCCAATTTTGAGCTGCTGCCGCTCCGACATTTATTTCAAGAAGATAAAACCATACAATCTTCTTTGTTTTGTAGTGCTTTTACTTATTTAGCAAAATAAAACTGTTATTTTCATGCTTTTCCCTTATCATTTGACATTTTTATCGAAACATACAAAAACATTTAAAATAAAAAAAGCGCCCGCCCCCATTGATTTCTGAAAAAAAGTGCCTGAGAACCATACCTTTTTTTTTATTTTGGCCTTATAGGCCTACTTTTTTTTTTTCAAAATAGGTATCAGGTAAAAGGATAAAAACTAGTATTAAGATCGAGGAGAAACGCCTGGCGATTTAAACTTGTGATTAATAATGTCAAAATGTCTTCATCTGTCTTACATGATACATTTATTGTTTGTACTTGATTTATTTTTCTCTAGCCTCGCCCTATTTAGACAGTTTATTGAACCATAATGTCGGACATATTGTAAACTCGCTCCATTTTCTTACACACACTTAAACCACTTTACTACGAGCGAAACTTCTTATTTGCGATCCTTATTCATGTCGAGGTCACAACAAGTAAGCGAAATAACGTGACCATCGGTAAACAAAATGCAATTGTGGCCTCTCTGAGAAGTTGAACAAAAAAAAAGAACGGCCAAATTAGCTCGATCTCAGAGAATCCCAGTATATTCGTCTCGAAGCAGTGAATAACTTTCACTAGCACATAGGGCACACGTACAACTCGGTCTGAGGTCTTTGGCAATATTCAATAAAAAATAATCATAAAAATAATGCTTAACCTTGGTAGCCAGTCCCTCTGGGGGGGGGGGGGGGTCCATGATTTTTCAGCCGGGTGTGTGTGTGGGGGGGGGGGGGGCTAGAATGAGAAAATTATTGTAAATTGATAGATATAAAGTGTTATATTTAAATATATAATTATAATTATATAAAACAGCCTGAGGTTAATGCAACTACAGTGTGCACTGTATACTGTACCTGGTATAATAAGACAGATGGGACCCATCCGATTATTTCAAAAGTTCTTTATAAGAACAAATATTGGTATAAAAAACCTTTTTGATATTATTTATTTATAAAAAAAAAAGATTTAATAGGATTTTCTAAGATTTTTTTCTTTCAATATTAAATTTTAGACTAATGCATTTAATTCTTACCGAATTTGTCATCTCTCAATGGATTTGGATCATGAATTAGCTGAAGTTATATCACATGAATTATTTTTACTGGTGAATTGGTAATGTTAAAGCGGTGATCATTACTTGCTATAAATTATCAATAAATATATGACAAATTAATTTTTAAAGATCTAATGTTTTACAGAAAATTTTGGATTACAAATGCACCGAACGTGTGCATCTGTAAAAATACGTATGTGTAAGCTTATGGCAGCTACGTGTGAGTTGGGTACACTATACATGTATTGTATAAATATAAACCAAAAACAAAACATCATATGTTCCCCTATGTAAGAAAATACTTTTTAAAATTTATTGCAACCTATAACTTCGTGGTATTTGCACATTTGGAGTCTTCGGAGCCAGGGGCCCTAACGCAATTTATCCCGACCCCTATAGCCTAAACGTCCCTGCAATTATCTCAAATATATTCAGATATCATACAAAAATGTTTTTTTTTATCAAGTTCCGCTGTCGCCGCGTTCGTTTCCGGACTTGGCTGGTTGCATTTCACTCTTTTTATTGGAACAATCCTACTGCGATCCGGTTTATTATAAAATATCACTGTTTTCTCACTTTATATAAATTGCCAGCTGTTTCCAGTTCAACAAAGCTGATGTGATTAATAGGGTTGCATGATTCTTGACGGAAATTCCACTAGAAAAAAAACTGTAATTTGCGACCAGAGGTATACATTTATCTGCCAGTAGAATGAGTCATAACCATATTTTTAGTGATAGTTATGATTTTGCAAATTGGGTACTTTTCTTACTTATATTTTCTGTTTGTCCTATAAAAAAACCTGCGCTCCTCGTTTCATATTTTTTACCATAAACTATCAACAATTTTTTAATTTGATGAAAAATACTATCACGGGTGCTAATGAGGCTACCCAATTTCCATCCCTCTATACCAGTACACGTCTGTATCAAAGAAATACAACAATAAAACTAAATCAGAGGAAATAGTTAATTCAACAATACTTTCTGTACCGGTATATGCATATCACTTCCGTTCTAATAGTCCAGGAACTGTCTAGGACCTGGTCTACAACTCATCCGCCAGAGATTTTTACAACTTATTTGAGTTATTGGACCTTTGAGGTTAAAAAATCACGGAGGTGTTTTTCTGAAAGCGGGGGCGAATTTGAAAATCCAAGATGGCCGCCTGTGGCCATTTTTAAAATCTTAAATCTTAACCTTACACTATAGATGTGTGATACATCAATTAATGGGTTATTGCATGCAAGGAATCGATTTCTAACATAATTTTTATGATTAGAGGTCCAAATAACATGTTAACATAAATTTTCACGTAAAAATTTAAAATGGCCAGCAGCAGACATCATGAAAATATTGAAATGTTAAGGCACTAACACTGAAGTACAAAAAGCACCCCGTTTTATTTTCTTTTATTTGTATCCTTCTTTTCTTGTCTTCTATATTGTGAGAACCAATACCTAGTCTTTTTATGTTAATCATGGTGATGGCTTAATATTGAAGCGAACATCAGTAACCATAATAGAACGTTTGAACTGCTCACTGATATGTCTGTTTGTTCTCTCATTCAGTTAATGTTTAGCTGTTAATACTTTCAACTTTGTTGTTTGTTGTTGCTTTTTTCTTGCTCGTTCTTTGTTTTTATTTGATTTTAGGTACAGAGAGCTTGCTTGTGACATCATTTTAATGATTTCAGGTCAACGTTAAGGTCATAGTTCCAGTCAAATACATCAAATCTGATAAGAAAACAGACGTTTAAACACAAGTTAAGTATTTTTTTTTTGCGTGTTGACCATTATTGGGAACGTATTCAATTTGCTCCGAATCCTCGGCAAAATGAATCAGAGTTGGTTTTCTCCTCCAGTATAACAGCTGTTGATTTAGTAGCTAAGATAAAAAAATCTTCACACTCTCAAACATATCGGTGAAATATTGAACAAAGCTGCTAAGAATGTCGATTATTGTTTGGAAGAAAAATTCTGTGATGCCGAGGAGTTGAAACATTCCTGGGAAAAAAACCCAATGCCTGATGAATGGTTGAAAAAAAACTTCCTCATGTATATGATCCTGGTTTTTACAGACATTTATTAGATTTTGTGATATTATTTTTCCCCTTTATAACCTTCAAACTGTCCTATAACCCTGACCCCCACGCACATGGGTTATGGTTTTCCACACCCAAAACTTTAAAAAAAATGTAATTGCAAAGAGAAGAAGACAATGAACAGATTTGTGATGTAGCAGCCAGCGGCCATTTTGGATTTTTACGATAAAATTCATATAAACATGTTATTTGGAAATCGACTCCTTGCATGCAAAAACCCATAAAATGATGTATTACACATGCATCTTTAGTGAACGGTTAAGATTCAAAATTTTTAAAATGGCCACCGGTGGCCATCTTAGATTTTCAAATTCGCCCCCGCTTTCGAAAAAGCACATCCGTGATTCTTGAACTTCAGAGGTCCAATAACTCAAATCAAGTGACAAAATCTCTGGCGGATGAGTTGTAGACCGGTTCCTGGCTAGGGCCAGGGCTATAACTGTATGTTCACTCGTAAATTAATCCATTTGATAAGCTTAAATAAACTTTGGCGAAAACGCGACCTAGTTATATTTGTCCCGGTCATTATGGCCTTAATTAATTTTCACATCATTCAATATAACATTTGCGATAAGAAAGAGCTCGTGCATTCCTGCAAGTGGCAAACATCTGTACGTTCTCAATCACAACCTCTTGAGGCCTGGTTGCCTATGTGCCTCATATACATGGGAGTAAGGGCAGGTTTGGACAGACCTCGCCCCCCCCCCCCTACACTATTTAGCAAAGGGTGGTGGTAAATGTAATCAAACATCTCTGTTATTCAGAGATTAATATTTACTGTGGTTGGCTTGTTATTCGCGGTGGTTTCAATTTCGCGATATTCACGGTAGGGGAAAGGCCGGGAAAATGAAACCATGCACGCAGATACGAAACCTTGCTGTCATGGAAAAATAGTCTCTGTAGTTGCCACCAGGTTGCAATAATGGGCATTAGTGGGAAATAAATATAATCCAAATGACGATCATGTTGATCGCAGCGTGCGACGTGGCCATGATCTAAGTTTTATATATAAAAATGCTTGGTTCTCATCTACAGTTCTGCATGTCTGATTTTATTTATTAAATTGCGATCGCAAGCTGTTTGTCTTGGTCGAAATGCTTGAACTCTCCCCACTTACGCTTTGCCGGCTGTCGATCGATCTGATCATTCGCCGCTTAGAGTAATTCTGCTCTTTCTTCTCATTCCCACTCGCGGGGGTCAGACCTTCCGTGCCTGAGTGGTCGCTTCAGGGATATGGCCCCTTCCGTAACCAATTTGTTATTTCCATGGAACGATGTTTCTATTACGTAATCCGAACATGATATGGTCAAGGTAGAGTGGAGGGCCCTATTTATATTGATATATAATGGCCAAGCTGTGAAACCAAAGCCCCTTTGTAGAGGCATCGCAAGGTTCCGGGAGTGACGGTCATTGTTGTTTGAGCAAAACATAAATTTGTGTAACGGAGAATTCATATATATTTTGGTGATTATTAAAATATTAATATATGCCCCATCGCAAAAATGGAACCCCGTGAAACTATGAAAAATTGCTTGAGCGCGAAAATTGAGCCCCGTAAATATAAAGCCAACCAGTAAATTAATGACGCCCCGTGTGGCACACCGAGCCTGCAAGCACTCGAGTTACATGACGCACATACATGTAGGTCACGCATTTGCTGCTCTGTGTCGTAATATACTTGGGTAAGTACACATGTTCTTTCAATTTGGTGGTGGGTTGTGTTGTAAATCATTCATCATTTTGACAGAAAACATAAGGGCTTATGAGTCTATACATGTTAGACACGTTTGTCTCCGTATTTATTTTATACAATTTAATATTTGATAATGCGATATATCCTGGTGACAGGGCCCATTAATATGGGAGCGTTAATAATTGATTAATGTTCAGTCAGACTTCATCTGCTTTATAATACTAAACTGTTACGTGGGAGCAGTGTTAGAGCTGCTCCATTTCGTCAGATACAGATCTAGATTCTAATATATATATATATATATATATATATATATATATATATATATATATATTAGATAGACACGTTATCGGGTGAATATTGAAAAATGTCACACTAAATAAAAGTCCATGACATGTTACGCTAAATAGGAATCAGCATTATGGTCAATGAATGATTTATGCGATTCATTTACTTGCCACAAGGGGGAAGTGTCATTGTGGGGGACGGGGAATTCAAACTACGCACCCCCCCCCCCCCGGCAAATACACTCTGGCCCGTACAAAAAGGTGCCCCATATACAAATATTCCTTAAATTTTCTCAATAAAATAATGTTTCGTGGCTCTGTTATCAGAATTTCTGGGGGTTATTATAATAACTATATTTCAATGCTGGCAGACTGGCCGTTCCCTTTTACCTCCAGTTTACAACAACATGTAGGGTCTCCCAGTCTAGAATGAATGACTTTGGCCTTAAGTTTGTGCACTATTTTAACGACTTTCATTGGAACATGCAGAGTTGGTTATGAATTTATTGTCACTACTTTCTCTAGGGAGGTTATATCACCAGCCATTTTTTTGTATTCAGTATTTTCGTTTTGCCATGCCATAGGGTCTTACGAGTGACACCCCCCCCCCCCCCCTCCGATATTATATAATTTTGTCAGTGTTTTAATATGTCTCATCAAGGTAGATTTATTACCTGAAAGGTAATCAACACAAACTGGTTACATCTTTGATGTAGAACATAAGTGCTCATAACAGGTAAAGCACAATGAAGTTTATCTCTAGCCTACCACTGAGTGATATGACTGATTTTGTTATCAAATGCGCCTTGTCATGAACCTGTGTATGGGTATAGGTTTAACAGTGAAGACGTGATGGTTGGTTTTCTGTATGTTAGGGCCCACTCACATTAGGGGATACGGTCGGTTACGACGAGATAAGACCTGCTTTTGGTCACGTGGTCAAATTCATTCACAAAACCAGGGGCCACAACGCCGTTTACATGAAATAGAATAGTGACTGTTTTTGCATCAATCTGGTTCCTACAGGTTTCGTAACACACACACTTAAATAACACGACTTCATGATAAAAGACGGATGCATTCGTTTGTGAGTGATACACGGCTGTATTGCACATCCTTCCCATTAAGTCTGCTGAGCGATTACCAATCTCCCCAGCTCAGAGTTGTCATGATTACATTAGTTTATTTGTAAAATTTAATAGTCGTATGTAGTCGTTCTTTGTGTTTCTTTGATATCTATCATGATGTACGCTGCCTTCATTTTTTTAGGGGGGTGGGGGGGGGGGGGTGGCGTTAAATCATGCAAGTTTTTTCACAAGTTATACACAGTTTTGACTTTAAATCTGAAGTGCACATCATACATTTTTGTCTTAATATATATACATTTTAAAAATATAAGATGAGACAAAATAAATTCTTGATATTCCGCCATGGTTTGATGTCACTACAATAAAATGACTTGATGGGCGATATTAAGGGTATTTTACTCGTTTCATCATCCCATGTCACTTCAAGTGCTGTGGAACTAGTAATGCCACTAAATATTAATATGTCATTTTAAAGAAATAGATGTAAGGAAGTCAAAACAAGTTAGAAAGGTAAAACAAATGCTTATTTTTGCAATTTATAGTTAAATCTTAATGTTGAGAAAAAAATCATAAATCTATTGATAATATTTATCCTATATCATTCAACAACATTCATTTGGGTATATACAGAGAGTGATGTTTCGCAATTTTGAAAGCACTTGGTAAACATTATATGACTTTAAGCGATCACAAATCAAATAAAAAAACTGTATCCAAAAAATGCACGTTTAAAAAAATGGCCGCTAAAAAGACATTTAGCTGGTCATGTTGCATGTCCATCAATTATTTTCATACAGTTCTGATGCTGTAGTAATTAAAAGCCATAAAGGCATTTAGATCCACCATGCGGTAGTCCCTCCCATTTTGAGTGGTCTTGCTCATGGACTTATATCGTCGGCATTTTTACCGCCTTCAGTGATAAATATTGAAGAGGACCTACAGGGGAAAATAGTCATCATCTTCTCGAGGAAAAAGTATATGACTAACCTTACTAGCTTCTCCTAACCGTCCATTGTTTTGAACTTGAAATTCAGTTTAGTTTCATCCCAAACGCAACATATGGTGCTTTCATGTAAAACTTTAACAATCGTAACAATAATTCTAAAAGCCAGAAGTTAATTTCAAACAATGCTTACCAAATATTTAATTAATATAATCAAAATAATCAACTGACCATTTTGTAATGTCTGGCCTAGGAGTTTAAGAAAAAAAATAAAAATATAGAGGGCCTTAAACATATATAGCCATATAGGGCCTTATATATAATATAATATATATATATATATATATATATATATATATATGAAGAGGACATGCCTGCTGCTCATGAGGTCGTTCCAGCTTACCTCTTTGCGGTTACACACTTTGCTTCGAGCATTATATCTTCGATATGAAGAGATGCCGTAATTGCTCAAGTTTGCTCGTGTCACCTATCATGAATCAAATATGCACTTCCTAAAATTCATAAAAAAAATCTTTTCTCAATGAAATCACATGTTTTCTTTACTAAACCAGGTGTACATTTTACCTCATAGTTTATGACAGAACCTGAACAACCGGACGCTGCCCGTCTTGAGCTAAATGTGCCATACAATTTTTTGTCCGCGCTGCACATCGTTTATGTCATTCCACCATTTTTAGAAATATTACCCGAGGTAACAAAGCATGTCAGCACCCATTCATCCATATAGTATTTCCTCAGTGTGCAATTTGCCAAATTAATATCATAATATGAACTTATTTGGTTTCTTTCACTACAATTATAAGAAAGCGTATAAAGGGATACTCTTTTTTCCATATGCAATAATCGTAATTATAAGGTTGAATATCAACACATGTGAAACGAATATATTCGATAGCAAATAATTTAAAAGTAATGAAATGTCGGACAGGGAACCTCCATTCCATAGTATGATTTCAACATGTGTCACAGGTGGCCGTTGGGTCAGGGGATTAAATTCAATATAAAACAAGTCTCCTGATATGATATGTTGAATTTATATGAAAGAATACATTACTTTCAAGTAAGAAAAAAAATAGTTATCTGTTTATCATCAAAAAGCCAATTTACTGTCGTATAAAAATGAGTCCGAGGACAGGATCTATTTGAAATTAAGTCATAAATGAACTACTAATTGAATCCCTTGATTGCACATTGATTATTTAGAAGAAAATATATCAAAACGTATATTATTTCTTATGAATATTATCATGACCATATTTAATTGTTTCATAAGAACTTCATCTAAAGTTTCTTTGAAATATAACTGTTTTCAGAGTGATGAGTATGTATATATATATATATATATATATATATATATACAAGTTCCTCAACGTTTGACCTAGAGGGTTAACTTATAGATAAATTGATTATCATGTGTCATGACCAAGATAATTATTTTTTTGTATTTTTCGGCCATAGTCGCTGCCATTTTCAAAATTGCTGTTCCGCCATTTAAAAAACGAGTTAATCATGAATTTACTCAGGAACCTGTGTAATAAAACCACAGGTGGGCCAAAAGTTTTCTTAATTCACAGAACCTCAACAAGCAAATTCAAGGAATTTATGACCTTCGCTTCCGCCTTCAAGTCGGGATGAAACTAAATTAGGACCAAGTGCAAATAGTTTTAACCATGACCAACAGATGGCAGCACCTGGCAGTTACTGCAAAAAAAATCAAGTAATTTATGTCACCAGCTAGCGACGCCTCTTCGTGATAAGTGACACTAAATGTGTTGATTCATCATATCAATAATGAAATATGCCTTTGTATTATTATCTTATCAGACAGAAACACCCGAAACCAATTCCATCCAAGGTATGCATGAGAGCAATCACTGACCCGGATATGAATAAAATAGGATAATATTTAGGAAAATGATTGCACGGAAACAAATACCTGACGGACAGACAGACAGACAGAGAAACCCGAATCAATGTCCCACGTTCCGAGGAAGTAGTCACAATAAGTTACAAGACAGGTCAGGGCCAAGCTCAATATTGTTCACACCTGATGTGTATGGGCAAATAAATCCGCCAAGACAAAAACTTTAGACCCTAAAACAAGGTAAGCAGAAAATATTAACTTCAGCTAACGGCTCACATACACACAAAACAGATTTCAAGCAAAACGTTCTTTCTGAGGACTTGCAAGAAACTTCCCCAGCATAGTTTTTTCCGGCTTTTTAAATGCTTTAAAATGATTGCTAGGACCCATGTGCAAGTCCTCACAAGAAGAAAAAGTCCTTGCGCATTTGGTGTGCAGTCAATATCGTACGGTTACACACACGCACACATATAACAAACAGTGAATGCAGTATTAACAGCTGCATGACTCGATTTGCTGTCAGTGTCAGGAATCCTCTAAATGATCGACAAGAGTGTGTTGATAGTCTGCCGTTAAACCTCAGATCGAGTGTAAACTTGACACAACACCACGGCCTAGCCATTCTTTCAATGTTAACACGATGTTAAAACAGATGCATACCAGACATCCACAATACCAGAGCAGGTTCGGGCAATGCAGCTGCCTGTCTGACAGATGAAAGATATTGTTTTATGGTTAAGGTAACCGCCTCCGTTTGTTAATGCTAACTTAACAATACGTATCTGTATATCTGTAGAATTCCATTCCGGTGTCTGACAACATGGCAGGGCAGTATCATACGCTTCCTCTCATTTTATATCCTGGCGTCAACCAGCCCCATGTTGATTACTGCATCTGCGGGCCCTGGGTGCGTAATCGTCCCTTTGCTGGGTCATACCACAAAGGATCTCTCCGAAAGGCGCACTCGTTTGTGAGTGAACATGGCCGTCGGGCTCGGCCATAAATTCCCCTTAAGCCTGCAGAGCGCTCTCTCTGGATGGGGGCCGACCGTGAAATTCGAACTCACGATTTTCCGGCTTCGAGTCCTGTGCTCTACCCCTGAGGCACAGGAGCCGGTTGACAGATATCTTATTATAGACATCTTGACTAAATCTGGTCATGACACCACATGCTTAACCTGTTTTAAGTTATGGTTGTTCATTAGGAGCGTAAGTCAGGACAACCGGTGTCATTATTCAAACAAAAAATGGTTAAACATTCCCACCCGCGATTGTTTACTTGCCCAACCGAAAGTTAATTGTCGATTGAATACGAGGCTCTTACTTCTATATAACTAAACCTGTGAATCTGTCCATTTGGTTGCCTAACTTCTGCCATCTAGTGGTAAATGAGGAACTAGCTGGATTTGGAGTAGAAAAACCACACCGACCGAGATCTCGTCTGTTGCCAACATCCAGGCAGTTACATCAGACTTAACCATGCACATAACCATCCATGGTGATGCGGAAGAATCATCTATGAGGTGATACTTCAGAAATATTTACAAGTACGTGTAACCTTTATTCTTTCTAGGTTATTGATTAACCACGTGTAATATATATACTTACGACAAAACACAATTATTCCATTTAACACAAGAATATTATATTCAACACGGACACATGTTACGTATGATGTATTGATCCATCCCACAGTTCACGTATATTCAGAGTTCCATAATCATATATACAGTTATGTTGTATTTGTTACACACTGATATATATATATATATATATATATATATATATATATATATATATATATATATATGTTTTTATATATGTATAAGCGATTTTGTACATGTTTGTGTTGATTTATTTATTTGTACTACATCAAATTGTCCTTGCAAAATGCTGATATGTTGAATCCTGACAGTTAAAACATTGTCACTTCACTGGATTTTTTTTTTCACAATTACAGCAGATCTCTTAAAAATATACCGGCCACGAGATCCCCTGGAAACAGGATATCTACACAGCCCTCGACTGAGCGTGCGTCATCCCTTTGGCATGTTATTATTCAACAAGGATTGTCACAATATAAATATCTTGTGCAGTATACCCTTGTGCAGTAGTCATCTGGCCTGAATAACACCAGGGTATTAAATGTGAGGAACCGCGTAAATCTGCCCGTCACGTAGTCCGGCATCCTGCATATGTACATATATTTAATTAAGCTAGATTTAAAAATGGAGCCGATTACCTCCGAAACAAAAAATGAAAAAAAGGGTTCTAGCAAAAAGCTTAAAACCTGACACAAATATGACCAGTATGCGCTGTTGAGGAGCTCACGGGTATTAATTTCAGTGCCTGCAGATGCAATATCTCAAACATTTCATCTTGCACATACATCTTGCCAATAGAGGAAGACGCCTGTCAATTGTGAAGTCACAAGGTCAACGGTGAAGGTCACAGGAGCCATCTGTCCAAAATTTAGTTCCCGAGATGATAATTCAAGCTTGGATTAATATATGGATTTCACACCAGACTTATATATGGCCCATCAATAAATCTAGACCTCTATTGATTTATATATATATTGGATGATCAATATCAATTTTGGGGTCACAAGGTCAAAGGTCAAAGCCACAGGAGCCATCTGTGATGTGCCAAAAGGTCAAGGTCACAGGACCAACATCTTCAAAAAGAATGTGGATTGATAGATAGAAGAAACAATAATTGCTTGCCAAGTGTCAGTGTATGCTGCTAAAAATGGGGGCCTATTCTTAAAGGGGGGGGGGTACTATGTCTAAGGATAAGAAATGTCTAGTTTAATAATGTATTCAATTTCTTTGCAGACTGATACGTCAGAACATCACAGCTTAAACATGGCACATGGATTAACGAAATGCTGCAAGAACATAGAAGGGACTATCCTTTCATTTGTGTTGTGGGCAGCTGCTTCTAACTGCTTAGAGGGTAAGTAAAGTATTTTTTTAATCTAAATCACATAAACTCATACCGAATCCTTAACCTAAACCTTTAACTGATGAATATATCATACAAGGGAAATACGTTATTGGGACCATAAGAGTCCCACAGTACCCCCAGCTTTTTCGGATTTGTTTTTTTTTATTTAGATAATATTGCAGAAGGATAAATATTGAATAATATCCGGCATTGGAAATATCCAATAATTTGGTTAACAAAAAACATTTCAAATATTTAAAACACCTTCAGAATGAAGGCTAAGCTGGTTAATGCAGGGTTTCCACCAGCGAGTCACATTGTATGATTTTATTTACAGGATCCATAAGATGGTATGGTATTACAGGAGTCATAAGATGGTATGGTTTGCTCTAGCTGTTAGATGGCTGGTAAACCAAAGTGTTTGACCGAGGATGGTTATATACAACCACCTTTGTTTGAACTGCATTCATGTCTATTTTAATCTTTTGCAATCATAGGGTCATTGTTGGAATCTTTACATTCTGGCCAATAGGGAAAAATGAACTATACGCCCCCATTTTCAAAGCCTTGTTTGACTGCAGAACCGACAAACTCTCTGGTAATAAAACGATGATTGATAACAGAACTTATTTTTAAAGTTGTCAAACAGAAACCCCAGACTTCAGGGCTTTCATGTATGTTATATGGTGATTAGAATTCTGCATTTTATGGAACGCAAGCCTCCGTCATGTGTGTACGGGGGTTCCTTATTGTGTGGTGCTTCCGAAATCGCTTTTACATTCACGTATTCTGCCATATGCGTAAGTTCATTCGTGCATAAGTGAACGTACATTTGTTATAATTAATATATGACCTTCGAGGATCCGGATCATACTCCGGATCCGCACTAAAATTTAATCGATTTTTCATTGGCAAGAATTCAATGTGAATTCTGTGTGAGTTATGTTGTGAACAAACAGACACACACACACAAACAGAAGCGAACGGGGATGAACACATACTCTCCTAGCGGGGACAACAAAAATACATACCGCCACTTGACAGCAAGAGGGGCCAAATAAAACCGAGTCATTGGGTTGTGCTGTTATCAACAGCCTTAAGGTCACTGTTTCACAAAGTGCCCAGTTTTTTTTTTCCAAGTCGCACTGTATAGTAACTGTAATATAATGCAGTCGCTTTTATCGTTCCCCGATCAGCACGCCGTACTAATTTATGTTGCAGTATTTAAAATAAATGACTAATTATTAATTCTTATTTCTAATTCTAAATATTTAACACACAAGACTTCTGGTCGTGGTATCGAAACAAAAGAGTGAACGTTGTGGCACCAACCTTCGAGACCAAGCAGAATTTCTCTGTGGGAGTGTGATTTGTTCTCTGTATGACTTGTTCCTTCCTCATAAAGCAGGAAAACAAAGTCAGAGGCCTTATGTAATATAATATTAATACAGGGACATTATACCAGAACTATGCATATTATACAAGAGAGAAGGATAATACCAGTGTCTGCTATTGATCAGCATTATAAACAACAGTAAATAAATAGTAGTATTCATTTCCAGAACACCCCCATTTATAGCGTGATAACTGGGATATGTCAGATTATCCTGGTCTCACATGGATATCATGCATTGGTCATAATTCATCCTCATTTTACATGTATACCATATATGTTAATTTTGTACGAATTACATGTATTAGGGTATTAGGGAGTTTTTAATGTTTGACATATTGGATGCACCTCCTACTTTTCCAGGGCATTTTTTCTGTCCAATATTAGCTTTATAGCTCATCCATATGTATGAATTATTTCTTCGTATCATCCACAGTGACATACTTTTTAAATAAGCTGCTCAACATGACGATTGATTGTTCGTTAAATATGGCAGCTATTTGCGAAATTTATTTTATATTGACCAAGGATAATGATTCTTCGATTTATCAAGCTTGGCATTATTAGGAATACAAAAACGGCTTTTCAAGGTATGTATTATGTTATACGATTCTTATTTTTGTTTCTATGGCACCATCAAAGGAATGCCTTCAGTGCTTTTGCTTATTTACAAAGCTCCCCATGGCTTTACCCCTCTAGACTTTGCTAACATGAGTATCAGGAGTATCACCCTGTTCGTGAACTCAGGCCTGTCAACAAATTCCTGGGGTGCCGAGAGCCCGGACACAGATAATTCAGATAATCTCCCGCTGTCCTCTTGAACAATCTTCCTCAACATATCAAGGATGCCTCAAGTGTGCATTATTTAAAAAGACTATGAAAAACATACCTTTTTCAGTCAGCATATTGTTGGCCAGAAAGCTTGGTTGAAGAGTACAGGAATATATTTTGTATATATGTGATCGATGAAACAAGTGGCCCATAGGCCATGACGCTCAGCGAAATTTGACCGGGTGCTCTTTCTTTCATTAATGTTATATATTGTCTGTGAGAATAGCCTAAAGCTAATGTTACTGTATTGAAAAATGAACAGAAAAAAAAATTCAGGATTCATAGGAGACCTCCCCAGGACCCCCTGGATTTCACAATAGAGAGTTCCAAGGAAAATGGATGCAATTTCTGGTCCATAGCTTGCAGAATATAGGTCACCATGACCCTATTTCAGGTTGCCAAGGAGAATTGCCAAGGATTTCCCTGAATGTCATGTTAGAAAAGTCTAGGGCTAATGGATACAATTTGTGCCCTGTCTGACTGCTCATAACCATGCTTCTGGCCAGTAGCTTGCAAAATATAAACCACCATGACCTGATTTTAAACGTTAAAGGAGATTTGCCGAAGGAACTAGGCCTAATGCATAAAATTTGTACCCATCTGATGTTAAATCTACTCAGATCATGTTTCTGGGTTGTCACATGCAGGTTTCCAGTGGGATTTGCCAAGATCTCCCTGGATGTTGCGTTGGAAGATTTTAGGGCTTAAGTATACAATGTGAGCCCCATCTGACTGTATTTGACATGTATTATAAGAATTAAGTTATATAATTTTAGGATTCAAAGAAGACTTGCCAAAGACCTCCCTAAGCTTTAATATAAGGTTCAAAGGAAAATAGGTACAATTTGTACCTTGCCTGTCTGGATGCTCCAATTCATATTTTTATGGCTCATAGCGCATTTAGGATATAGCCTGTGCACCATGACATAATTTCTGAATTCCAAAGAGATTTGCCTATATCCCCACTGGATGTTGCTTGAGAATATTCTAGGCCTAATGCATACAATTTGTGCCCCGTCTTATTCTCTTGGTGCTCAAAACCATTTTCATCCCATAGGTCACAGAATATAGGTCACCATGGCCTAATTTCAGGTTTCCAAGGACATTTGCCTAGGACCTCCTTGTATTATCTGTTAGAAGTTACAATTTGTCCCCAGTCTGACTGTCTGTGAGCTCATATGACATCTTTTCCCTATAGGTCGCAGAATATAGATCACATGACCTAAATTTAGGTTTCCAAGGAAATTTGCCTGGGACCTCCCTTAATGTCACGTTAGAGGATTCTAGGCCTAATGGATACAATGTGTGACTGTCTGGGTGCTTAAAATCATGTTTTTGGCCTGTAGGTCACAATATATAGGTTACCATGACCTAATTTCAGGGTTCCGAGGAAAATTACCTTAGTACTCCCTGGATGTACAGTTAGAAGTTTCTAGGTCTAACGATTACGATTTGTTCCCTGTTAACGGTCGGGCCGGACGGCCGGACTACCGGACGGACGCCGGACAAAGGGTGATCGCTATAGCTCAGATGACTGTAAGTACCTTCGCAGCAGTAATATCGGCTGTAAATATCGCATGTACAAAGTTAACACGGAAGTCTCATGGGATGGTTACAGATTACTATGAAAGCGGGTTTGTCAGCGGGGTTTAAATTTTCGCGGGAGCTGGATTTGCGAAAAATTAAGAACATGCGTTAATTTATACAATCTAGACAACTTTAGAACCCCCTCCCAATGGCTTTGAAGTACGACGGAGCCAGCCGCGATTGTTGTTCTTTTTCTTGTTCACACATAGCGGGTTGCTTCTAGTCAGTGATCACAGTTGTTATCGTTGATAAATACTGCAACTTACTCGTTGCACGTACCATTACATCATCAAACTATTGGTTACTATTGGTTAATTGTATCCGCCAAAACAGAGTTTTGCGGATACTATGTTTTCAGCCCTGCGCCGCCGCCGCCGCGTAGGTGTCCGGAGAACTCCTCCGTAACCGCTGGGCGGAATTTTACGAAATCCGGGATTATGTTCGGGTCACATGTGAACTGCTGCGCCTCGATTTTGTTTTGACCTCTGACCTTTCCTCTGCGCTCTGTGTCCATCTGTGCGTCTGTTTCCACACATAAACCCACATATCTCGGGAACCGTTTGACCGATCAGGAAAAAAAAATGCACAAATGTAGCCCTTGGAGAGCTTTATTACATACGCAAAACTGGTGGCGCCACATGCAACCATGTTTGCACAGTGTCCATCTGTTCGTCTCCCTTGGGTTAAAATCACTCATATCTCTGCAGTGTTTTGACTAATTCACCTGAAATTCGGCATGCGTATACATCCTGGATAGCTTTCCTGATTTTATGACAGGTGGCGCCAACTACATTTACGTTTACGCTGCAGACATCCAAGCTCATGTCTCGGGAACCGTTTGACCGATTGGGCCAAAGTTTTGCATGTGTATAGATCTCAAATAGCTCTTTATCATACGCAAAACTTATGGCGCCACCTGCAACCATTTTTGCACAGCGTCCGTCTGTTTGTCTGCCATGGGCTAAAATCACTCGTATACATGTAGTGGTTTGACTTATCTGCCTTAAATTTTGCATATGTATACAACTTGGACAGCTTTCTGAATTTTGTGGTAGGTGGCGCAACCTACATACACAATTTCGGCTGCAGACATCCATGCTAATATGCAACACTTCACTCTATTTCCCTTGCCACTCAATCCATGCCTCACTTCACCCGTTCCACTCTGATTTAGGCGGATACACGTAGTCGCTTGTCGACAACCCGTAATCTAGTTACGTATTGTATTACATCTGGCGGTCATGGTACTCAGTCGTCGGTAGCATGTGTACATTCACCAGGAGCTTGTTAGCTGTCTCTTATATGGTCGTTAAAAATGTTAATAATTTGATTCAAAATTAATAATGTGCTCAGAGAGCTCAGACCTCCGCCAAGGCAGCTCATTACCCCCTATGACATTGTCAGAAATGCAACATTTTCCCTGATTAAAAATGGCTCCCATGCGTGCTGAACGTTGATTTACTGACACCTTTCAGGGAAACGGCACGTACACGTGGAGTGACGTCATTGTCCTAGCTCTGTTACGTTACGCCTTGCACTCCAAAGATTGCCATAATATCGTCACCTGCTACATCCCCGTAAAACAAATGTGCTATAAAACCCCTTAAAACACTAGAGCTCATTCCGGGGTTATTTAGGCATGGATTACCTCCAAAATTTAATCGAGTGTTCCTCCCGTCATAACCGAGCTATCCTAACAAACAGACAAACCAGCGCTGCCCAAAACATAACCCCTGTCGCTTGGCTTGGCGGAGGTAATTAATTACCTATACATACTGGTTTGCGCGAAATTTCTTACTGCGCTTATCGTGTAAAATGAAAAAAATGCAAACCAGACACGCCAAATTAACCACTTCCTCAGTAAATCAGATAAATATTCGTGAGTGAAATACAGCTGGTTTCGGTCCCCATATAAACACAAAGCACAAAACACACACAGCTAAATCACTGCCTGATCATACCCATAACCTTCAATCATGCTCTAATTAAGCCATATCATCACACACCACAATTGAAGGCTGAACATGCACAGTTAATGATACAGAACAGAACTCCCCCCCCCCCCACACTTTATCCGATTAATTGTTAAGTTGTAATGGTCTCTTTTCAAAAACTTTCCAGCTCAGGCGATATATATATATATATATATATATATATATATATATATATATATATATATATATATATATATATATATATATGCCGCCTTAAGATAAGGAAAATAAGCCATTCTGTCATATCCTGTATTCTGTCATACCAAACGCTACAACGAGGTTGGTGTTAACTTTATGTGAAAAAAAAAATAATTAAGGAGAACACTCAGTAGGAGTAATTTACCATCATACAGATAAGCGTACCTGGCTGTTCCTGGCAATGTTGAACAGCTGCTCCTTACAAATATTACCATCTGACGTCAAACATGACAATATGGCTGGGCAAATAAAAGAGCTTTCAACGACAGCTTCGTTTAAAGCGATTTGTCAATGACAGTAAAAAATAGGACCCTCAGGTTCTCCTGATTTGGCAACACGGAAAATTTTTGTTGACATTTCACTAAACATGTATTGGCTTATTTTGGCCAAACCATATTCTGGAAGATTTTGATGTGTTGTATATTATTTATGTTTATGATATAAAGTCAAACCTCTATAAAGTGGGCACCCTTGGGACTAGGCAAAACTGCCCACTTTATAGAGGTGCCCACTATATGGAAGTAATAGCTGCCACATTCAGTGCTGCCAACTACTTTGAAATAATACTATTGTTGCTCCAGTGTTAAGTCAAGAATATTTTCATTATCTTGATACATGTACATTCCTCCTGTTTATAAACATAAAGGTTAATATGTAAAAAATTACAATTTTTAATATATGTGTGTGTGTGTGTTATAACAAATATCGATGGACATAGTCTACAAGCATTGATCTTGTTATTTAAATCTTTCCAATATTTTGATAAGTAACCAAGGGCATCCTTAGATATACCATATGGCTCTACAAAAGACAAGCCACTCTGAGAATCTGTGAACAGGTACACTTTAGTGATAAAGCAAACCTTTATATTTCAGTCTGTGGTTGACATTTTAAAAGCGGATAGTAACCGGGAATATGACACAGAATGCACGCGAATGACCAGTGTTTGTCGTTGATCATTAAGCACAACAGCAAAGTAATCATTGCCCTGAGACAGGGGAACCTAACCCTATTACCTTTTCTCAGAGTACCAAGTAGCTGGGTGAATGAGCAAGGCACCTACTTGTGGTATTTACTTTTGAAGTTTAGGAATACCTAAGGCCTCACAAAAACCTCCCTGGATGCTCAGATAGAAGTTTCTATGTGCAATGTTTAAGTGGATATACCCTGTCAGGTTTGCCAGGCTACTCAAATCGTGCTCAAAACCTCACAGAATGTAGGTTATCGCGACCTGATTAAGGGTGTCCAAGGAAATTGATATCCGGCCTGCCTTGAAATTTAATGAGGTCCTGTAGGTAGGTCTAACGTTTAAGATTTGTGCCCTGTTTTAATTCTGGGCCGCTGAAACATGTTTTGGCTCATAGCTCACATAATTATTGGTAAATGTGACCTAATTGAGAAATTCTGCAGTCTGCTTAACATTAAGTTCGTAGCTTCAAGGTTTAAAAGTTACACTTGTGCCAATCTGACATTCAGGGTGCTACATACTCATAATTTTTATTCCAAGCTGATAAGCTTTAGGTCATAGTGACTGGTGAAGGTTTCCAGGCAAACTTGTCCGTGACTGACCTGGATATTGAATAAATAATGACTAGGCCCAATTGATAAGATTTTAGCCAGGTCTGACTTCCAGGCTGTTCAAATTATGTTTTCGACAAGCTGTTCTCAGCATATAGGCACCGTGACCTAGGTTTGCAAGGATATTAGCTTTGGACTTCCTCGGACTGAATTTAGAAGTTACTTGGTTCAATGGTAACGATTTGTGCCTTATTAATGGACGACTGGATAGACGACGGACAGACGACCACAGAGAGCTGTAATTCATCTAAGCTAAAATAAAAGATGTGGATGCAGCGGGGAGGAGCGGGGGTTTGAATCTCCTTTTAGTCAGGCTGGCAAAATTCCACGTGTAGTGTTTTGAACGTTAAAGAAACGTGAAGAAAAAAAAGAAAGAAAAATAGAATTCGCCTGCCCGCACCATATTTCTAGAACAATAATCTGTGTGTGGGGGTTTCCTGTAATATAGTCAATGAGGATATGGCAGGCAACTTGCATCACTATAAACGAACACTGCTGAGCCTTATATTGTGTAAACACAGCGGTATAATTCATCATTATCAGATAAGCTGTTATCAGCTCAGCTGCTCTCAGACAGACGGGTATCCAACTTGACCTATTTTATTGAGTGAAGCTCTATTATTGCTGGAAGCTGAAGTATTATATATAATAAATTATTATATATCATTCAAGCCATCAAAACCACATCCTCCCGATGGTTAGTGGTAACTTATTAGTATATATATATATATATATATATATATATATATATATATATATTTATATATATATATGCCCTCTTCTTTTCCGTTTATTATTTGGAGGTGGTCGGGGATGGATCCACCCTGGAACAATCCCTCATCTTAGCTTAGTAAACCTCCGTTTACCCAGGTGACACTGAATGTTAGGATATTTATCAGCCACATTGAACATAAATAATAGATAAGAAATACACAGCAGTCCGGATATAGTCATTACTCAGCAGTTAAGAGTGCATGGTAGTGCCTGGTGCTGTAGGAAATTTCGAATTAATATTAAAACAATAAAGGATGATTCAATGATCAGCAGATCAATAGCAGGATTAGTAGCAGGTTTCACTAACATGCAAAATGATTAAATAAATATGTTTAATGATTACACACACAAACAAACACATACACACACGTACACACATATATATATATATATCGTATATATGTTTGTGTGAACAGACAATTCTTAATTTTTAGTGGAGAACTCATTCATGATGTATATATCAGTGCAAGTCACATAAACATGCATTATTACATATGCAAGGTTGGTATGCCTTCAAACCTATTTATTAAGGAATATTCACACCTATACAGTCATTTATGCGCAAACGAACCTAAGAATATGTGCCGAAGAGAACGGTCTTGCACGGTCTTGCGAGCACCCAACAGCAGCGGCTCACATGGCGGATGCTTACATGTATACCTGATACACATACATATAACAAAACGTTAAGCACGTTGGAACATCGTTTTATTACTGGGAGTTTCACGCCGCTGCCGGTGTCGGCTTCCGGGCGATCATCAAACAACTGACGAGTAGGGGACCCAGCTATAACTGTTACTTCTTTTTTTACACGCTACGGTAGTTTCAGATGCGAATGACACTGTGCTATACCTTATTTTGGAACGGTAATAGTCCCCGCAGTGATCTCTCCGATATGAGAAAAGATAAATGTTTAATTTACACGTGATTTTGCGTGATTTTTCTTGGTTTCTAAATCATGCACCGAAAACAGCCGAACTACCTTCGGCAATGACCGGTATACTTGCGTACGCAAACACCACCTGACACAGAAACCTCCCGCGATGGATTAAGGATTATTATGCATATAAATAACCCCTGATGTCGGTGACGGATTTAAGTATGTTTGGCCTGACATTTGACCCAATCTCCGACTTACGGTTCAGATGAGACCGGCATCGGCATTATCAGAAGGCAAAAGAGCCTACATTTACGTTAACCATGTGAAAATATCATAAAAAAATAATCCTTTCTGTAAGAAATTTTATAGGTACTCTTTATTTCCGTTTAAATATAAACTCAAAATAAACAAACGTTTATCTCTCAACCATGTTTTCAGAATACCAGGGGAAGTAAAGAAAACGAAATTCAAAGATACTCAAACATAATTTGTCAGTCGCTGCATGCTGCCTTTCGATATGATGTTTAGTGTGTTGATTTTTGCTTTTAGCCATTTTTTTACCGTCAAGTGAAGATTTGGCTTAAATTAGTAGGGATATTGAAAGGAATTGCGAGAATATCGTTCACCAAAGCATATTGCCCTATCTTTTAGAATCTGCGGTACTGTTACAGTAATTGTGTATATTCATAACACGAATATGGTTTGCCAAGGTTTTGGTTTTCATTATTTTATATAATTAAATCGGATATACGATTTACCATACATTATTACGTAAGACCGGCTACACTGGTATGTGACAATCTCTGCCTGCTATATTCCACTGAATGTTTTGGCCTTCGTCAAGAAGGAAATTCAATTTACACCTTTTAAGTATTTTTTATCTCGGAAGTGTGGTTTTGGTAACATTGTGGACGCACTTAAAAATCAAACAAGGGGCATGGTTGGGCGAGTCAGTAGTGAAAACGCTTGCCTGAGCGTTACAAACTTCTCACTGTTGACATTGTACTTGTGCAGCGTTTGCTAGGATTGATGATCGGCTTGAATCATAATGGACGAATCAGAAATATTTGGTGTCCGTTGTAGAATAAATAAACATGACATTTAACATAAATGAAATATTTAAACATTACATATAGAATTGCGCATTGAATTTACTAACAAGAAAACAGAAATTCATACAATAATCTCTGGTCAGTTTGACCCAAAAAATGCAGACGTTATACCTGCCGATCTTTACAAAAATAAAATGGATTCAACTAATAATATTTCATGTAAGCAGAAAGTTATATCTATAATGATGGTGAAATCTCAGTATCCTGAATACAAGGTGTCATAAGCTTGATCCGTTTAAAGGCAACTGGTTCTTTGTTAAATGTTAAATACAAACTTATCGGTGGGTTTATGGTCCAATAATGAAAATTTTGCCACACACAATACACCACAACCAGACGGGATTTCCTAAAAACAGCTATATTGGAGAAAATACAAAAAAGGGTTAAAATAAAAGATTCACGAACCGGATAGGTTCAGGCCTATTTTACCCAGCTTTATCTGTACATAATGAGCAATGATTATACATATAGTTAAACATTGAAGTTAAAGGTATGAGCGAAAATCATATGAGCATATAATTACATATGATTATCTTATATTGACTCCGTCCCTTGCTTCAAAGACTAGGACTCGAAGTAAATTGATTCAGAAAACAAGTGACCCGTTGGTGATGACGCTCAGGCGATTGACATGTTGACAATATGTACTTGCACAGGCAACTAATTAAGATAATGTAGGTGGCATCACCGTTCATACACATTCGCTTAAATTGGCCAAGACTCATAAACATGCCAAATTTGATGACAATTAAACCAGCCTTTCTTGAGGAACCTGGCAATTTTAGTGTATCTTGCATAATTTCTGGGGTGCCCAAACATACCCCGAAACTCTTAGAATATAGGTCAGTGACCCAAGTTCAGGTTTCTGGGGAGAGGTTTTGAGGAACTCTTAAGATGTCAAGTTAGAAAGATTCTGGGTCCAAGGTAATGATTTGAGCACTACTTTGGTATTTAATTTTCAATTATTCTGGGGGTTGCTTATATGCCCCATAGCCGGGAAATTATGGGTAACAGACACCTAACTTCAGGTTTCCAAGCATGTTTTTCAAGGAACCCCCTGGATGTCAAGTTAGAAGATTCTAGGACCCACGGTTACAATTTGTGCCCTGTTAACAGATGACCACATCTTTAAAATTATTCAAAACAGAGAAAAAAATCATTTAAAAAAATAAAAAAAATACAGGTGGAACCACCAGTCTGTAGAAATTAATAAAACATTCCATGACCAATATCCATGCAAAAAAAATTATGGTGATCAATGCATCAGTTGTTCAGATACTTGAGCTTTTGTATCACATTTTTAATTATTCTGGGGGTATTTCCGAGCCCCACAGCTTGGAGGATATAGGTAACAGAGACCTAATTTCAGGTTTCAAGGAGATTTTTCATTGACCTCTCTGGATGTCAAGTGAAAAGATTCTAGGTCATGTGGTTACAATTTGTGTCTTGTTAACAGACGGGCAGACAGACGACTTACAAAGAGTGAACGCTATAGCTCTGATGACTTAGAATCAGCTTAGCTAAAATTAGAAAAACTACAGGTGGCGCCACCAGTCTGCACAAACTGATGAAACAAACCATGACCAATATCCATGCAATGAATTATGGTGTCAAATGCATTAGTTGTTCAGATACTTTAGACTGCAGAGCGCTCTCCCTGGGTGGGAACCGACCGTTGAAATCCTGTCCTTCGCTCTTCCCCTGAGCAACTGAAAGCGGTTAACAACTTGATACACATGTTGTTTTAACCAATTTCTAGAACAGGGTGGAAAAATGATGACCTTGGCCTCTAGAGTCAAGTCAATCAAGCCGTAAACACTACTTTTGAACTACTCAAAACATGCTCATGAAATTTAACGCGCCAATATTTTCTCCAAAATATCGAGAGACTTCGAAAACCGCTGGCCTTCATGTTCAAGGTCAAAATAGGCGAAATAGATTTTTTGTTTGGATTTCACATAGAAGTCTCTCTTTATAATGGTGGCAGTGGCTAGTGAATGACAAATCTTTGTAACACACTTACTTGATGATTTAAACTCATATTTCCATATGTTTTATGTATATGATAACAGTAGATGCGGTACAGGACATTTTATATCAATTCATCGCGCTGATCTGAATTCAGATATAATACAAGCATTTAAACGTGATCATACAGGTACAATATAAATATAAAAATAAAAACAGATGGGAGTTTGCGAATATACAAGAAAATGATTAACAATTTTTTTATCATTCATTTTTATTTCTAACCAGAACGAGATGCTTTCTTGTTACAGGTTTACCTCGAAAAGAGAACATGACGACGGCCCTTTTCAAGTGTGATGAACACAATGGCTTGATTGGCCTCGAATCTTACAAGAAACTCCTTGGGATTATGAAATCAAATGGGTTTTCAGATATCTGGATAGGTGAAAACTTTACAAACATGATTGGAAACTGGATATTTTTAGATAACAGCCCTCTTGGTATGTTTTTTTTTCAATCTCTCATTCCTGCTAAAAGTAATGTAATAGGACAATACCATTACAGAAACCACTAAAAGTAATCAACTAGACTGGCTTGTTTCACACGTGCCTCTAAGAGCGTTTCAATATATTTTAACAAAAAGCTGTCGCAGATGTATCCATTTCTTAAATTGTACATTAGAAACGGTTATCGTAAGGATTGAAATATAACAACTACCGAAAAAAAGAGCTTGCCTGTATAAAGTTATGGATTATTAGTTGACCTGCTTTACATGTTGCAACTCAATGTAACACGTCTTTTCATGCAGACGACCCCACGTCTTATTTCAAGGCTACGCAAAGACCAATAGGGTGTGGAACTGTGCATATTGGAGATCAATATTTTGTCTATAAAAACTGCTTGAAGTCTGGATACTACGCTTTATGTCAGAGTAAGTGAATACCTAAAGTTTGAAGGGCGCGAAATTGGCTCTTCTTGCAGTTACCGAGTACCTCAGAATGAATAAATGTTTTAAACACTGTGCTCATAACTGAAGATAAGATTCCCTCTCATCAAATAAGGATATAATGAAAGATTCAGATTACCTATCTAATGATCTAACATATCTAACCATAGCAGATCATGTTAAATTAGTACGCTCCAAAATCCAACGTGAGACTAACATTTTGGCCTGAGCTTCCCGGAATCCTCACGTTTTCTTCTGCGCTCCGTGTCGTAATAAACTTGGGTAAGTACACGTCCTTTCCATTTGGTGGGGGGTGTGTTGTAAATCATTCATCATTTTGACAGAAAACATAAGGGCTACTGAGTCTTTACATGTTAGACAGGTTTGTTTCCGTATTTATTTTTATAGAAGGTAATATTTGATAATGCGATATCACTTGTGACAGGGCCCATTGACATTGGAGCGTTTATAATTGATTAAGGTTCAGTTAGACTTCATCTGCTTAATAATACTGAACTAGTTCGTGACAGCAGTACTACAGCTTGTCCATATATATATATATATATATATATATATATATATATAGGCTATATATATATATATATATATATATATATATTAGATAGACACGTTTTCGGGTGAATATTGAAAAATGTCACAGGAAATAAAAGTCCATGACATGTTACGCTAAATAGGAACCAGCATTATGGTCAATGAATGGTGTATGCGATTCATTTACTTGCCACAAGGGGGGAGTGTCATTGTGGGGAAATTCAGACAACGCCCCCCCCCCCCCCCCCCGGCAAATACACTCTGGCCCGTTCAAATAGGTGCCCCATATACAAATTTCCCCTAAATGTTCTCAATAATATGTTTCGTTGCTCTGTTTTCAGAATTTCTGTGGGTTATTATAATAACTATATTTCAATGCTGGCAGACTGGCCGTTCCCTTTTACCTCCAGTTTACAACAACATGTAGGGTCTCCGAGTCTAGAATGAATGACTTTGGCCTTAAGTTTGTGCACTATTTTAACGACTTTCATTGGAACATGCAGAGTTGGTTGTGAATTTATTGTCACTACTTTCTCTAGGGAGGTTATATCACCAGCAATTTTTTTGTATTCAGTATTTTCGTTTTGCCATGCCATAGGGTCTTACGAGTGACACCCCCCCCCCCCCCTGCGATATTATATAATTTTGTCAGTGCTTGACTTGGTCAAGCCTTTTTTAATATGTCTCATCAAGGTAGATTTATTACCTAAAGGTAATCAACACAAACTGGTTACTTCTTTGATGTAGAACATAAGTGCTCATAGCAGGTAAAGCACAATGAAGTTAATCTCTATCCTACTATCTGAGTGATATGACTGATTTTGTTATCAAATGCGCCTTGTCATGAACCTGTGTATGGGTATAGGTGTAACAGTGAAGACGTGATGGTTGGTTTTCTGTATGTTAGGGCCCACTCACATTAGGGGATACGGTCGGTTACGACGAGATAAGACCTGCTTTTGGTCACATAGTCAAATTCATTCACAAAACCAGGGGCCACAACGCCGTTAACATGAAATAGAGTAGTGATTGTTTTTGCATCAATCTGGTTCCTACAGGTTTCGTAACACACACACTTAAATAACACGACTTCATGATAAAAGACGGATGCATTCGTTTGTGAGTGATACACGGCTGTATTGCACATCCTTCCCATTAAGTCTGCTGAGCGATTACCAATCTCGAACCCCTCCCCCAGCTCAGAGTTGTCATGATAACATTAGTTTATTTGTAAAATTTAATATTCGTATGTAGTCGTTCTTTGTGTTTCTTTGATATCTATCATGATGTACGCTGCCTTCATTTTTTTAGGGGGGGGGGGTTATATCATGCAAGTTTTTTCACAAGTTATACACAATTTTGACTTTAAATCTGAAGTGCACATAATACATTTTTGTCTTAATATATATACATTTTAATAATATAAGATGGGACAAAATAAATTCTTGATATTCCGCCGTGGTTTGATGTCACTACAATAAAATGACTTGATGGGCGATATTAAGGGTATTTTACTCGTTTCATCATCCAATGTCACTTCAAGTGCTTTGGAACTAGTAATGCCACTGAATATTAATATGTCATTTTAAAGAAATAGATGTAAGGAAGTTAAAACAAGTTAGAAAGGTGAAACAAATGCTTATTTTGCAATTTATAGTTCAATCTTAATGTTGAGAAAAAAAATCATAAATCTATTGATAATATTTATCCTATATCATTCAACAACATTCGTTTGGGTATATGCAGAAAGTGATGTTTCGCAATTTTGAAAGCACTTGATAAACATTATGTGACTTTAAGCGATCACAAACCAAATGTTTCCCAATTTTTAAAGCAATTGGTAAACATTATATGACTTTAAGCGATCACAAATCAAATAAAATAATTGTATCCAAAAAATGCACGTTAAAAAAAATGGCCGCTAAAAAGACATTTAGCTGGTCATGTTGCATGTCCATCAATTATTTTCATACAGTTCTGATGCTGTAGTCACTGAAAGCCATCAAGGCATTTAGTTCCACCATGCGGTAGTCCCTCCCGTTTTGAGTGGTCGTGCTCATGGACTTATATCGTCGGCACTTTTACCGCCTTCAGTGATAAATATTGAAGAGGACCTACAGGGAAAAAAATAGTCATCATCTTCTCGAGGAAAAAGTATATGACTAAGCTTACTAGCTTCTCCTAACCGTCCATTGTTTTGAACTTGAAATTCAGTTTAGTTTCATCCCAAACGCAACATATGGTGCTTTCATGTAAAACTATAACAATCGTAACAATAATTTTAAAAGCCAGAAGTTAATTTTAAACAATGCTTACCAAATATTTAATTAATATAATCAAAATGTGGAGATCACCTGGTGGTCCATGTGTACCGTGTGTTATCCACGTAAAATAAATAAAGGTTATATAATCAAAATAATCAACTGACCATTTTTAATGTCTGGCCTAGGAGTTTAAGAAAAAATAAAAATATAGAGGGCCTTAAACATATATAAGGCCATATAAGGCCTTATATATATATATATATATATATATATATATATATATATATATATGAAGAGGACATGCCTGCTGCTCATGAGGTCGTTCCAGCTTACCTCTTTGCGGTTACACACTTTGCTTCGAGCATTATATCTTCGATATGAAGAGGTGCCGTAATTGCTCAAGTTTGCTCGTGTCACCTATCATGAATCATCTTTTCTCAATGGAATCACATGTTTTCTTTACTAAACCAGGTGTACATTTCACCTCATAGTTTATGACAGAACCTGAACAACCGGACGCTGCTAAATGTGCCATACATTTTTTTGTCCGCGCTGCACATCGTTTATGTCATTCCACCATTTTTAGAAATATTACCCGAGGTAACAAAGCATGTCAGCACCCATTCATCCATATAGTATTTCCTCAGTGTGCAATTTGCCGAATTAATATCATAATATGAACTTATTTGGTTTCTTTCACTACAATTATAAGAAAGCGTATAAAGGGATACTCTTTTTCCCATATGCAATAATCGTAATTATAAGGTTGAATATCAATACATGTGAAACGAATATATTCGATTGCAAATAATTTCAAAGTAATGAAATGTCGGACAGGGAACCTCCATGCCATAGTATGATTTCAACATGTGTCACAGGTGGCCGTTGGGTCAGGGGATTAAATTCAATAATAAACAAGTCTCCTGATATGATATGTTGAATTTATATGAAAGAATACATTACTTTCAAGTAAGAAAAAAATAGTTATCTTTTTATCATCAAATAGCCAATTTACTGTCGTATAAAAATGAGTCCGAGGACAGGATCTATTTGAAATTAAGTCATAAATGAACTACTCATTGAATCCCTTGATTGCACATTGATTATTTGGAAGAAAATATATCAAAACGTATATTATTTCTTATGAATATTATCATGAACATATTTACTTGATTCATAAGAACTTCATCTAAAGTTTCTTTGAAATATAACTGTTTTCAGAGTGATGAGTATATATATATATATATATATATATATATATATATATATATTGTTCTATAAATGTGTCTCATTTAAACATAAATCACGGAAATCTACAGTAAAATCAAATCGGTCTAATCACATCGTCATTATTTCACACGATCCCATCAAACTAATAAGGAACGGTGTGCGAATAGCATTGACAGACAAGCAATGCTTAGATATGTTAGCTGAAACTTAACTTTAATGAAAACGAAGCCCTATCTTAAAATTAGAAAGCCATCAGTCTTCCGGAACTGATGAAACTGTCCATGATCTGTATGCAAGGAAAGGACCATGGCAATCAAGTTGTTTTTTATTAATTGAGTTACTGGAGTTTTAGAATAATGTTTCAAATTATTCTTGGGTGCACCAACAGGCCCCGAAAAACCGAAAATATAGGCTATCCTGTATTTCCAAAACAGTAGCGTTTTCTTCTTTGCTAAATTCTACCGTCTATTGCGTTGTGTCAGTGATGTGAATCTAGTAACCAAACAGCAGGGACGTCAATAAGGTGGTGGGGGTTGGATATATACCCCCATCTCCACATTTTAGTAATAGACTGGCCGCCACTGGACTCAAACATGTTTTATGGTCTTCATTTATTTTTCTGTGGATTTTGTGCAAAAAAATACTTATATAGCAAAATACCACAATTTCCTAAACGTTTGACCTAGAGGGTTAACTTATAGATAGATTGATTATCAAGTGTCATGACCAAGATAATTATGTTTTGGTATTTTTCGGCCATAGTCGCCGCCATTTTCAAAATAGCTGTTCCGCCATTTAAAAAACGAGTTAATCATGAACCTGTGTAATAAAACCACAGGTGGGCCAAAAGTTGTCTCAATTCACAAGTTTTCTTATGAGACAGGTCAGTGACAACCTCAGCAAGCAAATTGAAGGAATGTATGACCTCCGCTTCCGCCTTCAAGTCGGGATGATAAATTATGACCAAGTGCAAATAGTTTTAACCATGACCAAAAAAAAAAAAATCAAGTAATTTATGTCACCAGCTAGCGACACCTCTTCGTGATAAGTGACACTAAATGTGCTGATTCATCATATCAATAATAAAATATGCCATTGTATTATTATCTTATCAGACAGAAACACCCGAAACCAATTCCATCCAAGGTATACATGAGAGCAATCACTGATCCGGATATGAATGAAATCGGATAATATTTAGGAAAATTATTGCACGGAAACAAAAACCTGACGGACAGTCAGACAGACAAACCCGAATCAATGTCCCCCGTTCCGAGGAAGTAGTCACAATAAGTTACAAGACTGGTCAGGGCCAAGCTCAATATTGTTCACACCTGATGTGTATGGGAAAATAAATCCACCAAGACAAAAACTTTAGACCCTAAAACAAGGTAAGCAGAAAATATGAACTTTGGCTAACGGACAACTAGGGGGGATGGTCAATATATTCATCCTCATGTGATATTCAAAGAATAATATTTATATATTCGGAATGAAATAGATTAATAATAAGAATAGACTTTGGTTCCATTTCTTAGTTTACTATCAAAATAGTTATCTGAACCTGGTTTACGATTAAGATATACTGGAAACATAATACCATATTTGTTGGTACATAATAAATTAATTGTAATATAAATATTTGAACTGTGTCACTAAGACTTTAAAGGAGTTAAAACATATACATACATATACACAAATCGAACATGAATACACAGTAAGCGACCTGCAATCGTAAGGCCATGGGTTCGATTCTCAACGGCAGTAAACTGACTTTTCTGCATGTGTAATCATGTTCGCTTTCTATATAAATGAACAAGCATGTCTATTCACTCATCTCTCTTTCTTTCTTTCTCTCTCTCTCTCTCTCTCTCTCTCTCTCTCTCTCTCTATATATATATATATATATATATATATATATATATATATATTTATCTTAACTTTAATTACCCTCCCACGCATTCTTGTGACCTCCCACCCTAAAAGATAAATTAAAGCCACTGCCAATCAGTACTAATGTAATGTAAAAATTGTCTGTTATATCTTATTGCTTGATAAAATCATTGCATGACATCAAATGTATTTAAGCAGCTGACAATGTATTACATTGTGATTACCTCTCATGTCTTATAAAGTCAACTTTCGTTATATATGTTTGATTGTATTAAGAGCAAAGGGCACCGCAAAGTGCAGCATCCCCTCCAACGGGAGCATAATCATATGGGGTGTATTACACAAGTGTGAAAATGATGAGGGCAGGTGTTTGACCTTGACTTTAGACCATCTGACCTTTAACTCAACGGGGTTATTCATTCATGGGTGGGTGAGTCATATGTGAAAGATGAAAGATTTAGGTGAAACGGTTTGGCTTAAAACCGATCCACAAGGCAATCCCGGACGAACGTACGGAATGACGGACTACGCATGAACAGAGGTTTTACTATTATCCCCTCCGGCAACTTCGTTGCGAGGGGATAAAGACGATAGATTTTGTCCAAATAAAGGGCATACAAGTTGATATTACAGTGTGCATGAAGTTAATTATTTCGATTGTCATTTATTCTAGCCATAAAAACATGACTCACATGATTTTTTTATAATATACTCACTGGTCTCCAGAATGTAATATCGGGTGGCAGGCTCCTCTGCATTTATTAATAGTTGATGTGAAAACGTGTTAGATTGGAGTTGGATCTATAATACTGCCCTAATTAGGCAAAAGGCAGTAAGTGCTCTAAAGATGATTTTGAGTAATTGTCCTTTAAAGTGTTTTTAAGTGTCCCATTAAGACCAATATCAGCAGGTACCGAACTTTATATTTTATATGTACGATATTATAGCAGTGTTTAACTGGTTACTGGAGGAAGCATTCCAGCCATTTGTTTTTTAAATATTGCGAGAACTGTCTTTTGCCTCATTACTGCAGAAGCTATTATATATTACCTCCCAAAGGCAAAAAGCAGTAACTGCACAGTCGTTGATTCTGAATTTGATCAATTACCCTTTCAAAGTAGTTCAAGTGTCACATCACAACATTAACACAAAAATTGACTGACGTTAACATCACCTTAAAACCATGGCAACAAGCTCACAAAATGTAATTTTAAGCCAAAACTTGTAAACAAACTAAGGCATAATAAAAATAAACCACAGATGCACATCTGCTTAGGGATTTCTACTTATACAAGTAGATGTCTTTTCCTATAGGTTTTTTGTATAAAATATTCTATAATATTTTCTCTATATTGGTCGACTTATTTTGATTTTTGTAATTGTTCCATCTCTTACATGATCAACCAAAACTTGAAAAATGAAGTTAGGTTATGTTTCAATAATGACACAAATGTCTATTAATGTTTCCACTCAGACCATTATTTTAATATATTTACGGCACTGAAATCGACCAGAACAGTCAACAATTCGTTTAGCAAATAATAACATTGTTTCAAGAATGAAGATAATATTGATAATACACATTAGGACATGATTATAGAAATTTGAACCTAAGACTGTATTCAGCTACAGGCAAAGTTTGTTTAGATATTTTAATAAAGGTTAACTATCATGTCCTTTGATGTCTTAAATCTGCTTAACCTGACATCATACTAAGTTCAGTTTCCTCCACGAGATTGTTTAACGTAAAGATCTTTTAACAAATATTTAAAAATTACTTTATTGGGAAATGCTGAAAAAAAACCACAGCCTGTCTACATGTAAAGTTTCAACTTCTCTGGGCTGATGGTCTAACTTTATGCTCGGGTAATGATCCATTTTCTGAGCTTCTGAAGTATTATAACGTGTGTCTTTGCTTCCTATAGTAAAAATATAGGACAGCTATTTACGGTCAGGTATGCTGAAAGTTAGTGAAAAGTCGAATATTTCTTTATGTGAAGCGTGATCTTTGCGTCTAAACGAAGTGTCCTCTGTTGGGTGATAAATAAGTGTTATTTTCAAAAATACAAGAAAAATGATTAAATATGAAAACATTAAAGTGGTGGCACCAGTCTTCAGCAGCATTTCAAGATTTTCAGGGATCATTTTTTAGATCATATTTCATAAAAATATACATAGCCCTTCCCGGAGTCTGATTCTGTATAAATTTACTCAATTTTACTTATATATACTGAAAAATTCCCCCTGTAACTGTATTATAGTACATGAAAGTTATTTCTTATCCCTATACCTAAGACAATCTAGTGGCATTTAAAGTTTGGATATGCAATGTGCTACCGATCCCATTTTGCCATTTCTGCTCAGTGGAAGGATAGACCCATGGCTGAAATATGTGATTCTCAAAATTACAAGTAAAGCCTGTACTTTCGTCCAAGATGACCTGTTAGGACGCCGTTTGTCAAGCTGGAACTTCAAAAGTACGAAGGATATTATTTGGACCCTTCTGAATGTAGAGCGAGAACTGTAATATATTAATCTGTAATATATTTCTATCTCCCTTAGATAACCTAAAATGCCTCTCTCTCTCTCTCTTTCTTTCTCTCTCTCTCTCTCTCTCTCTCTCTCTATATATATATATATATATATATATATATATATATATATGTATATATATACACACATGTATATATAATATTGTCGTGTCCATATTTCACCATAGTGTCAAGTTTTCCTGCTATATAGTTTCACAATCTATTATGTTTAATTTGTTAAACATCTTTTCTGCAGAGCCATAGAATTCATCTGCATGTCGGAGAAAGATTCATCCGTCTTAGTTTGTCAGAAAGTAATTTGTTTACCTAACTACAAAAAGCAGTATCTTCGATATCAGTTTACGGAATATATGCTCATCCTTAGTTAAAGAAGAGCAGTAAGTGTTCTTACTGCTAATTACCTTAGGATTTCCATATGTTTCCTGTGCAAAAAAGCAGTAAGTGAAGATACTGCTTTTTACTTCAGTATTGTGGTGTGTAAACGCAAATATGGTGATGTTACTGCCCTCATATCTCGGGATTCCCGAGGGCTAGGACTTAGAAACACATATATCTTATAGCAAACATACTGCTATTGAAGATTTGAGCGTTAACTCATTTTTGCCCAAACATGGACTTACTGCCTTTTGCCTTAGCACGGCAGAATACACAGGATTAATTATTTTGAGATAACCATTCTTATGACAACAGATCTATTTTAAAACATTCTCAGAGAGACGATGAATGATTATTTGCAAAAACTGCTTCTAGATATGTATATAATTGCATAGGTAACCGCTTTTTTAATCCTTTCATCATTTTTATTGACATTATTAAAAACATCATTAACATACTTATGAAACATGTATAAATTTGGAAAAACCAAACTGTCTCCATAATGCCCAAAATAGGACAGTGCAGATTATACATAAAGAAGAATTGCTAAGGCTGAAGCCTTATCAGACTTAATATTTTGTTTCCAATAACAAAATATATCAATAGAATGTGTTTCATCTTGTTTCTGTTTTAATGACAGAGTAACTCGACGGCTGGTTATTGCATGTTAGTTCGTTAAAAATTAGGGCGACGCAAAATTGTTGCCCTAAGTATGCTGTTGCCTTAATTCGCAATATATGGCCTAAGGTGTGACCTTAAGTAACACTTTAGGAATATATATATATATATATATATATATATATATATATATATACATAAATGCACTTGTCCCATCACATCTCTTAACACAATACAAAAGTTTTAGAACTTTCATAAATAATATCTATATCATACACGCATTTAAATTTCTTCTTGTGGTGTTCACACGTCATCTGTGATTTTACTAGTCCTTCAATAATTTATTGTTTAAATACCGGTATTGACACTAGTTTGAATATTTTTATTAATTTCAATTTTCAATTTGACAAACACAACTTTCAAAAATTTATAAAATCTCTGCTAAAGCAATACATTCTTAGCAATACTTCCTATAATTTTAACGTTTATAAAAAAATGCCCCCCCCCCCCCCATGACACCATTTGCCGCTATACCCTGTATGGAAGCAAAACTTTTTACGTTGTCATCTTTAATTTTTTTGTTGAAACTGCACCCTAGGTGTTGATTGTTACTTTGTTGTTTTTCGGATTTGTTCTTCTAGACTTTAACAAGTTGTCAATTTTAACCAACCACTCAGGTGTCATTGCTGATGCGAGGGGTCAGCTGATATGTTCTCTGACACCGGCCGTATCGAGCAGAAAAAGGCGCAAAATCATCAAACTTCTCAATTTTATATTTAAAAAATCTTTGTAGCCTCCTTATTTACACTGTAAAGCTAAGGGTGAGTTCTTGGTTAAAACTAATACTGTTTGGGTTCTGGTGAGATATACGGCTGAATTGCCGGTTTCACGTAGATAAACAGCACGCTTTCCTGGTTTAATGTCCGACCTAGCAACCGTTTCCAGGGTGGGCGGAGCTAACTCGTCCATGCGGTCATATCAATTGGACCTTAGACTTGATTGGCACCTGAGAGTTGGGACTGTGACTTGAAAGTAACCTTCTCTTACATGTTTCCTTGATAAGCTTGACACTGTTTATTGATACGTAACTAATGCTGCATGCCAGGGTAACCAGATGATATTTAACTAGGAACATAATCTCCGCCTTCTTCTGAGCATGAAACTTGCAAACCTTACATTTTAGCAATTAAATTACCTTTTTATTAATGTTAAATGGTTAAGATTAACTTAAGGTAGAGGACCATAAACAGATCATAAAATACATTCATATTTTACAACATTGACTTGCATTAACATTTCAGGTAACCATTAAGACAGAATTATTCCAATCATGTAATTTTGTCCGTTTTCCTTGGAGGATATTTCAGTTGATAACACCCTCTTCATGGGGATATTTCTCATAAACTACCAAGAAAAACCATCCAATTTTGCATAAATATCAAAGGTATATATGTTGGTGTATAATTTTTCCAATTTATGTAATAAAGAAGAGATTATTTATTGTAAACATATACTCATTTGTTAGTTTGCCAAAAAAGGGAAAATGGAAGATAAAAAATGAAAACAAAAAAAAACGAGTAGGTATGTGGTGTATTTTAAGATGGTTTTATTGTTAAATGCATACTAACCGTGAGATTTATTGACAAATAATTGAAAGAATTAACATTTGGCTTAAAAATCCTTTTTATTTATTTTAACACAGTGGTAAGAGAAAAAATATTTAAACAAAAGTTATTAGAAATGTGTATGAAATGCAACTGTTGTAGGAAGAATCCCTTTCTAAATTTCTTTCCTGTGAAATTATTCCTAAAGATTTTTCAAGTGTTATAAAACCACATACACACACATAACTAACTATATATATATATATACATAGCGTCTCTGCACCCCAAGTGATCCAGCACCAGACACTGCACGAGGCTGATGCTGCCTTATCCTCACTGTGCGTGCTTCATAAAACGGTTCTAGAAAGAAATTTCGGACTGAAATTTTTTAATCTTTCATCTTACATAAACATGTGAGAGATGACTGTGCTTGGAATAATTTTGACAGAAGCTACATGGCCTTTTTGATATTAAATTCGAAGTAAATCTCAGAAAAATTAATGGCTGTTATGTAAGTATTATAAACCTTACTGCTTCCACTGACAAGATTTTAATTCCATTTTTTACACATAGCCTTGAATGATTCTTGCATTTGTATATGTTTTAATGCAATAATTAACATGTGAATATACTGTGAATATATACATGAGAACCAACTGCAATATGCGGTGAGGAAACAGAGGAAAAGCAAGTAATTTTTTAAAACAAACCTCATTTCAACAGTGATTAGTTTCCCTAAGGAGCATACAGTATGTTATTTGTGTGAAATCAGTCTTTTTATGAAATACCTTAACATCTCACAGATACCTGCTATCATTGGTCATTACGTGAAATTACTTAACTGCTTAGTCATTTCATGGAATGTCCTGAGCGTATGCCGAGTCATTACACGAAATGGGGAAAATGACTGAAAATCAGAATGAACACAACCAAATCTAATACCACATTCTATTTTAGTCGGCAAAGAATCACCAGACAGATACGAATACTCAGGGAAACTCTTTTTATATATTTTACCTGATGAACTAATACTACTTAAGTTATTTCTTTGAATCTGCAGCTTTCAGTCTGGTATATTTTTTTGGTGTTAGGAACATCGTTGTTTCAATTGCTTTAGATACCTTCTCTATGCGATAGAGATACATACCTTCAACATGTGTAATTAAATATACATCACATGAAACCGGTTTTCCAACAGCCAGATTGATGTTTATTTGTTTAAAGGAAAATAGTGGCTAATGTGATGGAGGTGTTTCATTCATTTACTTATATATATATATATATATATATATATATATATATATATGTAACGGGTATCCGGCATAGCCAAGTCGTCCGTCTCCAGACGTGTACGAAATAACTCCAACACGTGGTTAATATAAATCTTTATTCAGACCAAATCAAACATCTCTCATGCGAAGTAGAGACTGTCAAGAGAGAAACGAGATACGTTCAGTTCCATGTATCACTGGAAACTGAAGCTTTCGCCATGCTTGCAATTATGAAATACCGTTATGAGACTAATTACTTTTAACCAGCGTAAAATGAATATAAAATGAATACTGCATAATATTTAAGCTGCGATATATAATTAATACTGCATGATATTTTTTGCAATACTCGTGTCTTTTAAACATTCAAGGAACGTGAATACATCAATGGTTTAGTGTTAATACTTAATAAAACTGAAGTGCTCTTACCTGTCAAGAGAGAAACGAGATACGTTCAGTTCCATGTATCACTGGAAACCGAAGCTCCGACTCTCTTGACCCACCGACCTTAACACAGACACGTGAGAAAACTGGTTTCGTCATGAGAAATGAGAAAACCATTGAAAACAACAATAGAAACAATCCAAGCAGACCAGGCGATAAGAAACAATGGCTAGAAACCACAAAGCGAAGAGCGAGACCAGCAAACAAAGCAATTGAAACCTGAAACAGAATTTATATCACAGACATCAGGTTGTTTCACATCCGTTACACCATTCCCTCAGCTTAATGAAATGGCGACCCGAAATTTACCTCTAACATATGGAGAAAATTTACTGAGCTCCGACAAAAAAAATCGAGAAAATTTCTCCCAGCTCAGCCACCACCCCCAGCTGAGAAAAGTTGCGTCCCGACACACTAGCAATAACTTAAAAATCGATATATACCCATCGATACAGCGTGAAAACGGAACACAAGCTCCAGCAACTATAGAATAATAAAAACACATAATGGGCAAATCATTTATTGTCGCATTTTCGTGAAATTATGGTGCATATACATGTGCAGACATTTGTACGCCGAGACCATCGTGGCCACGACCGGTGGCACGGACAAGCATATAACATGTTTGTAGTTATGGCGGCTACTGAAAGAGACTATAATATAATTGGTATAATGATATAATGATATGGAACACAAACAGTTTACAGTGGGTCATTCATTTAATCATTAGGGCTGAACCGATCAGGAGGTCGCCTTTCTCTGGTTGACTTACGCAGCGGCGCAGGAGATGGGGCAGTCGAGTCAACAGGTAAAGGTTGAGAGTCAGTAGACGCATCATGATCAGATGCAATGGAAGGAATACAACTATGTCTGGACGTGTCAACGTCTAGACAATTAACGTCTGACTGTTCACCAGTTGTACGACAACTTGATACAGAAGCATGATCAGAATCAATATCGGACAATTCTAGTTCTAAATGTAAATCCGCACTTTCGTCAGGTATATTCTGATCTACTGGTCTGACAGTTATAATCAAATCGTTTTGGTCATCTGAACCTGATTCATCAGATTCACTAGAATTGGATAAAATGCGATATGTCCGAGCAACGGAACCAGGATCTTTTGCACTGGAACTGACAGAGATTGAGCTAAATGGCAACAGCAAGTTACGATGAAGTGTACGTTAACGTTTATGGTCATTCAAAGGCGAGACTACATGAACAGGAATATCATTGTTAGGCTGCTCTAACACTTCGTACACCTCCTTCCCCATTTGTCAGCCAGTTTTTGTTTTCCTATCAGACCAACTTTGCGTACTAACACATAATCGCCTATATTAACAACGGCATTATGAGCTCATCGGTCAAACAATTATTTGTGGTGCTGTCTTGACTTCGTAGATACCTTTTGGGCAATATCATAGGCTAATGCTAGTTTGTTTTTCGATTCAGACACGGAAGTGTCATACTTTGGAAAACTGACGTCATCAGGTGTACTAAGAATGAGGTCCACTGGAAGACGTGAATGTCTTCCAAACATTAGAAAAAACGGAGAGTAACCTGTAGCCTCATCTGTAGTACAGTTATAAGCATGAGTTAAAGAGCTCACGTAGTCTTTCCAGTTCTTTTTCTTTTCTTCTTCTAAGGTTCCTAACATGCTTATCAAACTACGGTTGAACCTTTCTGTCTGACCGTTTCTCATTGGGTGATATGGAGTACATCTAGATTTCTGTATGTCAACTAGGCGACAGAGTTCTTTAATAACCTTAGACTCAAACTGACGGCCTTGGTCGCTATGCAGTCTGAGAGGAAAGCCATAGTAATTTATGAAGCTGTCATACAGAATTTTGGCTGTAGTCTTGGCCGTTGTATTACGACACGGAACAGCGACTGCATAACTTGTAAAGTTATCAGTCATTACTAGAATGTTCTCAATACCGCCTTTAGAAGGTTCTAAGCTAAGGTAGTCAATGCAGAGCAGCTCCATTGGTTAAGAGGATGTAATGGGAACCAAGGGAGCCCTACTAGCTACGGTTTTCCGTCGTATACAAGGAGGACATTGCTTTATGTAGGTCTCTATGTCCTTAGTCATACGCGGCCAGTAAAATCTGGAAAGCGCTAGTTGTATAGTTTTGTTTCTACTTAAATGACCTACGTCATCATAGATGCCTGATAGGGCAGTCTGACGTAAACTTTCAGGGATTAGAAGTTGGTATTGTGTCTTACCGTCTACATTCCGCTTACGAATATATTATATATAGAGTTATGTATTCTCCTGCCGTTTCTGAAATGGAGTACAAAAGGCATTAATATGGGATCCGAAAGCTGTTCCTTACCAACATCTATAATACTATCTTTCAGGGATTTATCTGGTCCACCTGATGCATCACATGCAGAGATATTACAAGAGAGACTGCAGATTATTGGTGAACAAATTTCAACAGAATTGCAAAGAGCCTGTATAACATCGTCAGATATAGTATGGCTATTCGTCTGATCCTTGTGGATCCTAGGAATTCTGGACAGAATATCAGCATCAGTATTATGTTTCCCTGACTGGTATTTGATGTTAAAGTCGTAATTCGATAATTCTGAGACCCATGTTTGTCCTGTAGCATCCAGTTTGGCAGATGACAGTATATAGGTAAGTGGATTATTGTCCGTGTACACGGTGAATTTAGAACCATACATATATTCTTTGAATTTATCCGTGACACACCACTTCAGGGCCAAGATTTCAAGTTTATGGATAGGGTAGCGACTTTTAGATGGAGCTAGGCTTCGACTTGCAAATGCAATTGGTTTCTTTTGACCATTTTGCTCTTGATAAAGTATTCCGGATATGCCATCAAAACTGGCATCCGTGTGCACAATGAATGGGAGTGAAAAGTCGGCAAAAGCCAGGACTGGAGTGGATGTCAAAAGCTTTATCAAGTGATCAAAGGCATTTTGATGTTGGAGCAACCGGTTTAGGGGAGGTCTTACGGCTATACTTACCAGATTTTCTTGGCTCATGGCTTCCTTTGAGTAGATTATGCAAGGGTTTTGCTATTTTAGCAAATCTGGGTACGAGCCTCCGATAAAAACTAGCAAACCCTAGGAAGCGACGGATATCATGAACACTAGATGGAGTTGGCCATTGTTGCAATGCACTATTTTATCTGGGTCTGTATGGATACCATATTTTGATACGATATGATCCAAATATTTCACTTACTCTTGGAGAAACTGACATATTGATGGTTTTAATTTCAAACCGGCATCAGCCAGCCGCTGAAACACATTGTCTAGTCTAACCAAGTGTTCATTAAAACTGCTAGGAAAGACTATGATGTCGTCTAAATACAGAAGGCATTCTCTAAGGTGAATATCGCCCATCGCATTCTGCATAATTCTTTGGAATACGGCAGGTGCGTTAATCAAGCCGAACGGCATCGTTTCAAACTGATAGAAGCCAAGGGGACCCTGTGTGAAAGCAGTTTTGCATTTATCCTCATCTGCAAGTTCTACTTGCCAGTAGCCTGACTTCAGGTCTAATGATGAAAAGTACTTAGCCCCGAGAATAAAAAAAGTATCATCTATTCTAGGGAGGGAATGGGCAACCCTTACTGTTTTACTGTTTAAAATCCTATAGTCGACACAGAACCTAAGAGAACCATCTTTTTTTCGGACCAGAACAGCAGCTGAACAATATGGAGTTTTGCTTTCTGTTATCACTTTTGCTTCTAATATGAGTTTTAGATGTTCTCTCACTTCGTGATATAACTGAGGTGGAATGCGTCTATATCTCTCTCTAGAAGGTTGGGCGTCATTTAACACAATGTGGTGTTTTTCTGTACTAGTGCGTCCGATATCGGTGTCACTTGAGGAAAAAAATATTTTTCCACTTCAGTAACAACTGGTGTAGTTTTTCTGATTGATTCTGGTGTTAAATCAGTATCAAAGGTAAACATAGTTAGAAATTCCTCATCAGATGAGAATTTCGTTCCATTACTTGGAGTTACTATGCTAGCTTCTTGAATACTACATATCATTGCCTTAGCAGGGATTGTTACCGGACAAGAGGAAAGATTTCTCACCTGCACGGGTATTCTGTGTTAGGTTCCGACTGAAAAATCAGCTTCCTGTACCGTAGGGAGAACAACAAGTCCAGATGGTAACCTGTGAAAAACATCAGCATCCGTGATAATCACACATTTTTCATAAGCACTTGCTCTCGTCATACCATGAATAGAAGCATCGCTGAATGGGAGCACTGTGATTGGCTGAGTGGATAACACACGACTATCAACATCTAAGGACTTCTTGCTTTTCGTTTCCAAGGGTCAGAAACAGACAACTTCTGTATGAAATTACAACCAGTATTACGTTTCATGTATTCTAAACATGCTTTTAGAGCATTAGTACCGATCAGGCAGGGGACAGTCTTGTTCAAAGAGGTGTCCTTCATAACCAAAAATGGTAATGAACATGCATAATTATTTAGCTGTGGGAAGGATATATCAACTGGTATTATTCCACAGTAATCTATTTGTTGACCACCAACTTGTCGCAGATCTAATAGTTCATCCACCGTAGTGAGATCAGCCAAGTCTAAGTGCTTATTCACAAACCATTTAGCCACTGTGCAAACCTGTGACCCTGTGTCTAAGAGACCTTGACAAGGTACATTGTCCGCCTTCATATTAACTACTTGAGTTTCACCTACTAAAGGTACATGCATACTAGTTGAATTTGTGGCAGTGGGGACATCATGTACTTCACCCATATTCGCCCCCGTCAAAACATGGGCACTATCTAGTTTTTTAGCAATCTACCAAACTTGTCTTTTAAGCGTGGCATGTTTCCACAGTGTGGTTATTGCGCCGACAACGGGTACAAAGTTGTGCCTCAGTCATGTTACTGGTGTGTGCTTGGTTAGTTTTAGGCTTTAAAGGTTGGGGTGACTGAGATTTTTCTAACTTGTTTAGCCTGTTTTCCATCCTATACAATCTACTACAAATATCATCTAAAACAGGGGATTTTGCCTGGTCAGAAGATATTTGGGATGAAGAAGCAAACTTTCGATCACATACCTGTGATTTCTGGTTGGTCTCCAGCTCCAAAGCACGCGCTGCAGCGAAAAGTTCATCAACTTCCTCTCCATAATCGTAGCGGTGACGCAATGCTTCTTTGATAAATTTGGAATATAAACCATTCCAAAATCTGGCCCTAAGTTGTTGGTCATAATCATATTTAGACATAGGGTTTCTTTGATTTATCAGATCTAATTTTTTGTGGAGTTTACAACTCCAGCTTACAATATCCTCTTTTGCTCTCTGAGTACTCATGTGGAATTGTTGGACTAATACCTGTGTTGGTAAAACATTACCAAAATATTTGTCAAACTTTTCCATCACATCTCTAGGACTAGATCTCGCTGGCCTGGACAGTAACACATCCCCAGCCGTACCCTTTACTGACTGATGGCTTGCACTTGTGACTTGGGCCTCCGAACATGTAATAATAAGGGCTTGTAACTGGGACCGCCATTGTTGGTACCCAATTCCAGTCTTATCAGAATGGCCAGAAAAAGATGGCAATTTGGGAGCAGTAATAGTATATTGTACACCTGTTTGGACACCTTGTCCTTTGCCCTGTAGTTTACTGATAAGCTCACTTTTCTCTGATCCAGATAGGATAGAAAGTTTACATGCCAAAGTTTCAACAAACTTAGCATCCCTGTCTTTTAGAGACGGGAGATGAGTTTTGTCACAGTCAAACAACATATAAATATCAGAAACCTGTGAAGACGTCACAGACTCCACACAAATTTCAGATGCCATGCCTTCTATCTTATTCCCATTCAAACTTGTACAAGCTTTTTCAGCAATTTCCTGATTTTCATAGAAAATGTAACCCCTTCCCGTGCAAGCACCTGAATGGCTTTCTCGCACCAGCAAAATACGTTTAACCGGACTAATGATATTGAAATGACTCAGTATCAATTCCTCAGAAACCCCAGGTAAAAACCTGCTAAACGCCCCTGCACAAGTAGTATCTACCATCTTGACTGATAAATGTACAAATGAGAATTCTGTGAACGGAAGAGTGACAAGCCGTAAACAAAATAAAACATCACTGGCTCTAATGAATGGGATGAATAGAACAAAAAAGGCTCGATCATGTGCGGTAATAGTCAAATGAGTGCATATAATGGTGCCGACTACCACCCTGTTAGTCACTTCTTACTAATAGTTATTCACGAATATACAAAATATCTAAGGTATTCTTAGAGGAAAATTTACAAACAGTTATAAATTACAATACCATTACCTTCAGCTTTCAAAGCAAAAAGTGGCCATACAATTACATATAATGGTGAATACAAGTACACAAACAAGTTCACAAAAAGTATAATGTTTGTATAAATACACAAAGTCATTTGAACATTGAATACATTAGAATGTACACTCACCAAACTAAGTCCATAATACACAGAAATGCAGAAATGAGTGGCGATACAAAGGCCAAATGTTCAGACAGTCGTCAGGGCCCTTGACTCCCGGTTACGCACGGCCTGTGTAGTGACATTCATTTGCGGGTCCCAATACGACACGTATAAACGAAGAGTACACACAAGTATAGCCTGAGCTAGCCACACGAAGCGAAACACATAATAAAGAGAAAAACACAGAATCATCGATGAAGTTGGTCACACAGTGTCAGCGGTAACCATCTAGTACTTCAGCCAGACCCCAAAATTTGGATCATCGGTACCATTTTGGTGACAAATTTTCATCATGTGTGCTTGATAGGTATACATGTGTAGGTAATAAAAATGCCTGATAGCAGTATGAAAGTGGTAGCTTTCAGTGAATAAAGGGATGTTTTATGTCGGATGCCGTATATATTTTTTTCATCTCAAGGACACCAACTTTAGAGTGGTTATGAGCCCCATACTAATAAATATGCAAAACGTATCCAGTCAAATTTGGTCTCAATTGATAGCTTAAACCATACGCTTCAGTATGACGTGCTATTTATGGCCACTGGGTATTTACTGCTTAAGTAATACATTCTTATAGTTACACTCACCCCTAGGAAAAACGACAAAGGGGTGGTTATATAAATTTACTTCATACAACTTTATATGCCAAACTTATATCAAAGCAAAATTATCTTTTAAGTAATGTATCATTTATGATCAATAGGTGTTTACCGACAGTTTAACTTTAACAATACCCTCACAGGGGCAAATCGAGGATTTAAAATGGAGGGGGGCCACGCCAGGACTGATGGCAAAGTTGTAAAAAAGGTCCCCAGGTCCGAAAGGGGGGGGGGGGGGTTCCAGGACACAAAACTTTGTCTGAAACCTTTAAAAAAACTTTGGCGACTGGAAAGGGAGGGCCTCTGCCTCACCCTTGAGAAAAATACTCCTTATATAGAATACGTCAACAGATATAACGTTATGTCGGTAACCGAATACAGCAGGTTCTGCCGCAACTGTCATCTCGTAGGTTCTGTAGTAATATTGATCACTGGACTGGTATTTTGTTTGTAAACTATATAGGTTGTAATAACTTGTGCAAGCCAAAAAAATTATAACTTATTTCATTCCACTGCTTATTCATTGGAGATTGTCAAAAGATGACTAAATAAGTATGAGGTGTGCTGAATTATTATAAGATTTATCTCTTCTCTATTTTAACTTTCCTGATCACAAGTGTTGTATTCATAATGCTATGACCAATACCGAGCATATTGATTCCATAACTGGTATGTCAGTGTTAGTTGAAAGTCTCGCCACTTATGTTGACTTGAGTCAAAATGATGTTTTCAGTTCTTCCTACTCAAGTCAGGAAATAAAAAAAGATAGCTTTTATGTGAGGGATAGCGTTACCTTAGCGTAAACTTATATTCGCGTATTGTTGTATTTCATATTTGATTTTACCTACGATGTGTAATGTGCGTTACCAAACATTGATCATGTGACTTTTACAAGTATATAAAGTACAGATGGCACCATTTATGTTTACCTATCTTCTGTGAGCAAAATCGGTACATTTCCAGTTTATTTTCTGAATGGTTAGAAAATATGATCTATATGTAGCTTACCGATTATAATGGACTAGAGCTGAAATGGTATTTCTTAATTTCACTCTCTATTGTTCCATCATTATTCGCAATTATGAACAATGCAAAAGTGAGACTTTATTTCTTTTTGTGAATGACAGCCTGCAATTATCAGTGTGATATATATCAAGGCACAAGTCGTAATCGCTAGACCTGGGATGTTCAAACGTTGTGTATACAAGTTCTCTTAAACTCTCCTTAGTCGATAAGAATTAGATCACTGACCAATATAGATTCAGCTGAGCATTATGACCAGCGGGGCACTTAGTAAATGTTAACATTTAAAATCAACAGAAGAGGTAACAGGGTTAATGTATTTAAGATATAGAATATGTTTACTTATATAAAGTTTCACTGTTCAGCGTGAATGTTCACTGTTCATGTGATAAAAACTCTTTATAGAATTGTTTGTTACATAATTTCACGACTAGGCCCTTGTGTACTATGGTGGGAATAGCAAAAGAAGTGCTTCCGGGTCAGCTACTCATGTGTATATTTTTAACTTCCATATTTCAAAATAAAACTAAGTAATGTTAGTTTAAAGGGAAATAAGCAATATCAGTTTATAAGTTCATAATCATATAAAAATGCAATCGCTTTCTGACAGAAAAACATCAAATCTGATGAGTTCGTTTTTGCGTGGTTCGAAAGATAACACCGAGTGGAATATGAATATCATTTCTCCATTTTTATTTTGGATTATCATCGGAGCTATTATAAGTCTAATATATCTTATATTAATTTCAAGCCTAGCTACCTCGCCAAATAAAGTGATAAGAAAGGTATCACTTGCAAGGAAGTAAAATAGAAATCACTAGAAGAATGACAAAATAGTTATTTCATGTTTATCATCATGTGTGTTTCTACTGAAATGTTTAAATAATATAAAATAATATGAAATCAAAACTGTTTTAGAATATGTATATACATTTTGTGATCTAACAGTTACAATTATATCCTACTAAGCGAGAGATGATATTCTCTTAAGGGCAAAACCATACACCCGATTGATATCATATTTGTTCGGCTAGTACAACAGTCAGTAATTACCATGATCTCCCTCAAACCTGGGGAATGACAGGGACACATGTTGATTTGACCGTTCAGTGAAAAATTGCATTTTAAAGTTTTAAACAAAATGACCTTAATGGCACTCTCTGGTGCAAGTACATAGCCCAAAGCGAACCATGTATGTCTTCCAATCCGGTAAAGTTGGTTGACACTGGACTGCTAGGGTTGTTTGAAAAATAATCCCTGAACTCGTAAGTCCAAGCAAGTTTGAATTAAATTAGATTTGTTCAACTTCAACAACTGATTTTATTAATTTTGGCTTATCACTAGCATTTACTGGACTTTGTATTAACATAAAACCGGAATAGGATGAGTTATTGCACTCACTGGCCACATAGCAAACTGGTATATATTCTCGTTAAAACACTGTTTGCCTCACGATTCAAATAAGCATCTGGTTTCCGTTATAGAAAATAATATTTATTTAGAAATCTCTCTCCTGCCAGAAATGTGAAGAGTATAAAACATAGGCAACTCAGAAGGAATAACTTAAGCTCTGCTTCACAATTAGTCCTGACACAAAGGCAAACTGCTATATCTATCATTTATTTATGGTGCCACCCAAGCAAAATGTTGTAAGTATACTTACTGCTCTTGCCTTGATTTTATATGTTAATTTTGTTGGAAATATTTACATGGAAATATTTCAGCAGACAACATAGCCCACTCTCAGCCGAATGCTCTTTTATATTTCGTGTAAGAAAGCGAATTTGGCATGAAGTGCAGATACGGCGGCCTGGTTTGTACGATACCCCAAGTGACTTAGGCACCAATATAACAAAAAAAAAATATGTGCAAATAAAAATATACTGCTTAAAATGACTTGTCGCCCTTCTCATTTTTTCAACCGGAGACATGCAAAAATCATATATTCAAACAACTAGCCGAGTACTCGTGCCTGCATACATGTCATGTGTGACATTCGGCTTGCAACATCCGAGTTTTAGTCTATACATCGGCCCCCGATAGCAGCCACCTGAAATAATTGGGAGGATTAACCATAAGTGCGTGGGTATGCGACACAAAACTACTCAAAACATCAGCCAGTGATGGGACATTTATCGGCTAATTGAAGAATGGAATAACACCTTTCTGTGACCACGCCCAAATCGACAAATTGTAGTTGGGTGCCAGACATGTTTTTCTTTTTCAGCTAAAAGACTTAAGACTTTATTAATAACTTTATAAAAACCAAACTAGTCACGGTTGGTCCTATTAGAAATACACCTTGTGTTTTTTTTAATAAATTAGCTCAAATTAAACAAATTGCTATGATACAGGGTGAGGAAAAGTAATCATATCGTTAGAATTTGGAAAGCTATATACATGAATGACACACCAGATGAAAGCTATAAATGTCAACTATCAACTGACATGAAACTTGTTTAAAACAGGTACAATATAAGATGTTATAACTAAATAATATTTATATAAAACGGTGTCTCGCAAAATTGCAATTTCAGTGCAAATACATTTCAAATCAGGCTGATATTTTACAGAAAGCTACCACTTTCATACTGCTATCAGGCAATTTTATTATCTACACACATACACCTTTAAAAAAACATTGATAGCAATTGTCACCTGTTTGATACCGATGAACTCTCTGGCTGATGCACTAATCTAAGCGTATCAATCGGATGGACACAGAAGCGCGCATGCATGCATGTTTACATGAAGTGGCTGATTATGTCGCTGCTGTCCTGTATGGAAAGTGCACATACATATTGTCTCTGTGAAATCAGGTCACTGAATCAAGAAATCAATTAGTATCCCGGGATATATATGTTGTGTTTATCAAGACTGCAATGAATTTGTAAATCTGCAAATCTCCTCATGGGGGCTCCATTGTAAAGGGTGTCCAGCATAGCCAAGTCGTCCGTCTCCAGACGTGTACGAAATACCTCCAACACATGGTTGATATAAAAATTTATTCAGACCAAATCAAACATCTCTCATGCGAAGTAGAGACTGTCAAGAGAGAAATGAGATACGTTCAGTTCCATGTATCACTGGAAACTGAAGCTTACGCCATGCTTGCAATTATGAAATACCGTTATGAGACTAATTACTTTTAACCAGCGTAAAATGAATATAAAATGAATACTGCATAATATTTTAGCTGCGATATATAATTAATACGGCATAATATTTTTAGTAATACTAGTGTCTTTTGAAAATTCAAGGAACGTGAATACACCAATGGTTTAGTGTTAATACTTAATAAAATTGAAGCGCTCTTACCTGTCAAGAGAGAAACGAGACACGTTCAGATTCATGTATCACTGGAAACTGGAGCTCCGACTCTCTTGACCCACCGACCTTAACACAGTCACGTGAGAAAACTGGTTTCGTCATGAGAAATGAGAAAACCATTGAAAACAACAATAGAAACAATCCAAGCAGACCAGGCAATAAGAAACAATGGCTAGAAACCACAAAGCAAAGAGCGAGACCAGCAAATAAACCAATTGAAACCTGAAACAGAATTTATATCACAGACATCAGGTTGTTTCACATCCGTTACATATATATATATATATATATATATATATATATATATATATATATATATATATATAGATAGATAGATAGATAAATAAATAGATAGATAAAAAGGGTATACACAGAAAAGTGATTCTCTGCCAGTGTATACCCTTTCCATCTATAAAACATATTTATATATATATATATATATATATATATATATATATTTATATATATAAAGCCCGTGAGTTCCTCAAAAGCCCATATTGGTCATATTTATATCCTGTTTTAAGCTTTTGCTCGCACCTTTTTTTCATTTTTGTTGTTGGAGGTAACCGGCTCCATTTTTAATGCTAGCTTCGGACTACGTGACAGAGCAGTATCACGCGCTTTCTCACATTTTACACCATGGTGTTATTCGGGCTAGATGACTACTGCACCAGGGGGACATAGGAGCGTAATCATCGCTAATGCTGGGTCATATCACCGAGGACCCCCGAAAGGCACACTCGTTTGTGAGAGAAACACGGCCCATAGGCAATGCCTCCCCATTAAGCCTGCAGAGCGCTCACTCTGGGTGGGGGCGACCGTGAAAAATCCCACCTCCCCAGCTGCGGTCCGAACGCCCGACGATCTCCCGGCTTTGAGTCCTGACCTCTACACTTGAGCTGAAGAAGCCGGTCTTTCTGTGCAAACTCTCTCATAACCGAGCTTGTTCAATTTTTTAGCAGGTATTATCCAAACTCGGGCTATTTATAATGTAACAATCCTTGTTAAATAATAAGTTGCTTAGGGGATGACAAACACTCAGTCGACCGCCATGTAAATATCAAGTTGCCAAGGGGATCTTGTGGTCGAGAATTTCCAAGAGAACTACGTGTGATTGTGAAGAATCCAGTGAAGTGATCATGTTTAACTGGCAGGATTCAACATGTCAGCATTTTGCGAGGATAATTTGAAGGAAAGCATGCTTTTATAAATTATAACACAACGCATAATCAGATCAGGGGCCCTGCATCCATGTCTTTATGATCAAGGAACTCTGATTATATGTGAACTGTTGGATGGATCAATATATGTGTCGGTGATGGAAATAATATTCTTGCGTTAAACGGTCAAACGGATAAATTGCGTGTCTCATCGGAAGTATATACTAGTATATATATTAAAATTGGTTAATCATTAACCTAGAAAGAATAAAGATTACACGTACTTGTAAGTATCACCTCATAGATGTTTCTTCCACATCACCATGGATGGTTATGTGTATGGTTACATGTACAGTCTGATGTAACTGTTAAAACTGAAGGATGTTGGCAACAGACGAGAGCAGCTGGGCCGGTGTGGTTTTTTTTTCCACTCCCAAACCAGCTAGTTCCTCATGTTACCATTAGATGGCGGAAGTTAGGCAAACAAATGGGCAGAAACACGGTTTTGGTTATATGAAAGTAAGAGCCCCGTATGTAATCGATAGTTAACTTTCGGTTGGGCAAGTAAACAATCTAGAGTTCGAATTTCACGGTCGGCCCCGACCGAGGGTGAGCGCTCTGCAGGCTTAATGGGAAGGCCGTGCCCGACGGCCATGTTTACTCACAAACGAGTGCGCCTTTCGGGGGTTCCTTTGTGGCATGACCCAGCAATGGGGACGATTACGCACCCAGGGCCCACAGGTGCAGTACTCTCCGGGCCTGGTTGACGCCAGAAAATAAAATGAGAGGAAGCGTATGATACTGCCCTGCCATGTAGTCAGAAACCGGAACGGAATTCTGCAGATGTACATAGAACATATACGTATAGTTAAGTTAGCATTAACAAAGGAGGCGGTTACCTCCATTAAAAAATATATATCTTTCATCTGTCAGACAGTCAGCGGCATGGCCCGTATCTGTTCTGGTAGTGTGGATGTCTGGTATGCATCTGTCATCACATCGTGTTTACATTGAAAGAATGGCCAGGCCGTGCTGTTCTCTTAAGTTTACACTCGATCTGAGGTTAAACGGGAGACTATATCCATACACTCTTGTCATTCATCTTGAGGATTCCTGACACTGACAGAAAAATCGAATCATACATCTATTGATAATGCATTTGGTAACATTTTTATATGAACAAAAGCTTTCACTATCGGATATATATATATATATATATATAGAGAGAGAGAGAGAGAGAGAGAGAGAGAGAGAGAGAAAGAGAGAGAGAGAGAGAGAGAGAGAGAGAGAGAGAGAGTAGGAAATGATAAAGGGTGTCGTCTTTTAGAAAGACTAACTTGTTGATTAAGGATGACGAAATAACCTACGCTTTAACTAGAGACCAACACGGCTATACCACTTGGGTATTAAATACCCCCTCCCAACCACCACAGATACATTTTTATATATACAGTCAAGCCCGCTTATTGTCATGTCGTTGGTGCATGCATAAATTATGATAATAACCGGAATTGACATTATGCACGCTTTAACATCGATGTCCTTTTGAGTCATAGAAGAAGCATTAGATCTCAAATTATATTAAATAAATAATCAATAAAAAGGAAACAGAATCGTTTATGAATATTTTTATTGTACAACGGCATATCAAATAACGTTTATGCGCTAAGTTTTTTACCGCATGCTTCAATAACTGACAAATCCGACTTGCCGACAGAAAGAGTCGTAGCGTCTGGGTCATGAGGTCAAATGTCTGGAAGTATGCGGCATAGTTATAACGTTATGCTTATGAAAACTATTTTACTAGATTATTATTTTCCCGACTATTGCGCAATATTTTCTCGAAATCTTTTTAATGACTCAAACTTCCATGATCCTCTTCATGACAGGATGGTTGGGAGAGCGGGTATCGTCATGCCATTGTCAACGTTCTGAAGTTTCGCCGATATTGAGGTTTTGGACCGGGTATCTCCTCCAGTGCTCACAAAACCTCCGGCTTTTCATGGACCCTAAAAGGGGATTTCCGGTCGGAAGCTACGTTTAGAGCTCGTGCTTCATATCATCTCTGCAAAACGTCACCGAGGTGTAAACCACGGCCTTGCAAAGGCCAGAAGTTCTGTATGACATGTGATGGCAAACTTGCACTTGTTAACGTACGAAGAAACGCAATGATGTGGATTACCGTGGTATCTGAAGACGTTAAATTAGCTAAGTGACGGGGAGTTGCCTGCATGCATCACTGCATTGCCTGCCGCACACAGGTGGGAGATGTGATTGTTTGATACGCCTGACTGATTACAGGCTCTTGGCCTCGTTGATCGCCGTGTCGGCGCCTGATGTGATATTAACTGCGATCTGGTATCATTGCCAAGGGTTCTAAGCATGACAATAAGCGGGATTATGACAATATTCCATGATATTAAACGGTCAGATTTACCATTGTTTATGTAGGAAATGGTTTGGGATTTTATATTTATGTGACAATGAACAGAATTTTCTATTAACCGATATGACACAAAGTGGGCTCGACTGTATATATATATAGGGCCTAACCCTTAAGACAAACACTCCATATATAGAATGCGTCGACAGATAAAAGGTTATGTCCGTTACCAGATACAGCAAGAACTTCCGCAAATGTCAGCTCCAAGTTCTGTGGTAATACTGATCATTGGACTGGTAATTGGTCTGTGAGCTATATGTTGTTCGTACTTGTGCAAGCCAAGAAACTCCTTTCTTTCCATGGCTTATTCAATGGAGATGATCACAGGATGACTAAATACATACAAGGTGTGCTGAATTATTATAAGATTTGTCTTTACTTAATTTTAACTTTGCTGATCACAAGTGTTTGTATTCATAATGTTTTGACCAGTACCCAGCACATTGATCCAATGACTGGTGTTAGTTTCAAGTATCGCCTCTTATGTTAAAATGATCTTTATTAGTTCTTCCTACTCAAATCAGGAAATAAAAAAATAGCTTTTATGTGAGGGATAGCGTTACCTAAGCGTAGTGAAACTTTTATTCGCTTATTGTGTTGTGTTTTAATTTTGATTTTACCTACAATTTGTTATGTGCATTTCCAAAAATTGATCATTTGACTTTTTTGAGTATATTAACTACATATAGCACCATTTTATGTTTACCTATCTCCTGCGAGCAAAACCTTCACTTTTCCAGGTGTTTCCTGAATGGAAAGAAATTTTAATCTATATGTAGCTTACCGATAATTAGGGCTAGAGCTGAAATGGTATTTCTTAGTTTTACTCACTAAAGTTCAATCATTATTCGTGATTATGAACAATGCAAACAGATCATGTAAGACTGTTAAGGTTTTTTTTTTTTTGTGAATGACAGACTGCAATTATCGGTGTGAAGTATATCAAGGCACAACTCATAATCGCTAGACCTGGGTTGTTCACACGTAGTGTATACAGGTTCCCTTGAACTCTTCGTAGTAGATAAGAATTAGATCACTGGCCATTATAGATTCAGCTGAGCATTATGACCAATGGGGCACTTATAGTAAGTTAAACATTTAAAATCAACAGCAGAGGTGACAGAATATAATATATTTAAGACATAGAATTTTATTTATGTAAAAATGTTAGCTGAGTGATAAAGACTCCTTAAAGAATTGTTTGTTACATTTATTCTTTTATAAATAAGCCCTTGTGTATTTTGAACTTTCATATTCCAAAATAAAAATAAATTATATTCAATGTTGTTTTTAATGGGAAAATAAGAATTTCGGTTTATAAGTATATAATCATATAAATATGCAATCGCTTTCTGACAGTAAAAACATCAAATCTGATGAAATTTTTTTTCATGATAGGAAAGAAAATACCGAGTGGAATAAAATAAATCATTCAGTCATTTTCATTTTAGATTATTACAAGGTTTTTATCAGTCTATTATATCTTATAGTTATTTCAAGCCCGTCTACCTTGCCAAATCAAGTCTTAAGAAAGTTATCACCTGCATGGAAATTGAAATAGAAATCACAATCACCAGAAGAATAAAAAATCAGTTATTTTCATGTTTAAAATCTTGTTTTTCTAGTGAAATGTTTAAATAAAAGAAAATAATATGAAAAAAAACATTTGTTTAGAAAATGTATCTCTATTTTGTGATCTAACAGTTAAAATTACATCCTACTAAGTGAGAGATGATATTCTCTTAAAGGCAAAACCATTAAACCCCCTTTCATATTATAATTTTTCGGCCAGTTAAAAAGTCAGTGATTAACATGATCTCCCTAAACCTTGGGAATGAGGGGATTCAAGTTGCTTTGACCGTTTAGTGAAAAATTGCATTTTAAAGATTAAAACAGAAGGATCGTAATGGCACTTTATGATGCAAATACAAAGCCCAAGGTGAATCCTGTATGTTTCCCAATCAGATAAAGTAACTTGACACAGGACTGCTACGGTTTTGTTTGAGTCATATCCCTGAACTCCTGAGTCAAAGCAGGTTAGAATTAAATTAAACAGCAGATATATTCATTTGGGCATATCACAAGCATTTGCATGACTTTGTGTTAACATATACCCGGAGCAGTATGAGTCACTACACTTACTGAAAATATAGCAAACTGGCATAAATTCATGTTAAAACTCTGTTTGCCCCACGGTTCAAATAAACATCTAGTTCCCGTAACAGAACTGGTATTTACATAGAAATCTCTCTCCTGTCAGAAATGTTAACAGTATAAAACAGATGCAAATTAGAATTATTAACTTACATCTCTGCTGCACAGTAAGTCCTGACACAAAGGCAAACTGCAAGATATATTTATCTATGGTGCAATCCAAGCGAAATGTTGTAGGGACATTTACTGCTCTTGCCTTGATTTTATATGTTACTTTTGCGGGAAATATTTGGCAACATAGCCCTCTCTAAGCTAAAGGCTCTTGTATATCCCAAATGACTAAGGCATCAATAAACAAAAACTTACAAATAAAAATATACTGATAAAAATAACTTGTCGCACTTTTTTTCAACCGGAGACATGCAAAAAACATATATTTAAACAACTAGCCGAGTATCCATGCCTGCATACATGCCATGTGTGACATTCGGCTTGTGACATCCGAGTTTTACTCTATATATCGGCCCCGATAGCAGTCATGTGAAATTATTGGGATGATAAACCAGTCAGGGTTAATAAGTGCGTGGGTATGCGTCATTAAAGTACACAAAACATCCAGGCATTAACTGTTTCTGCGGACAGATTGTGGCAATGGGGCATGTTAACTTTAGAACGGAATAACACCTTTCTGTGACCTCGCCCATATCCACAAATTGTAGTTGGATGCCAGACATGTTTTTTTAGCTAAAATACTTCAGACTCCAATCATGAAACCAAACTGGTCACGGTTGGCCTTATCAGAAATACACCTTGTGTTTTTAATAAAATTATAATTACTATGTTATAAGCTGAGGAAAGTGTTCATATCTTTGGAATTTGGAAGCTATATACATGAATAACACACCAGATGAAAGCTGTAAATATCTACTATCAACTGACATCAAACTTGTTTCAAAACAGGCATTATATAGGATGTTATGACTCAATAATATATATATATATATTATTTTTTTACAGTATGTACCGCCAAATTGCAATTTCCGTGCAAGTGTATTTCAAAACAGGCTGATATTTACAGAAAGCTACCACGTTCATACTGCTATCAGGCAATTTTATTATCACCACAGATACACCTTTCGAAAAAACATTGATAGCAATTGTCACCTGTTTAGTACCTGTGAACCCTCTGGCTGATGTACTATTAATTTTATTGGTTTCTAAGTTCAAACTCTTTCTGATGATCAGTGATCCCCTTTTTATTGGTTATTTTTCTTTAAGTTGTTACAGCGCCACCTTTAGTTGAGTATGAAAGCATTCGTATGTCAGGTAACGACACTCTGGCATTCGAACCTGAAGATAACACGTCCCTCATTAATATTCTGTATATTCAACCTTCAGTTGAGCGTGTTATTTATTCGTTACTCGATTGATATTAAATAATATATTTTTATCACAAAAAATAAACGTACAAATACAGTACCATGATGCACGATTCACATTCAGCACCTTTTGGGGTATTAAAATTCTCTATATATAATATATGTCCTGGCATTATGAAGTATAATTTTAAAATTATAATTTTTTTTTTTTGGTATTCTAAAGTCCTCGTTTGTTGTAGAACTATTTCATAATTATATAAGATTAACATTGACGTTTGTCTCGAGCTTTAAATGCTACTTCTTTATACAATAAGGACACGATTTTCACTAGATTTGATACCCGGATGATGTCTGTATCTCTCCCAAAATTTTAATGTTTTTTTGTATCTGGTAGGTAAATATCTTTTTTCAGCTAACACATGACGTCATAATATAGCTTGCAAGACCTATCGCATTAAACGTATAAAGTCAATGTTCAATGCATTCATGATACCCAGAGCATAACGAACACTTATTATTGTTTTAGCCTTCCACTGATATAATTTGAAATTAAACCTAAGAATATTATTGTAGATCTTATATTGAAACATATGTTTATTAGCACAAATAGAACTTTTATAAATTGCAAAATTAGGCTTCATCCCAAACTATTTCTATCTGATTTGTCTGAAAAAAATTTCCTGAGCAAAAAGGGAATCATAAATAGTGTATCCTTATATAAGGCACATATACGTTTAGTATTTATTTATTTAATATTCACTTTTTTACAATCCGTCAGTGTCATATGTCCCGGCGTCAGACTGGTTTTCCAAACAATATGATTCCCTTATTATTGCAAACAACCTCTGATGTATTGCATAAAGTAATGACCACCAGCTTTGATAACTCTCTTTTCAAACTTTATTCACAATAACAAATTATCTTTCCTTTATCATCAATAATATCTAAAACAGTATTAATGCCTCGTTCTGATACACCACTGTTAAATATTGATTTTCCGGCCACTACAATGTATTTCGTTCCACAAGGTTTGCAGTAAAATATTTCAGTGGTATCAGGAACTTTCTGAAAACATTCGGCCCAATATGTTATACACTCTCTATTTAATGGAAGGATGTTATTTGGTATGTAGCGATATCAAAGGTTTTACTAATCGTTTGCATTCCCCTATTAGATTGAAATAAAATTGTGCTATGATTTTCCACTTTTTGTGTTTTCGATTCTTAAGGTTTTTGAACCACCATTGAGTTTAAATCTTACTCTAAATGTCGGACAGTGTAAGTCCTGCTTTATTTAAATTGCCTATTAAACTGTAATATTTAATTTTCGGTTTACGCCCTGTCTATATAAACTTATTAATCAGAAATTTAACATCTTTTTTCAACCACTTTAGAAAAGGTCGCAAATTTGCCACATTTCATATTTTAGACTTAGAAGGGCTGTTCAGGACCGTAATTTAACAATATAAGGTCAGAATTTTTTTTAATCTTGTTGTAAAGGTAATTTCCCGTTTACTTGTGAATTATATGAAGTAGATGCCTAAAATTCCTAAGTAACTATCTGTCATTTTCCGATTTAAATTCTCACAGGTTGATTGTTCATTATGTAAGTTTCCGATCGATGCTGATTCAGTTTTATCAATGATGTGTATTTGGAATATACATAAAATGTTTTGTTAAATTATTAAATGAGTCATAATCTCGTAAGTAAAACGTTGTGGCATCAGCAAAAAGTGTTAATTTTATTTCGGTCCCGTCAATTTTTATGCCTTAATATTTTTATTCTGTCTTATCATAAAAACTATTATTTCAATTAAAAATAAAGCTTGCCAATGGATCACCCCGCCGTGTACCTCGATCGATTTTAAAGAACCCTGTTGAAAATCCATTATTCAGGACACAGCTTTCTACAATAGTGTGTAATAATTTCAACCATTTAACAAAGCGATCGTGTAAGCTAAGTATGTCAAATAAGTGAATATAAGTGTATGATCTATTAAATTAAAGCCTGTATCAAAATCCGCACAACAAATTATACTAGGAATATTTAATTGTTTGGTTATTTCTAAATGTCATCTATTAAACGTACTGGTTTCCCTATGTATTTTCCTAACACAAAAGAATGTTAATCTTCTGATATTATCACGTTTAAGTATGGCTTTATCTCGCGACAAGTAGTTTTCTCAAGATTTTTATATCAAGGTTATCAGACTAATACACCGCCATGATTTAGGAAAAACACAGACTATTCCCGGTTTTATATCAATGTTATCACGGCCTGTTTCTGACTTTATGTCAATTCACCTACTTCAAAATTCTCATATAGACAATTGTTCAATATCGTTCCGAGTAAATAAAAAAAAGTTAAATCTGTTTCCTTCTACAGACAATCAGAACCAGGTGTTTTATCATACCCATACCTTTAAAGCTGTCGGTATCTCTGCCTTTTGTATTTGTTCTCCTATAACAGATATATTTACAGCTGTAAGTTGTAGTATTTCTTTCTTATTTAAAAGCTTTTTTCAATCCTCAACCCTAATATAACTACTACGTCTATATGTGTCCTTAAAGAATTGTTTAATAATATTCTGAATGGATTTCTGTCGCTTATTTCGACACCATCCTTGATTATATTTCTATCACTAGTTTTACATTTGCGATATATTTCTAACGCCAAAAAGTATTCGTTACTTTTTTCTCCTTTTTTTCTTTTAATATTTTTTGGTTGAGGTAACCGCCTACATTTTAATGCTTTGCTTAACTAAGTATATATACATCTGCAGAGTTTCATTCCGGTTTCGGACTACGTGACAGGGGCTTATATACGAGTTTACTGGTGTTAACCAGGTTCGGTATAACACTTCTGCGGGCCCTAGGTGTGTCTTATCCCCATTGCTGGGCCAAAGCACCGAGGAACCCCCGAAAGGAACACTCGTTTGCGAGTAAAACGCGACTGATGGTCAAAGTCTCCCCATTAAGCCTGCAGAGCGCTCACCCTGGGTGGGGGCCAAACCTGAAAAATCTCACCGCCTCGTCTGAGATTCGTAGTCACGATCTCCCGGCTTTGAGTCCTGCACTTTTCCCCTGAGCCACAGCAGCCGGTTTTTTTCACCTTGCTCGTACCACTGTAATCTAGAATGTATGATTTCCGCTTAAGCAATGTTATTGTAACAGTTCTCTAACTCTTCTTTTATATTCTTAAATTCTAATATAATTTCCTGATTTTCATCGGCCGTTAAAGATTTTTTTAGATGACTGACACTTTTTTTCCATTAACAAATTTTACAGCGAAAGTTACAGGCCTTTCTTTTGGGGTATGTTGTGTATTTCCTGCTATTATATTGTAATTTCTCCCCTAGCAATCTATCTTCCCGTAAAGCATTAGAGTATTCAGTTCTTCATCTAGATATCATTTCCCTCAACGATTTAAGAAAACCTGCATTTTCCAAAATAGAATTATTAAACCTCCCAAATTCCAGGCCATTTCTCTTGCTTCATCAGAAATCAATTTAACTTTATGCTAGAATGATCTGCTCCAACGGATGGCAATATTTCAAACAAAAAAACTCGATAACTGTCGACTAAAGCATATCTGTTATTAAAACGTAGTCTGTTCTGCATTATATTATTTGATAAGGATTACACAAGTTAAAATTTTTTTCGATTGGGTGTCTTCATTTCAAATATAACACAAATTAAAATCAAGCTTTGCTCGCTTTATAGTTTTTTATAGATCTGGCTTTCAAAACTTTCCTGTCTCTTGAATTATCTATAACATAATAAAATTGAAGTCCCCTCCCCATATCATAGAAGTAGACTCGTCTGTATCAAGAGTGCATTTTTTCTATTATCTGATGTAGGAAACGAATTTGTTCTGGCTGAGTATTTTGTGCGTGCGAATTTATAAAAACACAGTTCATGCCTGGCAATATCCCATATAAAATTACAAATCTATCCATGTAATATAATATTTTTTTTCTTTTAGCTCAATTGCTATTGCTTTACCGGTCAGTGTCATCACCCCGCAACTGCGAGAGGATCCATAAGAAAAATGAGATTTTCCTCTCTATTGTTTTGACCAAAATGTTCAATATTAGAGGTGCTGTGGCTCTCTTGTATCATTTATGGATCTATTTCTTCAATTTTTCGCAATCACTGACCCAAATTTGAATGAAATCGGATAATATTTAGGAAAGTTATCACACGGACACGAAAACCTAATGGACGGACATACAGAGTGACAGACAGACAGACAGAGGCCAGTCACCCAAAAACCAATCCCCAACAAGGTAAGCATGAGAGCAATCACTGACCATATTTTAATGAAATTAGATAATATTTAGGAAAGTTATTGCACGGAAACCTGACGCATGGACAGAGTGACAGACAGTCCGAAGCTAGACTTGTAAAAACCAACCTAACCAAGTTAAGCATGACAGCAATCACCGACACTATTTGAATGAAATCGGATAATAGTCAGGAAAGTTATCTTCAAATAACGAAAACCTGACGGACAGACAGACAGCCGGAAGCTAAACACTTTAAAACCAATCCCAAACAGAGTAAGCATGGGAGCAATCACTGACCCATATTTGAATGAAATTGGATAATATGTAGGAAAGTTATCACACGGAAACGAAACCCTGACAAAAAGACAGACAGACAGACAAAGTCTTAACTAAGACCAGGTATTGTTTTGCATATCCTAGTAGGGTGTATGGCGAGATTATTGTTTGAATCATCTATTGTTTAGGTATTAGCGTGGGATCGTAGGTTGAGGTATGCACGTGTCTCCTTTTATGTCAGTTTCAGGGCAGGTAAATTGTTGGAGCACACGTGTCTGGTATGATGTTATTTTCAGTATGGTCTGATTTAGACGGAGCTGCTTTTGTTTGGTGGTCACTAGTGTATGTTGTAGATTTCAAAGGAAGTGCACCTCTTTAAGTTGAATTTCACACACACTGTTTCTAGAGGCGGCCCCTTGTTAATATTTATGCGGTGATTCGGGATCGGCATAATTTGGAGTGATTATTGGCCAAGAGACGAACTGGAAGTGGTGACGTCAGCATGCTTTTTTAAGAAGTGGACTGTAAATTTTCCGCACAAGGGCCCCTTTCAGCGTAGAGTGTGATATAGACTTACAATACCTACAGCAGTCCTCGGGGCGATCTACATGTGTTGCAGTGGAGAAAGCTGAGATTTCTAACTGCATAGTTAGTTGATGTCTGTGAAAGGCCACAAGTGATTTCTCTGTAAAGCAGATAACACCTTTTGCTGATGGACTTGTAATCTGGCGGGTTGATACATGTTGTGAGTGCTTCTAGAAACAGACAGAGGAATATATATATATATATATATATATATATATATATATATATATATATATATACAGATAACGTTAGAGGTACAGAACATTGCTGTGTGGAAGCTTATTCAAGTACCAGGTCTGGATAATTCTGGAGATAAAATTTTGGAGATATGGCCCAAAAATTATATGTTGAGTAGTTCGAATGCAGCGCCCCCTAGCGGCTAATTCCGGAAAATGAAAAATCACTTTCGAGATATTTGTGTGAGACATAAGATATATCAGTTTTAAAATGATTCCTGCATACTTGTGGAATCCAGGCTATTACTAAGCGATATCTCAAAATATCTCGTTTGACGAGAGATTGTACGAGATATTGCGAGACTTTAATGTAATCAAATAACACTATTTGTATGCTACCGGATGCGAAACATTAGACCTATGTAGCTTTTAAACTGACAAAGTTAGAAAACTAAGACCCCTTATTTTTCAATATCATGATTTTTCCCAAAAATGCGTAACCATGATTACAGCAAATTTAAGGCAGCTACACACTGGACGTAAGGCTAAATTAAAATATGATTATGATTAAAATGAGCTACAGTTGAGGTAGATACGACTAATACTGTCAAAGATATGAAGATTAAACCGTTCTAGGACCTGTTGAGGGCTTTGACCTTGATCTTTGACTTATATTGGCCAAAAATAAGAGGCTTTCAGGACTTTTACTTGTCTACTATCTGTGTAAGTTGAAAGCGATTGGTGTAAAATTGCGACCTGCAGAGTGAACAAACAACAGACAGACAGACTAGACGACCATAGGTCGTGAGCTTGCCAGAAGTAGAAATATAACAGACTATTAGAGAGACAAGAAGACACGAGACAAGTCTGCATAAAATATAATGTATGAGTTATGAAGATTTTCAATTGAAAATTAGGGCCTCTAGCTAGGGTGTCATTAATTGAATCTTGCATAATCTGCTCCAGCGCCCCCTGGCAGTCATTTTTGGGGACTTGAAATACATCTATGTAATACTTAATAAACTCTATATGGTTAAAAAATTAGAGCTGTTTAGCTTTAAAAATTATAAACTTAGAAAAGTAAAGATAAAAAAATGCAAAACTTTTACTCTACTCAAGGTCATCATGGTAATTACGGAATGAAGTCATTTGTTAATAGTTTTAAGCTATGGGACAAAAAAGATATATTGAGGTGGTTTCAGCGCCGCGCTTCATGGTGGCCATATTAGAAAAAATGAAAAATTTTATTTTGACATATTTCTGTATAGCATTTAATGTATGAGGTTTGAAGCGATTACATTAAAATTGGGGTCTTTATGGCTTCATAAATAAAAAATCGCAAAGAGGGCTCATACAGCGCCCCCTCATGGTCATTTCCGGATGTTTGAAAAAAATCTTGTTACACTCATTAAACGCTACATGAGGCAAAATAGTAGATCTCTCTAGCTTGATGAGCAAATTACAGAAATAGGTGTAAAAATTTGAAATTTTCCTAAAAATGCGTAACCATGGCAACGGCGAAATGAGGTAGTTTTTCATCAAGGTGAAAGGCCATATAATCATTAATACAACGACCTATACTTTGTGTGGCTATGATTATTCTTAACAATAATATGAAGGAAAAAGGCTATTTTAAGGGGTCTTGATGACCCTGCGATTGACCTTTGACTCATTATAACCAAAAACAATAGGCTTCTATTGGAGACGATTATATATAAATGATATAAGTTAAGTTTGAAAGCAATTGCTGCAAATTTGTGGCCAGGACAATGCGGACAAATTAACAAAAAAACACACAAACATACATAACTGACCAACATACATGCCAAAATCTCTGATTCCGGTAAGCAATAACTGACAGTTATACTTGCCGAAATCTCTGATTCCGATAAGAAACAAACACCCAAACATTCTAGACCTTTTGTCGTACTATCAACTGTGAAAGAGTTGACGTGATTGTTGCACAATGGTGGCCTACAGAGCGGCAACAAACATACGGGCCAACGGACTAACCATCAAGCACTAGACGACCATAGGTCGAGCGCTTGCCGAAAGATGAAAGAGAAATAGGTCAAGGTCAAATTTCTGTTTTATTTTAGGAAGAATTAACAGGAGACTAAATTGAGCAACAGTTTATGTAGATGTGACAATTAGAAAACAAATTATGAAGAATATAAGACATTTGGGCGTGTCAGTTGCCTTGACATTTGTAACCTTTGACCCAATTCTAAAAAAAAGACGGTAATAGATTTTTACCAACGGTGTAAGTTTCAGAACGATGGCATGAAACTGTGACTTGTGCCAGAGATAGAAATATTTGAATATTTCTAAGTTCGATAGGTTTTAGTTTGGTCAAATTGATTATGTCAGATTACCGGTATGGCTAATTCTCCACAAGAATAAGGCCATGTTTTGTAGTTACAAGAGCGGTATTGAAAATAACAATATCATCTTTAACTTTGGAGATATGAAACAATAATGATGTATTGCAATCTTGTCAGTGCAGCGCCCCCTGGAGGTCATATACCAAAAATGAAAAATTTGTTTTTGAGAAAAAATAAAGTGTATCCGTTAAAAAATGATTGCTGCAAAATTGAGGCATGTAAGACGTAATTAAGTCAGATATCGCGAAAAGCTCCTTAAGCGATCACTTTAAAACTGTGGCCTCTAGGGCATCATAAATGAAATATCGCAAATATCGTTTGCAATGGTGCCCCCATTAGCCATTTTCGGAAACTTGACAAAAATCGTGTACTTATAATTACATTCTTCATCGTGCAAATAAACTAGAACTCTCTACCTTAAAAAAACTACTAAGTTACAAAACTAAGGGTACACATTATAAAATTCAATAAACTTTTTCAAAAATGTGTAACTATGATTACAACAGAATAAGACAATTTTGTCTTCAGGTGAAAGAACTTTAAATTACTAATAAAATGGGATACAATTTTTGTAGCTACGTTCATATTTGACAAAGGTATGAAGAAAAAAATCATCATGAGGGATGTCGATGACCCTGACCTTGTGTATCCGTTAAAAAATGATTGCTGCAAAATTGAGGCATGTAAGACGTAATTAAGTCAGATATCGCGAAAAGCTCCTTAAGCGATCACTTTAAAACTGTGGCCTCTAGGGCATCATAAATGAAATATCGCAAATATCGTTTGCAATGGTGCCCCCATTAGCCATTTTCGGCAACTTGACAAAAATCGTGTACTTATAATTACATTCTTCATCGTGCAAATAAACTAGAACTCTCTACCTTAAAAAAACTACTAAGTTACAAAACTAAGGGTACACATTATAAAATTCAATAAACTTTTTCAAAAATGTGTAACTATGATTACAACAGAATAAGACAATTTTGTCTTCAGGTGAAAGAACTTTAAATTACTAATAAAATGGGATACAATTTTTGTAGCTACGTTCATATTTGACAAAGGTATGAAGAAAAAAATCATCATGAGGGATGTCGATGACCCTGACCTTGGCGTTTGACCCCTTAAGACCAAGAACAATATGTTCCGTTTCAGGATGGTTATATAATATCTACATAAGGCATGTAGAGTGCAGACAAACAGACAGACAGATTTTCGACAAGCAATGAAACAATTCGGGTCCTATATGTAAGACGCAAGAACAAGGAGGCAGGCGAAATTCAGGACAACTTTAAAACAGACAGACATACTGACAAAGTGACACAAGGTTGAGACCAGATGACTTAACCAGGTTAAAAAGAAAGACTCAGAGAAAGAAAATAAGATATAGTTTATGTAATTGAGGTTTATAGTCTCGGAGGTATAGCCCAAAAATGATATGTTGGGTTGGTTCCACTGAAGCGCCCCTAGTGGCCATATACGGAAAATGAAAACAAATCTTTCGAGATATTACTTTCAGACATAAGATGTACCAGTTCCAAAAGGATTCCTCAGAAACTGAGCCCTGTAGAATGCTAACTGTAAGACGAAAATAAATTTCTTTTTCGATGACCTGGACATTGACCTTTGACGTATATTGCCCGTAAAAAAAAGGCTTCCAGGAATTTTGATTGTCTACCAGCTGTGTAAATTTGAAAACGATTGCTGCAAAATTGTGGCCTGTAGAGAGAAGACAGACAAAGAGACAAACTAGATAGGTCGAAGGTCGACCATAGGTCGAAGGCCTGCCGGAAATCGATATGATAGACAGACGGACAGAAAGAACAAACTGTCGGTTTTCTATCAATTGAGTGACTTTCAGAGCGATTGCTGAGATGTTGTGGCCTGTTGAACGACATATAACACAAACAAAAACATGACAGCAAAGATAGCTGACAACAACCGACAAACGGACAGACATACTGACGGACTGACACATCCGAGCTAACAGGTGACTAGATTATCTTATTGAGAAATTATTTAGAAACAGAATGAGTTATAGTTTATGTAGATAAGGTTCACATGTTTGGAGATATGGCCAACAAAGGTACGTTGTAGTGGTTCTAGTATAGCGCCCCCTTGAAGCCATATCCCGAACAGGAAATATCACATTTTTTTAGATATTAGTGCATCGAATAAGATATACCAGTTTCAAAAGGATTCGTCCAAAGCTTTGGCCCGTAGAATACTACTTCTGAGATGCAATAACCAGCAAGCAGTCGCATTTGAAGACAACCGACAAAAAGACAGACACAGTAATAAAATGACACAAGCTTGAGACCAGATGACTTACTCCGGTTATTGAGAAGACCCAGAGAAAGAAAATAAGCTATAGTTTCTGTAATTGAGGTTTATAGTTTTGGGGATATAGTCCATGAGCCACTCCCTGAAAATTTGGTCACCGGTACCATCTGAGGGGAATAATTCTAATAGTGATTTTTGGCAGGTATACAACCCTGGAGTTAGAAAATGTGTGATAGAATTGTATCGGTGGTAGCTTTCCGTGTGTATCAACCCGTTTATATGCCTAGCCTTCAACCCATTCTTGCACCTCTTGTGTAAGACATGTAGGGGTAGAGGTAACACATTTGTATATAACATTTGTGATTCTGAGGAGAAAACTGTAAAAGACATATCACCATAAAATATATTTAATTTGTTTTTAAATGATATTAAACATGACGAACTTGGCACATTTTTCAAGGTAAGGCAGGGTCAACAAGTGCAAATATGATAAAATAATAAAATATCTAGCTGGAGAAACAATTTACATTTGCAAAATGTTTTCATCGTTGCGCAAGTTATATAAAATAACATATATTATTATTCCAAATAAAAGAATGGGCTCTGTGAATAAATTTGGTGTGTCATACGCTTACCTACTGCACGTTTTATGTATCTTATAAGGGATAGTTAATGTACATCTGACTATCTTGTGCAGTGGCTATCTGAAGGGCAAAATGGAGTTAGTGTTAACACTTTTGTTTGTAACATTTGAAATACTTAGATTAAATCTACAGATGACCATAAACATATTTGATTTTTGTCTAATAATATCAATATGATGGCCTTTGCACATTTTTCAAAGTCAGAAGGGGTCAAAAATATGGATTATATAGTCCAGCTGCCGAGCCCAATAACCTTGCACTAATGTAGAAAGAATTTTTTTATTGCTGATTAGTGTTCTCCAAAGTCTCGTAAACCTGAATCCATCCAGTGCTAGCTTGTCACCTTTTGGGAATTTTTCTGTAGATTGCATAATAATAATAATAATAATAATAAACGGAAAATTGTACTTCCTTTATTTATACCACCAAAAGCTCTGTGTAGTTAGTAATAGCATATATATACTATATATTATTGGCGTATTTGTGTTTGTTTTGAAGTTGCACATAAATAAGTTGAAACATCTTCAAATAAAAAAAAATCTTGTCATGGTTCACATAAGAGAGCTAGGATACTATGGTTGAGTTATCCATTCTCATTATTTCAATTAACTTTTATTTTTATCTGATTTTGTATTTCCAACAAATTATTTTGTTCATCAGTATGGACGTTTTCATTGGAAAATAGTGGTTTGATGTGTTTTTAAACATAGGATTCATTTTGTTCAATGCTTTGTCAGATCCAGTATCTGTAATTTTGGTTAAAATATGTTACCCATATGTTCTAGTTGTGTAAAGGAAACACCTAGATTATTTTGAATCTGTGGAGGTTTTGGTCTCCTCTGGCCCGTATTATGGTGCATAAGGATAAGGCAAGTCTCACTTGGTTCGAAAATGTTGGCTTATTCTTTTTTTTCTGTCATTTTAATGGCGTTGTTGCTTTTTGAACTCAAAAGCCAAGGGGAGAGTCTCATGTGTCCCATTCTGTTCACTAGTATGTTCCCCAGTGAATGTCTGAAATGCAGAAACTCATCATAAGACACTGGAACCTGGCACTCAAACGGAAGTGAAACAAGTTTTTTTACACCTAGACCCAAAGGCTTTTGGTATGGGACTTTAGTGAACAGAAATTGCATCGATATTCAGTGCTGTTTTTGTGTGACTACCCTGGAAGACATTTTTCAACAAGGTAGGACTTATTTGCAACAGCCTTTGAGTAAAAAATGTTCAAGTCATAGTAGTCAAGTGTTTCTTGATTTGGGTTCAGATTTACTCTGTTTACAGTTCTCATTTGAAAACATTCCAATATCATTTTCATTCTCTTCTTGTAAACGCATCTTACATGTCAGATAGAACATAAACACTATGGGACATGCACAGCCATCTGTTCTCATCACAAAATGACTTCCAGGGAAAAAAAACATCTTACCTAGAAGATGACAAAATACTATGTCTGCTGGAGATTCTGATATTTTCTGAGACAGAGATGACTGCTGCCTCGACATTCTTTGCACTGACGAAATGTAAATAACATTCCACGTAATACAGTGTATCAGCAGTATGGAAATTTGATGGCCCTCCAGATATTCGGACCTCATCTGATAGTTGATCGCTGCGTTCATTACATATTGTAAACAATTTGGATTTTAAAACAAACTCACCCAATTTTTTGGTTTATTTTCCGACATGGATAAATTGGCCGCCATTTATTCGGAAGCTTGGAATCTGACATGTGACAAGCTAGTTTAACCACAGATAAAGCAGTGTTCCTTAAAGTCGAAATACTTCCGCTTAAGACCTTCGTTAGGAAATGGTTCACTTTGTGTATGGATCTAGCGATATGTGTTGCTTTATTGTATATGATGGTACAAATGATTTATGACACTCCAACGTTAGGGCTCGGTCTTTTTTTTAATTCAGGCTCTAGAGTTTCATCTAATGAATCGGCTCAATTTTTACATGAAATAATAATAGTGCTTACTCTCTCAGAGCACACTCTTATTAGTTGTTGTTTTCCTTAAATGTACATTGGAAATAAATACAGATTCTTTACTGTCCTCATTTATTGCAAAAGGGAGAGTTTAAGGATGCTATAACTTATGTATGAGGTATTTTGCGGGCTTCCCTGAAGCCTTTTATCTGGATATACCTGTAAGTGAATAGACATCAATAAAGCCTCTCATTTCATCAATCGTCCAGCGTGATGGATATTTATCCTGCGGTTTATAAAAGGTTAAATAAAAATATCTCACTGTGGACAGATTTTTTTACAACTGTGTGTTTTATTATTGATTTATTTGTATTTATAATTCATAACAAAAAGAGTTTGTGGGAATGTATAGCCTTGTATATTTTTTTAATGCAGCTAAATTTACTGGTTTTCAATCATTAACCGAAATGATTTCTTGATAATCAAAACCCTAACAGCATATTTTTCATAAGGGTTTAATTAGTTCTATTGATCATTTCTGTTTTCATAAACTGCGATTCGAAATATTTAGAAACTGCAAATATGCTGTTAGTGAGAAGTCAGGCTTGCTGCACGTAACAGGCCTGGCGTTTTCTGTACCTTCAATTACTGCTTTCAGAAATTAAGTAATTAACATGTTTCAGAATAATAGCTAAAAATACGGAAGAAACTACTCTAGGAGTTCTTAATGAGATACGCTGAAAATTACACAGATTTGACTATGATTTCACTTTTCTCCAATCAACGTTTATAAAAATTGGCTAAGGGAGCCAGCTTGGCACTCAGCGGATTTAGAATCACAATCGTCTGGAGAACAAAATTAAATCATAAACAATATTTTCTCCCAAAGAACAAGGTAAGGGTTGAATTTTTCGGGTCTGGCAACCCTCCTACCGATAATTATGCTGAAAAAATAGCGGTTGATTTTGCACCCAAAAATACATTGATGTCTCCCCGCCATATTGCTTTCAACAGCGTTAGGGAGAAAATCTAAAAGTGTATATATATATATATATATATATATATATATATATATATATATATATATAAAATAAGAATACTTATTTCAATCATTGGTTTCTTTTAATCATGGACCATTAAAACTGTGAGAAAAATGTGCTTTGAAACTTAGCTGGTTACAAGTCTATAGTATGGTCCTACACTTTATCAAATTTGCACTCGTTGTCCCCTTTATGACCTTAAAAAAGTCAGGGTCGTCATATTAAGTGTCTTTTTAAAATGTAAATCAAATAAACTTGCCAGAGAAAGGTCATTGTATTTTTATTCTAAATATCACGAATGTTACAACCAAAAATGTTAAACCTATCCCAACGTTGCACTACAAATGGCCACTGCACAGGATCGTCACCAGTACATTTACTACCATGTATCAATAGGCGCAAATGTCCAACAGAAAGCATATGGCACACCAATTTAATTCCAAGATCCCATTCCTTCCTTTAGAATAATACTAACTGTTATATTTCTTATACCTTACTTGTTATAGATACTTTATGCAAATGAAAAGTGTTTCAGCAATGAGAGATTTAAATATTTTTCATACTTGCACTTGAAAAATGTATCAACGTCATCATATTTGATATCATTTAAAAGCAAAATTAATATACTTTTTAATGGTATGTCTTTTATAGTTCAACTCTCAATATCTCAAAAGTTTCATACTAAAGAGTTACCCCTACCCCAATATGGTTTACCCCGTTGGTGCAATACACTTGTTTCAGGGTTGGCATATAAAGAGGGTGATACACACAAAAAGCTACCATCGAGGCAATGCTATCACATATTTTCAAACTCTAGGGGTCGATACCTTGCCAAATACCACATTGAGAATTATTTCCCTCCGATGGTACTGACCACCCTTCTGGCTAATGGACTAATATGGCCCAAAAAAATTATATCTTGTGGAGGTTCGAGTTCAGCGCCCCCTAGCGTCCATATCCGGAATATGAAAAACTACTTTCGAGATATTAGTGTAATACATAAGATATATCAGTTTGAAAATGATAACTGCATACTTGTGGACGCTAAGCTATCACTAAGCGATATCTCGAAATAACTCGTTTCACGAGATACTGTATGAGATATTGCGACACTCGTAATATAATCAAATAACACTAGACCTCTGTAGCTTTAAAAAAAACTAGACTTCTGTAGCTTAAAAACTGACGTGGTAACACCCCTTATTTTCGAATATCATGACTTTTCCCCAAAAAAATGCTTTACCATGGTCACAGATTTCAGTTCCATGCACATCAAAAGAAAGGCCTTGGAATTATGATTTAAATGAGCTATAGCTTAAGTAAATACGATTATTTATGACGAAGATATGAACAAAAATTTATTTTGAGATGTGTTCATAACTTTGACCTTCATCTTTGACCTTTACCGACCAAAAAACAATAGACTTCCAGGACGTTAGGTAATCTACCAACTGTGTAAGTTCGAAAGCGATAGTTGCAAAATTGCGACCTGTAGAGCGCACACAGACAAACAAGCACACAAACACACAGACTAGACGACCATAGGTCGAGCGCTTGCCGGAAGATGAAATGACAGCCAAACACAGACAGAACGAACATATTGTCGGTTTTCTATCTTTTGAATGACTCTCAGAGCGATTGCAGAGAAGTTTTGGCCTCTGGAATGAAATATAAGACAAAACAACAAGCTAGCAGATAAAGCTGAAAACAAAAGACAAACAGACAGACATACTGACACATCTGAGATAACAGATTACAGAACATGTGGGCAAGGTAAAGGGTAGCGCCGGATCGGACCTCTGACATAATGGCCAGGTCACTGGCCTACCAGAATGCCTGGACATCTAACTCTGAGAAACGTATTATAAGACCCCATAAGGATGCAAATATTTTCGTCATTTTTGACAACGCCTCATATCTAACAAGTATAGTTTTACTTCAAATAAACCAGCTAGATCTTTTAATAAGTTTCTTATTTCTCAAACGACACCTAACATGTAGGTATTACATATTCCGTTATAACCCAAAATATTCGTATATTGTTCTGCATGTATGGGAGTTAGCATGCGATCTGCCTGCTGACTGAATGCGGAGATACGGTTATAAAGCGTGGCCTGGTCTTGCAAGGCGATCCTCAATTTGGTTTGTGTCACGACTCAGTAGGAGGGCCCTAAATGAGTCGTGTTTGTCACGGCTAGGTAAAGGGGTGCAAAATGAGCTATAGTTTATGTAGGTAAGGTTTATAGTTTTCGAGATGTGGCCAAAAAATGATATGTTGTGGAGGTTCTACCGCAGCTTCCCCTAGCGGCCATATCCCGAAAATTGAAATTACTTTTGAGATATAAGTGTAAGAAATAAGATGTACTAATTTCAAAAGAATTCCTGCAAAACTGTGTCCTCAAGATCGCTAACTGTAAGACGCAAGATCTAGCAAGCAGCCAAACTTGAGGACAACTGAAAAATTCAGACATACTGACAAAGTGACACAAGATTGAGGCCAGATGACGCAATCGGGTTATTGAGAAGGCTAAACGGAAGAAAATAAGCTAAAGTTTATGTAATTGAAGCTTATACTTTTGGAGATATTCCTAAAACATGATATGATGGGGAGGTTAAGTCCAGCGCCCCTTACAGACGATTTCCGGAAAGTGACAAATTACTTTCGATATATTAGTGTAATGCATAAGATGTACCGGTTTCAGAAGGTTTCCTGCAAAATTGTGGCCTGTAGAATGCTATGTGTGAGACGCAAACCAACGAGCAGGCGAAATTTTGGGACAACTGACAAACAAACAGACACACTAACAAAGTGACACACGATTGAGACCAGGTGACTTAAGCAGCTTATGTAGAAGAATCAAAGGAAGGAAATAAGTTATAGTTTATGTAATTGTGGTTTATAGTATTTGTTTTGGAGATATTGCAAAAAAATGATATGTTTGGGAGGTTCTCATCCATCGGCCCCAAGTGGCCGTATTAAAAAAAGACAAAAATCACTTTCGAGACACTAGTGTTGGCCTTATGATATGTCAGTTTCAAATATATTCTTGCTAAACTGCGGAGCCTAGGGCAATATGAATGAAATATCGAAATATCTCGTTTGACGAGGTATTGTACCAGATATTGCGAGACTTTAACCAATTTTGTAGTACTTATTAAACGCAACCTACAGCAAAAATCTAGACCTCCCTAGCGTTAAAACTGACAAAGTTAGAAAAAATTTGTCCATTTATTTTCGAATATCATTACTTTTCCCCGAAAATGCGTAACCATGGTTACAGGAAATTTGATGCAGCTTCACACCAGAAGAAAGGCCTTGGAATTTCGATTAAAATGAGCTACAGTTGAAGTAGATACGACTAAAGGTGCTTTTCCATAAGTGCGTAGTTCGTATCCGTAGTCCGTATGCGTAGTATGCATGCGTAGTCCGCAAAAATCGTTTTGTAGACTTTAGACTGGGCCGTTTCCATTTATCGTCATGTGTAGTACGTATGCGTTGTTCGTATACGTATTTTGTATCCGCACGTTGCGCACTACGCATACCAATCATCGTGTCGATTTCAGGTTTTACGCAAAGTCTCTATTTCCAACTGGAATGAATGTCATTTCTTGCATTAATTTTCCATGAAACCAAACATTGGCATTTGGCTGAATTTTATTTTCCTATCTTTATCACAGACAATATGATTTTAGATGACTGAAGTGTAAACATCACTGTCGCGTATAAAATATTACTAATTATGATCTTTTAGAATTTTTATTATCTTAATTATATTAACTTTTGATGCCAATATATACAAATGTACAATAAATATAAGGTGAAATGGATTGCTAAAAAAAAGAAAAACAGCTATTGAGCACCTATAAATACGGAGTTAGGACCAAACTTATACGTACTCATAGACTACGAACTTCGCGGATACGGACTACGCATACGGACTACGCATGCGGATTACGGATACGCACAACGCACTTATGGATAACCACTAAATAGTGACAAAGATATGAAGGAAAAACTGTTTTACCTTGACCTTTGACCTTTGTTGACTAAAAACAATGGTTTACCAGGTATTTTGGTTATCCATCAACCCTGAAAGTTTGAAAACAATTGGTGCAAAATCGCGACCTGTAGAGCGCAGACGGACAAACAAACAGACAAACACACAAACTAGACAGCCTAGGTCGAGGGCTTGCCGGACGTTGAAAGAGAAATAGATCAATATCAAATTATTATTTTTTATTATGAACAATGAACAGGAGACTAAAATAGGTCAACATGATTATGTCAGAATATGGCCAAATCTCTGATTCCGGTAAGCAATAGATTTTAACGGGACAGGGCGATGTGAGAAATGCGAGGATACGTTACACAGCCAATTAGCTTCCATGGCCACCGCACTTAGCAACCGTGTGGGCCTAATTCACAGGCACGGAGTGAAAAAATACAGGGCCGGACTGAATGCGTGTTGCAAACAAATAAACAAGCATACGGAACTGATCAACATGCTTACCGAATTTTTTATTCCGGCAAGCAACAAATATACGCAACTGACCAACATGCTTGCCGGAATCGAATGTTTCCGGGAAGCAATAACCAACAAACCCATTAACTATATGATAAACCATTAAAGAGTAATAACACGTGGCGAACATATAGATATTGCTGGTGGTGACCTTATGATAAAAATAAATATTGGGCATATTAATACAGTTAGGCTGAGGGTTTTTACTTTCGGCTCCTCTGATTAAATTTCCAGAGCCTGATTATCAGCTAAGTGCAACCATGTTCAAGTCCTGAAGATAAGACCTACCTTTATGGAGTCAAACTTGGGGTCCTTCATTAGAGTATATGTAAAGACCTATGACACATGCAACATTTGATGTCTTTAAACAAACCATAAAACGGCCTGTTGCGGACCTGAGACTTAATGACAATAACAAGTCTGAAGGGCCTGAAGAACCCTCTTTAAAACTAAATGGATTGACAGAAGAGTGAAGACACATATGTGGTGAAACTCTAGGAATACTTCAGTTTTGCATCCATTACTAAAAAAATACCATAATATGGATAGGTTTCAAATGGCCGCCTGAGACCAATGATAATAATAAAGGACTGATTACACCTGTGAAGGGGCAAGAGGGCCCCCTGATAATAAAATGTATGTCAGTGGCCTAATATATCTATATAGAACTTAAGGCCTAATGTTTATAATAAAAATAATACTTATACTAATACTAACATTAATACTACTACTACTGCTACCACCTTTGTGAACTAAAAGTATATGTGAATTATCAGGGAAAAAAACAACTGTGATCCTAATTGCGGTTTGTGTGTTGACCATAAGAGCAATCGGCCTTAATTTGTCCAGTCTGTAGATAAATCAAGCTTCTCTGGTTTAACGATTTGGTCCGCTTTAATATGTAGCCATTACATATACCCCCCCCCCCCCACTCCCGATGAAAGCGGCCTGTGAACTAAACGGTGGTACAGGTCAAGTAACATTTTCTTTTGAACAGTTTACCGGTCCGTCGGTGTTGCCTCTTGTCCTGTCTGTGTCGTGTCAGCGGCATTGTCCAGCTGATCAACCAAAATCGCAACCCGGCGATTAGCTGAATATCTTAATTTATTGTTGTATTATTAAGATGTGTTACGCGCAACAAGGAAATTAGTATTTTGTGAAATCGAGACAGATTCTTTAGGCCAGGGCTTGAATGGACTTCCATATTTTTTTCCAGTTGACATGCATGTTGACTTCCATAATTTGGAACAGGTATCTCCAGTTTGGCGGCCAATGACAAAGCATGTTTGTAGGTGGCAAGCATATAGGTCTCATGGTAACATGTCATCTGATTAGGATGGTCTGAAGACGAAGCAGTTCTCGCCATCCCGTAATTTGACTTACCTCTATCTTCTGTTACTAGTCAATGCATGCTAGCCTAGCAGTGACCATTGGAGTGTCCTAGAATCAGAAGTAAGTTAGGTTCTCCGCCCAATATCAGGGCTTTCCGAAAGTAGTTCTTCTTATTATAAAGGACCAATTAATTTTAAGGGTAACAAAAGGCTTAATTGACTGATGCATGTGTTGCCTTTATTAAGTTGTCTTTTCTGAAGTGTATTTCTTTAACTGCGCAAGAATAGGAACCATTTTAAAATTCAGTTCTCCCAATTTAAATTTAAATGCAGTGTCTTTAACACTTGCCAAAGTGAAGTGGCAAGATGCTTTAACTCGCACCAATACTTCATGTGACCGATCTAGTACACACAGCTAGAGTATTGCCTTCAGTTTCTCTACTGAGCCTAACAGTATAACTACCTATAGGGTATGGAATGTAACATGTCTGGCACAACTGCAGATTTTATGGATTGGTATCCCATTTGCCTCGACTCCGACAGTTCTGTGAAATTTGCTTTACGGATTTTACCATGTGCAGCCGTTTTCGTTGAAATTTAGTTGACTATACCAATTATTTATACCAGTTGCTCTCAGTTGCACCTTGCATGATGGGCCCTTTGCAAGGGATTTTTCTATGGTTGCCCATTTGCTTTAACAGGCTTGTCTCTTATATGACAGTTTGTTTATTTATGTCTCTTATATGACAGTTTGTTTATTTTTGGCACGTAAATGCCTTTGCCTAGAGAAATAATTATTTTGAATGTTAAAATTTCTGTATCTCCATTTTTTCATGACTTGTATCATTTTAAAACCAATCACGTCCACAAAAACTTTTGAAGTTCGGAAAAGGTCTGAAAATATTTTCTTATGCAGTAAACCATTTTCTTCAGAATAAGTATACCTCCTAGAAAGTTTAAACTATCAACATGGTCCATTCCTTTTCCCTTAGGGTAACACTTGACACAATATAAAATCAAATTTTAAATACAAAATGTGTAAATCGTTACCCAATATATCAACCCTGTCTGAGAGCATTACGTTTTACACTCATATTAACCCCATGACTGGTATATAAGTCCAATATACAGATATTTATGTTGAAATGTTTCTATAAATGATTCTTATAACTGTGTCCTGCTTAGGTAAATTATACAAACATATACTCTATTATCAGGAGGTTTTAGTGCCATACCCTATGATGTAATGCTTAGTGCAAGTAAAATTTCTCTAGTGAGATAGAAAGAGCCCCAAATCAATCCTATGTGCATATTTTCTTTAGCGTCATATCGCCCCTCTGGCATTACGACCATATTACTAGCGCCACAGTGTCATTACATCTATGTCTGAGGAACGCATTAATGAAGATGCAAATATTTTTGCCATTGATGATAATGCTTTATGGCATACAGGTAAACTGTCAATCAACATAATCCAAACCAATCATTAGGATTTTTTGTGTACTTTCTAATAATAACAAACATGAGCGAGAAAAGTTCCATTTTAACCCAGCACATTGGAAAACTCTTTGGCGTGTTTGTTGCATTTATCACCGCATGAACACAAGCATTGTTCGCACGGGTTACAGGGCGCAGGCAGCTTGCAGGCGATACAGAAAATGACCCTTGTCCATGGAGACGGTGCTTCAGTTTGGGTTTTGAGCTCACATGTATACTATTGTGTATTTTTATTATTTTTAGCATAATATTGAGATTATTGGACGTTTACCAGGATAAAAAGAAATCAACCTGATACAAGACCACTGCGATACATTCCTAGATATAACTTGTAACAAGACTCGCGTAGGTTTACCAGCCCAACTATCCGATTGCCTACGGAGTCGGGTTGTCACGTCTAATTTTCTTTCAGAGACATATGCATAAATACAAACGCGAGTCATTTAAATGAAATAGTTATGATTCCATCACTGCCTCAGAACTCAGGCTATCACTACAGATTAAAGAGTTTTCAAGGTATCTGTTAAACTACGGTCGAGATTTAGACACACTCGTCGCAACCACAATCGGTTCTCGAAAAAACCGTACTTGAAACATTCAGCCCCAAATAAATTGAGCCCCGGAGAGAGAGGATCCTGATATGAGCCTCAGGCGCTCTAGTCTTAGGCAGGGTACCCCTCGTCTCCTAGGATACTAAGGCTCGATGAGAAGTTGATGATGCAAATTCAATTGATTTCAAATAATTCTTCTAATTTATTTACACCTCCAACTGTTCACTGAGTCATAAAGCAAGTCAGTAGTATATTTGGGAAATGAGGGTTTATTCAATACACACCCGTAGCGCTCAGGCTACCCATCATCGATCAGACAATATCTAACACATTTAACGTTCTTGATTAGAAAAACCCCTATTCATGAGCAGCAGCTGTAGTGCTCTGATTAACTACAAATAGCCCACTTTTCAATTTGTTTTTTCGAGCCAGTTTCTGTTTTGCTCCCTTTTTTAATTCTTGCTGGCCCTTGGTTGGTGCCAACTGCACCTCTGAGTCACCCTCATCGACATCGTGTTCAGATGCTCGCTTTGACATTATCAGATAATTCAGTTGACTATGAGCATTATAAGCTAGATATCTTGATGTCCAAGATTCCCCGAATTTTTTGTCAACCTTGTTTTTTCGTGAGTACCTGCATAAAAGGTCTAAGTCACATGACCATTCTACTAAATCATAAGCTGACCAGGATTACATTGTTTAAGTTTCATTGGTTGGTTTCATAGACGATACTGGTAACAAATTGGATCACCAGATATCCTGTTTTATAATAATCTGTAAGCTACTGAAGTCTATCCAAAATTATTCAAACTTTAAATTTAAGTATTTTAAAATCTTTAACTTGTACTAAACTTATACTAAGTATAGTATGAGGGAAATAATGTTAATAAACGATAGAGTCTAACCATGGACCTGTCAAACTAGGAATTTTCTAATGGCTTACAAACATATGAGTTGGCAATATTGAATTTCAGCAAATCATAACATAAATATGAACAAAGGATATAAATAAGTATATCTATCCTGAAAACATGAAATAAGGGATTTTTAAGTGAATATATCAAATTATATATTGAATAAATTCCCAACATGGATATTTTTGGGACATAGATAAGTTTCTCTTATTCTGAACACATTCGATCATACGTTTTTGAAGAAGACACGTTTGTTATTCGCTATACATTGAATAAAGCATTGTTTGACATATATCCATATTCATTAAAAGTCTATTCTAGCACACACTGCCGCACAACAACAAGCCCAATATATTGAATGTTTATATAATTATAACACGAAGATGAGTAATTCCTGTATAAGTCATAGGTATACTAGACCTAGACCAAGCAACCCAGGCTGAGTAGTTTCACACCCCATACACGGTCATAGCACAGTTATAACGTCTCCTCTTTTTAATCAGTTATAGAGTTACAAGATCAATGAGGATTTGTCCCACTTGAGTAGTTTTAAAAAATCATGTCAACTACAAAAAAATCTTCGTCGAATGCATTAAAAATAAATTCACTACTTTTCATAATAATGTTTATGCTGTGATTTTACAGAATTTATGAATGGCTTATTTACACCAATATTGATTTATTTTATGAATGAAGAATAAATCAATCCATTTCCGGTAAGAATGTTCTTGCTGTTATTTTATTCAATACTGGATTTATTTAATGTAATCAGAGTAAATGAAATGTATACAATATATAATAACAATATCCATGTTGGAAATTTATTCAATATATAATATTAAAATATTAACTTCAAAATGCTTTATCTAATGCATTAAGACTAAACTGAAAGTTGTCACCTCACATGTTTGTTAAACATTCATTACGCTCAGAACACTTTGGTACAATTGTCAGTTGTACCAGTACATATATCCCAGTACAGTTACTGAAAGTACAAATCACAATTGCGATCTGTACTGAATACTGGCCATTGCCAGATTGCCATTTGTACCAAGACACACACACAAACATATATATATATATATATATATATATATATATATATATATATATATATATTTATATATATACATACAAATAAAATGTAACGTACTACCTGGTGCAATGAGCCGTAATTGCGTTACTAATCGGGAGACATGGGAATGTGGTCAATTAAGCAGTGAAGCCCACCAGCTGCAATGATCACACTACCATCCCTTTTACTCTTTTGTCGGCAATTTATCGTTAATAGATGCAAACGTGCTAGCTCATCTATTTTTGTTTTGTGTAGAACTGTATACTATCTAACAACCCGACCCTACCCCTATCCCTGTCGACGTCAAAACACTTGGGCAGGCGTTTGGATGCTTAAACCGTGTATATCCATATTAATCACGAGTTACTGGTAATCTAAATACTGGGTCAGTGCTCAGAAAGGAAAATGTTTAGATAAACATTGTTTGTAATTTATATAAATTTCTTTAAGAAAAGATTATCTTATTAGTGATTCAAGCGACTTTCCATAAATACACGACTGTTAATAACTAGTATATATTAAGACATTATATTTGAATCAGCATGATTATAAACATTTTAAGTTTAGACACATCCGATCGTAATGTCACAGGAATTTGATGAAATTTTAATATTTGTCAGTCCGGGTGGGTTTGCGGATTAAGCTTGTGTCCATTTTAATATTTTTTTCAAGCCATTCTAATTATGAAGTAGATAAGAAGGGAACACATTTTGTAAGTGGATAATATGTTTTGCTCAGTGTCAGCTGCTCAAAAAGAACCCTAAAAAGTTGTTCAAGTTTGATTGCAGCTTTTTTGTACAATATGAAGCATCACCGGTCGAAGCACTTCTGACATGCACATATGTATACTTTTAGAATGAGCAACAAAATATTTGCAAATTAATTTCGTATTGGCAAGATCATGATATAGCAGATATGTATACATTATCAATATATATATATATATATATATATATATATATATATATATATATATATATATATATATATATATATTGGTATGGCACCACAAAACTGTGTTTATTAGGGGAGAGTGAATTAACAATTTTTCAAATTATTCACCATTTAGGGTATTTTAGAAAGCAGGTATAGACAACGATACTGACTTTTATAAATTATGGAAGCGTTTTTTTTACTAAAAAATGAACATATTTTTAGGTTTTAAAAGCTATATGCAAGAGAGGTCTTCTTAGATCTTTAAACAGATTAACAAAGAACACCAGAAATCCGATTACTGCATAAGCTAACTTGACATTTGGCAGGCATATTGCATTAGCCATTACCCTGCCTGGACTTTAGTATACACGTTTGATACTTAAATGAAAATGGAATTTGATTCCATGTACCGATAGACGTGACTCAGTATCACTAAATGAAATAGTTTGCCAGAGGGCAGTAATTCAGTTATATAATTTGCTGCGAGTTGGTAGTATCTGTTCTAAGCGTTGCGACACAGCAAGAGCAAGTTTGATGCCTCTGAAAGTAGGAAGAATTATGTTTTAACCATTCCATCGTCTGGGCCAGTTTACATTAGTCTATATCACGTTACTTACCAATTATCCGTGATATAAATCCGAATTTGGCACCATCACGCTACTCACTCCGGTTCCCCGTGTGCGTCGTGTTGTTACCTTTACTAGCTAGTCACATCAGCCTCGGTAAAACATTAACGAGACCCAAGGTTGCCCTCTTATCGGGACCAGATAACCTGACAATAAATTACTCTCGACATCATTCACTGCGTTTCGGACAAACTTTCTATTCGTATTGACTTAGGGATGATTCAAGGTTATTCACGAAGGTATTAAAGAGGCGAACTCGAGTAGGGAATAAGGCCCTGGAAATTTTAGTGAAAGCGTCCCACATTTATCACCATCGACCAACTGGGATCAATACCCTCAGGCACCAGGACAGGTCCTGATAATATTTAATGAGATAAAAACGGGCTACCCACCGAAAAACTTCCTGGTGTAGCGGTAGGCGAATCCGCCCTGGTGATTGAGTACCACGTGACCATTCTTTATGATCTGATATAACGGGAAAGGATTTCGCCATTTTGCCGACAAGAGTTGACGATAAAATAACGGTCAAATAAGCCGTTGATAGATGTTGGTAGAATTTAAGAGTAGGCCCTATATGATAAGACAGAGTACACAAAAATAACCTTACTTTAACGTTACGGAAACTGTTCCCTAATTCGCTTTATTCTTTAATTCAGATTATGGGAATGTCTGACCTAAAAGCAGTCATGGATTTTCACATTCCCCAAGAGGGCCTCCAGTTAATGTTCACCCAATGCGGGAGCGTGATATGCGGCAATGTTTAACCACAAGGTTGGATGTAATTGCCATCTAAAGCCGTTTTTAGCAATGCATAATGCAGTGATGGATATACCAATCTCTCATTATATATTGATGCAGATCTAGATACATAAAACCAATGATTAATATTATTATTATTATTACTATTATTATTATTTTACTGTATATTATCTTGTGTCTCCTAGGACCCGAGAGACCTATCATACCATTTTTTGTGGAGCGTGGTGGCGTAATGGTTAGTGCGCTTGACTCGTGACCGCATGGTTGTTGGTTCGCGTCTCGATCTGACCGCTTTCCTCGCTAAGACTCCATACCAAAGTCTTTAACACAAGGGTGCGTTCTCTTAGCCCATGAGTTAACGGAGACTGGTCAGACAAGGGTGTCAGGCAAATATAGAATGAATTACCTTGTAGCGCCGTGTTTGGTCGCTTGGTGTATGCTCCTTAGGGAGCCGGGAAAAGCTACAAGAATGAAAAGGCCCGAAAGACCAGGAATGCAAAGTGTAAATTAAGTCGGATGAGACTGACATCATCGGTGATATCAGACTATAAACCCCTACTACCTTTACCTTTACCTTTTACCTTTTGAAAGTTGTTTAGATTTGTTTATACCTATTACAATAATTCTTGTTATTATAATTTTATTATTAATAACATGGGGCCTCAAGCTCCAAAAAGATTATTTTTTTTATTATTATTATTGACGCCCTATAGACTTGTTGTTAATATTGAACCCCATACATATCATGATTGTTAGTGTTATTATTATTATTATTATTATTATTATTATTAAACAAATAAGGACATTGTTTTCAATGTTATAATTATGTAACAAACCACCCTTAGCATGGTGCTAATCTACCACGAGATCGTTACATCAGACTAAGCATCACACCGAAAGGAGGACTCGTCTGTGGGTGAAGTACTGTAAGGCACAGTCTTCCCATTAAGCCCCAGAGCGTTCCTGTGTTGGAGCCAGCAGAGGAAAATCTCATTGCTTAGAGTTTGGTCCGAGTACAATGAAAGTAATTGATTACAAGTACTGAGTACTTATAAAGTACTCGAGTGAGTACTTATAAAGTACTCGAGTAAAAGTACGAGTTACTTAGCTATTTTATGACAGTACTCGAGTACAAGTACCGAGTTATCCAAATGTACTTATGAGTACTGTAATGAGTACCTTTCGCAGTTAAACCTAAGATGTGGAGTGAAAATGAATCAATTTCCTCTGCTTAATGTCATAATCCTATTATAATTTGCTTATTAAATGTCGACTCAGGTTGTCCATTTTACAAGTAACCAAAACAAAACGAAGGACCATAAGAGCTGCTTCAAGTTTATGTAGGAATATGTAGTTTGACCGATCTTATCATTATTATTAGGTTTTATTATTATTCCAAAATGTAAGAAATTGATGATTTAGAATATGAATACTTTTATGGCTAGCCATTGTTATTATTTAAGAACAATACTCACCCACGCTTATATTTTAATTATGTGAATGTTTATTTAATAACACGCCTGTGACATCCAAAATAAATACGATGATTAAGTGATAAGTTTTCACTGTTCAGTTCTGCAATAATAAATAACCAAAGACCACACTTGATATCATCTAATTAGATTTATGATCAGTATAAATATTATCTCATTATAAAAAGGTGATATAAAAAAATCTCACGCATTTAAAAATTAATATTCCATAATGCAAGACAAAAGGTGATGAGGCCCATGCAGTATTGCGGTCTAAGTACTGTGGTTTGAACAAATATGTATTTGAAAATCTAATGTTTATCATACGTATTAAACACCTACTGAAGAAGCCTTAAAGGACCCTGATTCTTTGCTTCGGAGCTAAGAGTCTAACTACTACGGTTTAAACAAATATGTGTGTTTGAAAATTTTATGTTTTGTCATGTGTAATAAACACCTACACAAGAAGCCTTAGAGGAAGTTTTCAGAGCTCCGGACCCGGACACATTGCCCCAGAAATAAACGTCTGGACTATTCACGAAAAGCAGTTAAGTAATTTACTGAAGAGCTATAAGTACAAGCAGACATCGGTATTACGACTAATATTTATAGCCCTACTTGCAGACAGATCTCTATTAATAAAACCAATTGCATTAGTAAATTTTCATGAATTTCTTAATATGTTAAATTGGAATTTGGCCTCATTATAATTTTATTAAAAATCATATATGGACTTCATCTCAAACCTATAAACAATGAATATATATTTTATAGATCATTAGTTTAAACATTATTCTGTTAGTACATATATATTTTAAACTTGCTTAGGTCATGGTCAATTGAAATCAAGCAGTTCGTTTCTGTCACATTTAAAGACTATATTTGGGTAAGTTTGCATACGGGCCTATGCATTTTCTCCAAGTTGTAGAAAGTTCTACATAAAATGCTACAAATTAAATTAAATATAGCAACAAAATAAATTGAAATAGATTAATCTAATGAGATGTAGTAAATTGGTGGTAGATAATATTTACATGACCTTAATGTTTTAATGAACATGAATAGGTTGAATTTGAATGTTACAAAAAAGAAGGACTATGTGCACATTGTATATTCTATAATTAAAAGAAATTCAGATAAGCATACATACTTCGTTTATGTTTTGTTGAACAGGAACCGATTCTTTTTAACTGCATTATATTGGACCAAATATTCTTTTATTTTTTTTATGTCTAAGGATTATTTAATCCTCATTATAATGATTTATAAATACGCTTAACACGAAGTTGTTCACTTTCTTTCTAACATTTCTGTGTGAAATGTAAAAGATAGTATCTTTCACTATGATGGATATGAACCTACCGGAACTTGATTTATAATGTACTGATCATAAATTAGCTAAAAAAGGAACCTCGTTAATACTACAGGATTTAAATCTATTTAATGTTCATTTTGATTAAGGAAAACAATCACAGGAACAACAACTTAAATATATAGAAACGTTAAAAATGTTGGTGCGCATTTTTTGTAATGGAAAAAGGGTATATTTTATATATATATTTATATATATATACAGTTTATATAGACAATTGCATTTGTATTTAAAAGCATTTAAACGCATTTCCATTTGAAAACAAAAATGAATGCACTTGCATTTGAATTTAGGAAACAACTTAACATTTGCATTTAAATTTGAACAAAACCCTGATGCAAGCTCATATGTAAATTTTGATATGCTCATTGTGAATGGTGGTAATGATCCCTCATGGGTCCCTTGTTCTAATTCATGGATATATATATATATATATATATATATATATATATATATATTTATATATATATATATATTCTGAGAGAGAGATGTTATGATTGACTACTTAAGAGCTTAAGCAACTGATTGTGAGTGTGATAATTCTTTAAAAAAGCAGGTACACACAAGAGCTGCGTCCTTTTTAAAGTCCAGTTATACCAGTGTTAATAAGATTCTATGTGTTAACTTGGAGTTATATATAATTAAGATGCATCTTTTAAGTTTTCCTGGGTATATATATATATATATATATATATATAGAGAGAGAGAGAGAGAGAGAGAGAGAGAGAGAGAGAGAGAGAGAGGTTGGGGAGGGGGGGTTGTGATGGACCAGAGTACTTGACAGCAAGGTCCACTGACTATGAATGTGACTGAGTGTAACAGGAGTAAGTTTCACACATTATGTAAGAAGCAAAAAGGCTGAGAGGAACAGAGGCAAAGAACACCAGCAGGAATATGGAAGGTCTTATAATGAGAATACTTAACACCTATGATTAGTGTGCAACACTTTTTGGGTCTGGTTTTCATCTTACACATCAGGCCAGGACTCTACCATACATCCATTTTAGTCTTTGCTTCCCACTTCCCAGCTTTGAATGGGTGAGCAACTGAGTGAGCTGCTTCTATTTGCCATTATTGTGTCAATCTACATGCAATCAGCGTGTTTGATCCTCCCAAACACAAACAAATTTAATAATAGATATGTATGCATCTATGTATACATGTATTTATGTTTTTATGTGTCGTTTGTGTATAAATATACATAATTTATAATCATATGTGTATATATTGAAGTGCTCAATATTACTCATAAAAGTACTTTATGGTAGGCTTTCTAATAAGTGACAGCGGTTTATGTATTTATATTTTTATCATGATTTATTATGTAGATTTACTGGTTCATTTCCTATGTTGTTCAACTAAACTTTACAAAATTGCTGTGGTTACTTTTGTGGTGTTATATCTTATTTCTCATTTGAATAATCCTTTGTCTTCTGTGATACCCCTAGAGCAAAAGTGTCAGCCATAACATTTTTTTTGTACGCTTATATGAAAATAGCTCTTATTATATCAGATAAATTACTGGAAAGCAGTGAGCTAATTGGTCTTTGAACAATGTCCAAAGCGGGTACTTTACCACCAGTACTTCGATGTTTCGGCCTACAATCCTAAAAAGGTCGGAGACAGAGTGAGTGGTAGAAGTTTACCAATGAGTGCACTAAAAAATCGTATTTATTAAATATTTGGGCGTTGTCACAAATAAACGCTCTCAAAGTAACCAGTCCATAACCACCTGGAACCAAATTTAAATCTCTCCGCAGATAAATTCCCGCCTGAACGATATGCTGGCCATACTTTCCGCAACCCTTCACCGAACCTTGACTGGATAGTCCTTCCAGTCAATATATATGACCGCCATTTGTATACAGACTAAAAACCCGATGTTGCAAGCTGGGTGACGGGGGTCGAAATGGAGAGAATAGGAACGTACGAGTAAGGTCCGCCGGTTATTTTATTTTATTATTATTTTTTTTTTTTTCATAACGGGGAGTGTGGATAATTCAACGTGCTTGCTCTGTGTAGGGCCAATTGCACCCACTGGGAGTTCTCTCTCCACCCTCTCTCTCTTTTTGTCTCTCTCTCTCTCCCAATTCTGTCGGTAATACAATGTCGGCTACCATACACTTCTTGCAAGATTCCCGAAGTATAGTTAACAAAGCGATTTTTAAATTATATGGGCTCTAGTATCTATGTTGTTTCTTTGTGAAACACAGTTCCATAGTTATTACCAAACAATTTGTTTAGTCTTCAGTGGGTAATTATTTAGGTGTTTTGTGCAAATTTATGATAAATGATTTCTCGAAGAGTTTCTAGAAGCGACTACAAATAGTCTCTGCAATTGATACATCCGAAAAATGTTATGAGTGTATTCTATGGATCGTGGTATGGCTGACTTTGATTCAATAATTGAAGCCAAATTATAATTATGATTGTGCATAATATTTAAAAACGTCAATATATATTTTTTTACATAGCTTGACATTGTTCTCATTTTGCAAGACTGGGTTTAGACGATAACCTCACAGAATCACCCCAATCGGCATAGGGACTTCCATTAAATAACAAGTACTTTTTCATGAAGCCGATATTTTATTTCTATTCATATCGTATATTTTTATTTCGGAATAGCGGGCATCTCTTTTTCTGTTTTACGGGCACTTATTTTGAAATTGAAGGATGATCTGAACTTGATTTATGGGACCACTAATATTAAACATTCACTGGATGCAAACGAATGCATTACAGAACGCAGAGATCAAAGTGTGTTAACTGATGATAAGACCGAACCAGGAATGTTTGCTTTGCGGTTTCATAACTTTTATCGAGTCGGCCGTTTACTACACCCACAATGCAAAGGCCCTTAGCTTTTAGCTCGATGGTCAATAAAGAACTATGATTGGTTCATATTAAACTCAACATCATTGCTTGCCGGAAATCTCCGATTTCGGCAAGCTGGTTGGTCAGTCGCGAATGTCTGTCTGTCTGTCTGTATGTTTGTCTGTCAGTCTGTTCCCTCTCTACAGATCGCAATTTTGCAGCAATCGCTTTCAAACTTAGTTGATGGAAAATGTAAAATGACAGAAGCCTATTGTTTTTGGTCAATATAGGTCAAAGGTCAAGGTCAGGGTCATCAAATGTATACAAAACGGTTTGTTCTTAATATCTTTGTCACCGTTAGTCGTATTTACTTTAACTGAAGCTAATTTTAATCGTCTTCTGGCCCGTCTTCTGGTGTGTATCTTACTCAATTTGCGGTAACCATGGTAACGCGTTTTCGGAGAAAATTGCTGATGTTTGAAAATAAGTAGTCTTTGTCAGTTTTAAAGCTACAGAGGTCTAGTTTTTTTTGTATCAGGTAGCATGCAAGTAGTGTTATTTGATTATATTACAAGTCTCGCAATATCCTCTGTAATATCTCGTCAAACGAGATATTTCTAGTTATCGCTTAGTGACAGCCTAGAGTCCATATATATCTTATGTCTGACATTAATATCTAGAAACGAATTTTTCATTTTCCGGATATGGCAGCTAGGGAGCGCTGCACCTGAACCTCCCGAACATATCATTTATTTGACATATCCCAAAAACTATAAACCTCAGTTACAGAAACTATATCTTGTTTTTTTTTCCTCTGGGTCTTCTTCATAGCCTGGGAAAGTCATCTGGTCTAAATTTTGTGTCACTTTGTCAGTATGTCTGTCTGTCAGTTGTCCTTAAATTCGCCTGCTTGCTGGTTCTTCGCCTACATAGCACTACAGGCCACAGTTTGGAAGGAATCCTTTTGAAACTGGTACATGTTATGTTTTTCTCTTATATCTCGAAAGGAATTTTTTTTAATTTCCGAATATGGCCGCTAGGGGGCGCTGCACTCAAACCTCCCAAATATATCATTTTTTTATCCATATCTCCATAACTATAATTCTCAATTACAGAAACTATGGCTTATTTGCTTCCTCCGGGACTTCTTCATAAATTGGTTAAGTCATTTTTACTGACGCTTGTATTACCTTGTCAGTATGTCTTTCTGTTTGTCAGTTGTCCTCAAATTCGCCTGCTTGCTGATTCTTGTGTCTTACATATAGCATTCTACAGGCCACAGATTTGAAGGAATCCTTTTGGAACTGGTACATCTTCTGTCTTACACTAATATCTCGAAAGGAATTTTTATTTTCCGAATATGGCCGCTAGGGGCGCTGCACATGACCCTCCACAACAAATAATTTTTAAGCCATATTTCCAAAATTATTAACCTCAATTACAAAAACTATAGCTTATTTTCTTTCTCTTGGTCTTCCCCTTAACCTGAGTAAGTCATATGGTCTCATTCTTCTGTTACTTTGTTAGTATATCTGTCTGTTTATCATTCGTCCTCAAATTCGCCTGCTTGCTGGTTCTTGTATCTTACATATACCATTCTTAAGGCCACAGTTACGAAGGAATCCTTCTGAAATGTTCAGGGGTTTTGTCCCTAACGGGGCGCTGCAGTCAACGAACTTTAACATATCATGTTTCGGGCATATCTCCAAAACTATAAATCTTTATTACATAAATTATAGCAAATTGTCTTCCCCTGGGAGTTTTCCATAAATTGGTTAAGTCATCTGTTCTCAACCTTGTGTCACTTTGTCAGTACGTCTGTCTGTTTGCCAGTTGTCCTCAATTTGCCCTGCTTCCAGGAGCTTGCATCTTACATATAGCAATCTACAAGTTACAGTTTTTCATGAATACTTTTGAAACTGGTACATCTAATCTAATCCATTTTTCATTTTCTGGGTATTGTTACTATTGGGCGCTGCAGTCGAACCACTTAAATATATTAATGTTGGCCAATTGTTGGTAAGACTGCTTAATTGTAGCTTGTTTTCTTCCAATTCTTCATTGCTCGTTAACATTTTGTTTCCACATCATTTCCGGCAAGCGCTCGACCTATGGTCATCTAGTGTTGTTTATACACTATATCTCGGTATGAGGAAAGTACCCCTTGATAAACTAAGAGATGAAAAATAGTACAGATCGAGCGCTATAAGAATGAGCAAATTTCAGAGTAGACATAGTGTCTTAATCGTGTATCAAACTGCGGTAAGACTTCTAGGCGAATATAGCTTTCCATTGTGACAGGCACTTGTTACATCACACAGTCGGTATTGTTAGCGGATTTGATGTCTAGGCGCAAAGAACCTTATAGGATAAATTGAACTGTTATATAACTGAGCTTATAATTTTTTTTTTTTGCCTCGTGCACACCTCACAGATATATTGTCGGGGAAGATGCAAGGAAAGATGTTGCGCTTTTTTGTGACAACAGCTCTTACTACTCATATACCTTTTACTTTCTTATCTATAGAACAAAAAAACTATCAGAACCATTACGCACACTTCACGTTGCATATTGGATACACTCAGGGATTTGAGATGGGCGAAAGAATAAGCTTTTGATGCCAGCTGCATAACGGCCTAACGTAAACAAATATTAATGCATTTATTAAAACATAGAACCTTAGGTGACATTTTCTTTCATTATAGGATTCGTTTATTTCAATCTACATTAGTTATGAGGTTGCCTGTCCGTAATTTAAACACAAATAACCCCTAGGGGGGTCAAAACTTACTTATACATATAAATATTGAAACCTCCGAATTATGACCACCATGGGGACATTGAAAAGGTGGATGCATTTTTAAGGTGGTCGTCTGAGTAAGTTTTGACCAGTAAAGGTTATCATATGTCTTATAGATTTAAGCTTACTATAGAATGTATACATTCTATGGTCAAACAGTATAATATATATATTCCATATTCAAACTATGGAATGTGTACATTCTATGGACCAAGGTTATAGAATGTGTACATTCCATTGGTTATGTATAGAATGTGTACATTCGATAACACAATCGATAGAATATAGACTACAGAATGAATGATCTGGTTCCTTATCAGTGCTCAATAAAAATCAACAAACTGAAAATATGTAATGTGAATTAATATGTTTCAATTAACAAGTCCGCATCACATTTTTATCACTTACCCAATAAATATATATAAACTGTAAAAAAAGTTTTATTTAACTAGACTCCTTAAACTTGTAAAATCAGTTTAATTGTACATATTCCAAAATCCTGGCCATGTCCACATATCAGTATTTAGACCCTAGAATGTAAACAGTCTATAGATAATGCATAGAATGTACACATTGCATAGTTCTCGAAATTCTACACGACACACACATACACACATATATATGTATATGGAAAAAACGTATCAGTTTCAGCAATCAGCATAAAGAGAATACTAAGGCACTAAAATGATATCATTATTCGCTTCTTTGATGTTAATATGATAAATGAAATTTGTCTTTTATCCAAACTATACTTTTTTACATATGCGTTATAATGTGTTTGCTTAATCTGTTTCTGTTCTAGTTCCGTCAACTGACGCACAATTTTATAATTTGTTAAGAAACCTTCAAAATGCAGCATGACACAAGAAATGAGACCGAATAAGGTAGACGGCGCAGTACGACTGCTGTTACTTTCTTCATTTATTTCACTTGTGCTTACCTCCCAGATGATAAATGAATGCCAAAATATAAACAATGAAGGCACAACTGTATATTCAGGTAAGTCATTGAATGTGTAAATATCTATATCGCATGACCTTAGAAGACATACATTTATATAACTATGTTTGCCACTCCCCACTTAATAACAGCCGTCAGGCAGGAATTTTTAATTTTACAATAAACTAATTTTGTTCATGCTAACCCTGATATATTATTCCTTATATATCAGTCTGCTATGGTTGTAGCTCAGGTTTTTTTTCCAACAAAACCTGTTTTGTTCAGTCAAAAATCTATTTTACATCTCGTAAAAATCTTGTAATTATCTGTTTGAGTAAAAGACTTATCTGTAAAAAATGCATGTTTCTTCATCACTTCCCTTTACGTAGTGTTGTAGTATATCCTGTCAAATCAATTCTTACATCGGAGATAAACATTTTTCAGCCATTCACTGCACATGTCAGTATGGGAATACATTACGACGAAACACATGAGATCTAGTGTTTGATTATATGATACAAATTTCTTTACAAAGTTTTTCCTTATATAGCCCATGCAATAGATAAAAATATGACCCTACTGCATGTTGATCACTTTATTTACATGTTAGTGTTCTTTAAAATGGGTTCAATACTAATGTATACCACTTTAAGCCAGTACCAATGAAGTTGTTCGATTTAAGAACCCAATATATTGAAAGACGTTTGTTTAAACTGTATCTTATCTAACCCTATATATATATATATATATATATATATATATATATAACCGACATCGCAGTAGTTGAACATAAGTTCTATTATATTCCTTAATATATATATATATATATATATATATATACAAGAACGCGGGAGTAAACGTCCGCTCGGACGCTCGTAAATGGTAGTCCAAGCGTCCAACCGCGAAAAATTCTGGTTTTAGACGGAGAGTATCTAAGTTGGCTTTTGTAGCCGTCAATGACCATTGATGTCTATCTCAGAAACCAGTTAAGTGTTCTGGTCACTGAGCATAGATTTCACAATGGTCCAATAATCATACACTGACGCAGTACCTAATCATGTAATTGTACGAAAATGATGTTTATTATAAAACAATCACAAATTAATACACTTCACACTACGATCGCCTCCCTTTGGGAAGCTCAATATTGAAATATGACGCACTAAACGTTTGGCCTGAGCGTCCAGAACTCTTAATTTTTTTTATATTGTAAGCCCTGAAGGTCCAAACCCCTATCTGGAAAAAAATGAATACAAGATTCAGTCTGGCTTAAACCAGATTGAGATCTGAAGCATCCTGAATCCTAATTCACACTGTGGTTGGACTATAAATACCGAAAAACGCTTTCAGCACAAAGATTTAATTAATATAAAGAAAACTATTACCCATTTTCAGCCCATTTATTGACTTTTGGTTTTAATGCGTAGAGCAATTTTGAACAAACAAAGAGCTACAATGAATATCTTAAGTAGAATGTATATCTGACATTAAAAAAATAATAAATTTAATAAATGAATATAATACTACTGCGGATTGCCTCACACCTTAACCTTTCAAAATATCAAAATATATTAAACTTGGAAAGGGGAACTTTTGATCGTTATAGTAAAACGATTTTATTAGCAATCGTACCGGCAACTGAAAAACATTTATTTGCTGATATTTTAAATTTGACACTGATATGTAGAACTTATTTCAGTTATTTTGAATAAATAAGAAATCCTGAGGGTCAGGGGTATTTCAAGGTATTTCATGGAATTGTAATAACCTTGAATTGATAGGAGAGGAACTTTTTTCTCTTTCTTATTAACGGTAAAAGAAGGTTGTGATTTCGACCGGACTGAATATTCGGTCCAGCCGAAATCAGAGCCTGCATTTGGTCAGGCCTTAATACTTACTGATCCAGAATGGGATCGAGACCTTGACATATATTTTACCTGAACATATAAATACATTTTCAGAAAAGAAGATGAATTTTGATAGCGCAACAGGTTGGGCTTCAGAACAATGTGACTCAGGAAGGCTCCCGGATGTCTGTAGCATTCAAAGAGAAGCCACTTGGTTGGGCATTAAAAGGGAAATAACGCATTGGAGGTGGAATGATGGAACACCAGCCTCTGGTAAGCGGGTATAAAATACTCATTTTCATGTGTCAAAGACATTCATAAACAGGGTTGAGATCAGATGCAAGCATCTGTTATTAAGTGAAAGTTCAAGTATTTTAAAATATATTAAATGGGATTATTTTTTTAAGTAAATATTTTACAATGGAATTGCATTAATGCCCGACATATATAACAAGACTTCTATTCCTACAACCACGTGCATATTCTTTCATCGAATTAAAGTTATCCATGTAAACCATACAAAAATTAAATCTGTTTCCCTCTGTTACTATTTTAAAACAGCTAATTATCAGTTTCAATTTACATATGTAATTATCACTCACCAGCTACATACATATATAAAATTTCAAAATCATTAGTGGAACAATATTTTTAGTGGTTAAAAATTTATATATTGGTGGCCGACACCAACGTTGCGATTTTTACACAAAGTGTTCCATTTAACCATGAGAAACATTAAATTTGTAAACCGTATTATAACTATAATTATAAGTCGTAAGCCTTCCCGAGGTAGGTTATCGATGACTGTACATGTATGATGCTGGGCCGAACAGGTAAGGTATAAAATAAATGAGCTCGGCTTAGGCTAAAACAAGTGAAACCCGTGTAAACAACAAGACACTTGTATGAGCACCATCGCAGGATGTAAAGTAAATTTGGTAGCCTCCTTGACAACCATGAGAACTTGAACGAGGAGTGTTTATCATGAAAAGAAGTATTTACATCTGACAATCAATGAGCTAAGTGTGTACGTTAAATATACTGAATTTAGTCAGGCTGCCTAAAAACGTAGAGAAGAGGTTGTTAAACTTTTACATATAAATATAAATAAAAAAAATATATGTACAGTTATGATAATATTCTTAAAATATGTTTCCAAAATATTATTAACATTAAATGCCATATAGGTAGTAAAGTGTGTGGATATAATTTACAAGTTACAACATTTTGTAAATGTTTATATTATATCTTGTTTTAATCTGTCGGTAGATATGCTATTTATTTTGTTATAGCATTACATTTTAAATATGTCATGAAATATATTCTCATAACATTCTTATTGCGTAACAAAAGCATTTCTCTCATTCAGACGTTATTTTGACAGAGCTGAACAACTTATACTAGTATCAGTAAAATTAAAAGTTAAAGAGACTTAGGAAGTGCCTAAACTGCCTGGCTGTATTTAATACTGTCGGCAGTTAAGGGACACCCTTTTAATATTATGAACTATAAGACTTTTGAATAAATGTACACTTAAATATATTTTCTGCCAAGTCACATTAAAATTTCAGTAGCATCCTTTATTTCATGAACCTAGTTTATTCACTCCTCTTCAAAAAAAATCTTCAGGTAGGCCTGCTAGATCAAAATTTTCTGCCATTTGAATTTTCTTTTAGGTGTAGGTAGGTACATGTATTCGCATGAAATAGCAGTCCCATTGTGTACTGGTATAAGCAATGGATAAAGGGACCCCGTCATTATTTAGTTTATATTGTTTTTAATTTTAGTGTACATTTATATACATAGATAATTCCACGTGAACTCACACTTTGATTATAACTATGCTTTAAATATAATAAAGTTGTTTCAAGACATTTCAGTGAAAAATGATGAAAAAATAGTTCCGACACTAACATGGTATGGAACTTCATACCAGATTAGTTTGAAATCCTTGTATTTGCCTTTGTATCAGGTGGTTACATGGGTGTTAATAGTCCAGTCCACTACAGAAATCGAAAGTACCTGAAGACAGAAACATATAATTGTCTTACCAGACAAAAGGTCCTGGGGATTCCATGATAATTACGTGATACCATAACATCGCCACAGGCGCCGGCAAAATTACTCTATTTCAAATGTCACTACTGAGATTTTACTATAAAAATGCCTAATAAGGCCTATCGTATTCTTTTATTTTCTCTTTTTCTCTAGCAGTCCTCTGTGTTTCCTCTTTATAAGTAAAAGACCTCCGCGCTACTATTGTCCTTCTGCTCTAACCGTCTAGTTTGAACAAAAACTGTTCATTTCGCAAGGTATGTGCAAAATGTCCAACATGTGTCACACCATGTGGAAAATGCCTTTAACTGCATGCAGGAGTGATTAAACACCTCTACCGCAGATTATTCATTTAGGAGAGATTACTGTTTTTGCCTGGCAGCCATCTAAGAAAATCCTTTTCTTTCGTGAGCTGGTATTGTAATTTATATGATTGGACGTATTACTGTATGGCAAGCGTCAATCGGCCTATCTGTCCGTCTCTCAACTTAATGCTAAATGATTTTCACGAAACTCACAGTAGCTGCTTACCATAAGATTATTTTGACTGATGTCCATTCTGGACCAAATCTATGTAGATCGAATGAGGTGAAAGGTAACTTTGCTACTTTGATTGATTTCGATTAAACTGAATAGAAAAAAATAAACAGATATAATATATCATCTGAGTATGATTCACAACAAAATCCACAGGTATTTAATGATGTCAGACATCACAAAACTTGTGTGGTGCCGTCATCTTATCGATTTTCGTTTAATTTTCTATTAATATTTACCGATACAGTTTCTTAACTGAATTATATTCTTTACAAATTCTGCTGTTAGCTTCACAGACATACCGTATTTCCTTGAACAGCCGCCGGGCCTTAAATAATCGCAGCCTTATTTAGTCGCCGGGGCAAAACAATGTCCCAGAAAATAGACACCGGTTTTGTTCACAGCCCTGGTGTCAGAATAGTTTCCATGTTTGCCACCAGATGTCTTTTCCCTTCATTATAATTGGTGTATTTACCGGTCAAAATGGCCGTAGATTGTTGTATGAATTTCGGTTTGTGTTGTATTGATAATATGTTTAATTCCTCTTATTCTATAAATCATGCTTATATCTCAAGTGAATGCCTGTTTCCATGATGGACACCATATATTCCCAATTCGTCCATTATGATTAAAGCCGATCACCGATCCTTATAAACGAAACAAAAATACGTCAGCAGTGAGAAGGCTAACACTATCAATGCTATCAAGCAATAGTGAATTGCACTTCTTGAAACATGCGGTAAAACTTGGAACGCTGAAAGTCGACCTCACGGATGGTTGAACAGAACTGTTCAAATACGTTTTGCCACACATTCCTTCTGTAGCATGCAGACACCAAATGATGGAATCGAGCGGTACAATTTGTAGCTACTGTCAAGCCAAATTACGCTCCTTGCTTTCATTTTTAACGCTTTTAAATGCGTCCCCACTGTTACCAAAACCACGCTCAGAGATAATCTTTAAAGTAAAAAATAGTATATACTCTTGTCCAAAACTATATATTCAGTAATAATTCCGGCAGGAAATGTCACATACCAGTATATACCAGGTCGGAAACGCTTGAATACACTGTGTCAAGCTGTATCTGATAAAAGACGGGAGGAAAGTTTCATGAAATTGACCTACGCTGTGCTGTTATAAAGAACCAACCCCCTGTATTTCGATGGAACCAATATTACAAGTTATACGCGGTGAACAGTTAATGGAAGAGCCACCCCGTCTTTAGTATATAAAAGGCCAGAAACGCTTCATTACGCTGTGTCGAGCTGAATCAGTTAAATATTTAACGAGAGAAGAGTCTCGTGAAATGAATTACGCTCTGCCGTTAGAAGGACCAAACCCCCGTATTTCGATGTAACAAATGCTGCCAGTTGTACGTGGAGAACAGTAAATGGAAGAGCCTCCCCGTGTTCAGAGCGAAACAATGTTACAAGTTCACACGGTGTAAATTATATGGAACAGCCACATAAAACATCTGGGTACCTGGTTTTGAGGGGCCCGCACGAACAGATTTTTGTGGAGAACTGCAATCTCTCGCTGTGGTTCTCCGTTAATTCTTATTATGTTGCGTGATTGTGGAGATTGCACCATGGCCCATGACTGACGCATTTTCGTCACTTACTGTTCAATATTTTCAGCACACATTTTCCAAGAGAAGAAGAGACATCGAAAAAGGCACAGTGATCAACACGGGTGTGCTTTGTTTCACAGTGGTGAAAATTACCTCACACCTTATTACTGCCAAACAGCTAGCATAGCAGCCCTCTGTAAAAATAATGGTGAGAATTTTCTTTACAGATTGAACATTCAACGTTTTTTAAACAAACAAATCCTTTGTCTGTTATCCATTTGTTTATCAGCTAGGCCATCTGTCAGTCCTCCTCCTCTAATTTTGAAATATCTGCGGCTATTATCGCCACGTTTACCACCCATTGTGATCAGTTAACATCGAGGACTTGGTATGTTGTCTAAATTGTAGGCAGCTCAGTTAACTCATCATGTTGGTGTAAGAGCCTTTGGGTCCTCTTTACGCTGACTGTAAAAACATATACTCAAAAGTCATATGACTGCTGCAGGTTGGAGCTGCGTTTGAAGGTCAGATTAAGCTGTTGCACCTTCTGGAAAGCTGTTGTCATTTTCTCATTTTTCAAATAAAAACTATTTACTATTAAGATTAGAAATATTTATACATGATTGTGCACAATTAATTTATACACAGTACAAATTGTAACTACCACAGGCACTAAACGTGAGCAAACATCTCCCGGGCTGCAAATGGCTGCATGTTATTCGTGTGGCTGTGTTGGTTCTGCTCCATGTCCAATCATTACACAAGAAAAACATAAAGTCTGCAGTTGGAGTGGCATGCGGTGCCACATGAAAATTGTATAATTGTGAAGACGTTGTGTGAGATGGCGCCATTGATCTCAGCAAGCACACTACCGTATCAAAATGAGATGTTATAATATAAATTGAAAGCACCAGATGATAAACTCTGCACCTAATAATTCAAATAATTCAATCTGTAGACCAGAATGCATGGTTAACCAATAAATGGTCATCCATTCGTCAAACGTATGTAGATAAACTACATATATTCCACTTCCCGTACAGTTACAAAAATTAATATATATATATATATATATATATATATATATATATTTATATATTTAAATACTGATATCTTTGATAATGTATACTTTTGCATTGACAATGGTACCATGAATTTGCACATTTATTGTTCTTCCGCGTTAAAATACGAATATTTTTAATAATGTATACTACTTCATTAAAAATAGCATTAGAAATGTAAGCACATATTATATGGCGATCAACAATTGATTCGGCAAATTGTAATTTCATATATAAAACATGACCTAAGGTCACTTATTTTTCCAGGGGATGAACATTGCGTTTTTGGAGACCACTGGTGTGAACAAATAGCTGGTCATTGCTTATGTGTGGTTAACGCATTCAACTGGTTCCATGCCAGAAAAGCATGTGCAGATATTGATGGCCACTTGGCTATTCTTCCAGATAAGTCACATAGAAAACATATTGCTGAGGTCTTGGCAGACAGACCACCAGATATCATGACCAATAACTTCCTTTGGATTGGTCTACACAAAGAAGATTGGATTAAGAAGAGTGGGCCAAGCGCTGGTATATAATTATTCACACGAACGCTTCTGCTTTTGCTTCTACTTGGAATCAGATCAAAGGTTAAAAAAGCTGCTTATTTATTTTTGAATATAATTTCTCTTTATGGTCCCAATAACTCCTAAAGATCAATTATCGTAATCCTAATAAAGAGTATGTAACACTCCTTGCTTTTAATATTCAGTGGAAAAGTGACTTCAGAATACTTTCGAAAGAAGGATTCACTGTCTTTGTTTTCCATACCTTCTTAACGACGTTGCTGGAGGGGATATAGTAATGCCTCTGTGCTTGCGTGTATCCGTCCTTCTCTAATTGGCTGGTGGACGCATATTAGGCAAAACCATTTTACCTAAACCTTTCACCTTTCAAATATAACTCACCTTCCCTCAGAGTAAAACTCTTATCATTTTTGAGGTCACAGGGTCAAATGTTACGACCACAGGAGCTACTTCTTTAAAAAGATCGTGAATGCATTTTTTTAGTTTCAACCCCGAACCTTCGATCGTTTATGTAAAGCTCAACTATCCATAGAGGGAGAAATCTATTGATTAGAGGTCACATGATCATTTATCAAGCTCACAGAACTGCCCTCCAGATTTTCACTGTTTAAAACATCCAATTTAATTATGCTCCCATGTGAGGGGATGCTCCGCTTTGCAGTGAATACTTGTTAGCCAGTTCCATGCTTTTTATATTAAAGTCCAAAGGACTACAATGTTACTGAGGAAGATTATGCTTGCGTTTCTACCCATATTTTTTTGTATTTCTACCAAGCACTTGTATGTCAATTATCATTGTTCCTACCATACATTTAATAATATCAATTTAAAAAAATATTTTTTTATCATTGTCAGGTCTAAAACTTATATTTAATTTATTAATTTTATAATCTAAAAAATAATATTTTACATGATGGGTTATTTCATACATGGAGCCTGCGTAACATATAGTAGCATTTTATGAAAATATGTGCATTCTTGCATTCATTTATACACTTAAGCTCCGGAGACTTTCACTTATATTAAGTTTAATTCATATTTCATTGGATTTAGTCCTTCCATTCATCCATATGATTATCAGTCCGATAGCAGGACACATATCTTAACCAAAAATCAGAATGTTTCGGCATAAAATCCAAACAGGTCCTGTTAAAATCTCCAAATCCAAATTTAGGTCACAATGACTCATATCTTTTTCCAGCTACTAGGCAAATACACGAGTTTCCTGGCTATGACAGTCAGACAATTCAGAGTTTCAGAATGTTGAACAGAAACTTACGAAAGTAATTTTGTGATTTTTATGTATTTTTTCAGAGAACAGTAACCATATATTTTTTCCCTGCCCCAGCCCTCATTGTGCTACCCTGGACCCCTTGAAATTTTCAGCCCTTTTTCTGATTGATTGTTCACATACATATTTTATAACAATACTTCTGCCATCTTCCAATTCTCGGATATTTATAGTATATTGTCAGGCTGGCGAATGTTGCTTAACAATGTTAGGTCCTTTACCATCCATTAAGCATAAGGTCCTATGATCCAAGCATCTGATTTATTATGAACATGCACTGGACGTGATTAGTGTCAGGTTGCATTACCACATGTTACGGCCGCTCCAGTTGCGTTGCTTGAACGGGGCGGTTGGGGGGGGGGGGTGTCGGTGGGGGACATCCATATTAAAAATAATTAATTCATAAGTATGGCCAGCGATGTTATCGATTAAATTCCCAAAAAAATAAGAAAGAGTCCACGTAAGCCAGTGTTTTATTACAAATTTCTCACTAGCTCTCTGATGTGTGATATCTCCACCAATCATAAGATCATATCGCATGATTAGTGCAAATTAGCTGCCTGTCAATGTGTCACAAGAAATGAATGACACCATGCACCCACTAACAATATGTATGTTGTGGACCTCCTATTACTTCAGATTAAGTAAACGAATGCAAGTAACATCATTCAATGGATGGAGAATAGTTTCACTTTGATCAACAGATTTGAGGGTCATTAAACAAACATCAACATCATAGCTCATTTGCTGTTGGAAACATATTCTGATAAAACTACCTGATTCAATGAAGATATATAAAACAAGGTGTCATCGAAGACATCAAAACCCGCTAGAATGGTTCTCAGGCCACCTCATGATACCAATGATATAATGTTACACTGAAATAATGAAAAAAAAAATGGATCGGAATCCTTTTAATTAAACTTTGACTTACATCCCCGATTTACCAGATGTGACACACACATATGTTACAAGACCATTCAGTATTACTTGCCAGAAAACTACGTTTGATCTGTGATTCTCTAACAAAATAATCTGATACAATAACTAACAATTCTGATTCCTGCAATAATTATTTTAAAGTGTAATATGTCACTAAATAATATTCATCTTATCCACATAATAAAACAACATATATATTAATATAATATATACAATGTATCTTATATAAACAATGTTTCTATTACACCATCATATTTGTAGGGAAATCTATAAAGTTCGAAAATTTTGCACCGATTGATGTTTATAACCAACCACGAGGGAGCTGCGCTGTGGTGAAGAATGGCACATGGCATGTGGTCTCTTGTCATGAGAGGCACCATGCTGTCAGCATCTGTAAGTCTGATAAGTTATAAATTTTAAGAATAAGTACCAATTTTATCATGTGTTAATAACCATGTGCAATTTACCTACTCTATAGCCAGATATTATTACCCACTTAAAGGTAATAACTGGGAAAAGTTAAGAAAGATACTTTCATATTTATTCTAACCTTTGTAGTAGAACACATTATATAGTAGCCCATTTGACTTCTTGCAAATCCCCTGAAATTACACTTTGTTTAATGAAAGTAAAATCAGTTTCTTCCACAGAATCAATTTAACTGCAAAAATACCTTTCTATGTTTTGTTTATTTCCATTCCTTCTTAACCAAATTCTAAATTGCTGTAAATGCCATACATCATCTGTTGGTCACCAGGTACGAACTGTTAGGTCATGTAAATCAACTCATACATTGCATAGTTTGTATAATGTATCAACATTTATTACTGAAATTTACAGGTAATGAGAAGAGTGAAGAAAATTCAACTACCCTTTGGCCTATAAATCCAGGTTTCTACATTGTTTAAGTCAAATCACCATACGGAATTGATAACACAAAATACAGAAGCATATACGAATAATATGTTACAAATTGTCTTTAGTTTTATGATTGTTTCTCTATATTGTTCATATTGTTGTAGTTTCTGTAAAAGGTTTGACATGATTCTAATTACGAATTTCTGTTTAGATGGAACAGTTCAGAAGCTGATAATATTGCATATTAATATTTCCATTAATATCCATTTAGAATTATTCTATTTTGATGAGTATTTTATTATTAGAAGAGTTGTTTGAACTTGGATGGTATGATGATTAATTTTTTTTATCAGATAGTAAGTATCAGTGCAATATGCATTACTGTTAAGAGTTGTCATTAGTTTTTTGTTTATTTATCAAATAACGATAAGGCCATATGGGATTTTTTTCTTTGTAGCACCAACAGGAGCTCCACCAATCAGAAGACCAACTTCCTCTGGCAAGTTTCACATTTGTTTCTTTTGATATTCACTTCAGCTCAACTGAGCATAAGTCATCTCACAGCTGAAACAATGACCCTTTGTCCTTCCAGTTCTCTGATTATCTTTTGAAGGAACAAAAATCTAAACCCATCATATCCACCGACCAGACATTTTGAGTACACTTTGGCAGGGGGTTAACTTTCTCACTCAACCTAAAGCTAGGTCATTTTGTCGAAATATCTCCATAATGTACATTCCAAAATCCAAGTAACCTTCAGGTTTGCCCTGTATCACAACCTTCTGGATTATATGTGATTAGATACATGTATACTAAATGTCAAGTCTGAAAGATAAAGTCTGCTTCACTAAAGCTATAATTTCACAGTATAGTAAAGTATAAATTATATTGATTGCTAATTCATTTCCTTTCTCGCTTCATTTCCGCTTTCCTTGCTTGATCCCAATTTCATATTCATGTCAACTTATGAATGTCTGAGGACAGTTTGTATAAAAAGCCATATTGATGAATTAATTGGGTACAACCAATCTTTTTTGCAGCAGTGAATGTATCTGCATGAAATGTGCGCTGCGCAATAAAATGAATAAATACTTTGTGTGACTATATTTTCCATGAAAATAGGTTTCTGACATGCTCCTCTTCCGCATCCAAACAGTTTATTTATATATGATTTAAAGAGAATCTACCTGTTAAGAAGTGCTACATGCATGTCTTAATCTTTACGTATAAAGAATACAAATTTTCAATAAAAATCAATGAGAAAAAAATTCATTCCCCTTTTCTTTTTTGTTTTTAGCAAAACACATGATGTTGCAGATAATGATAAATTTAATACTTGCTAGAACAGTGATGATGTACAGTTTTGATGCTCAAATGACTTTTAGTCAAGCTGAGCTATAGCAAGAAGGTTTGACAGGAAGGAGTGGCCACTACCAGGTTTATGGCTAGTCCGATGATAACCTCACACCCATGTGAGCAACCCGGCTCGCGTGACTGCTGGAGCCAGGCGCTGGCAGCCTCCTCCACAGGCCCACCGCTGAGGGATATATATATATATATATATATATATATATATATATATATATATATATATATATATATACCGGTATATAGCGTATAATTTATTTGTTACATGATTATTTATACAAATTTACATACACACCCACCACCTCCATGAATAATTTAAATTCCATTATCAAAAGGCACTCATAAATAATGATGCAAAACAATACCATTTAATTATATGGCAAACTAAATCTGTACTGGGTGGTTACACAAGAATTGACAATAGATGCAAACATCAATAGTAGGCACACTATATAAACCATATTAACCTAATTTGTCTTAATATTGACTAAAGTCGCCATTAATATTTATAATCTGGCATATAGACAGTGAAAGATGTCAAACGAAGCAATTCGCCCCCGGACACGCCCCATGTGTTCACTGACCCAGAAGCCTATGTTTTAAAGAGCAACTTCTTTCATATAACAACTTCACCTAGATGACATTGCCTTTAGGAATAAAATAGTAATTTGAACAAATATTTCATGAAAAACTGTAATAATGACCATTTCAACTGAATATATAAGAAAATTAATTACACAATCCATCTGATGAGTGTTGTTACTTATGTTATCAGTCACTCTTTGTCCATACAACTCGCACAGTATGGCTACCCGTATGTTAGCATTTGAACACATCATTCTGCGCATTAATGTCATATAGGTGGGGAACCGTTGGTTTCTTTCATTTGAAGTTTGCCTCTCTCGCAAAGTTTCGTGGTGCCCGTCAACTTTCCCAGCAGTCTCGCAAATTGTCAGCAACTCTTGCAAACTGCCAGCAATCAATCAGGTAACCAGCAATTTTTAATCTTAGTGCGCAAATTGCTAGCAATTTAATAACTTTGGAAGCAACTTTGCCATTCGGCAGGGAAGACCTCCCGTCTCTCATACACGCAATTTGCTGGCAATATTTCAACTTTGAAGATGTCATATTCCTCCGTTAGAGGGAGCCCCTGGCGAAGTTCATATAATCCTCCGATAGAGGGAGTCCCAGGCGACAATGAAATGAAGTGCCCCCGTCCAGCAATACCCCAATTTGCTGGCAATTTTAGGGTGATCTTATTCATCGGCTAGAGGGAGCTCAGGCTGCAAACAAATGAAACCCCCTCTAAGAATTCCGCAATTTGCCGGCAATTTAGCAACTTTGTAGTTCTCTCATTGCTCCGGTAGAGTGAACACCGGCGTCATACACTGAGGGACTCCTCATCTAGCAATTCCGCAAATTGACAGCAATTTTGCAACTTTGAAGTTCTCTTTATCCTCCGATAGGGGGAGCCCTAGCCAAGATTGAAACGAGGGGCCCCTGTCTACCAATTCCGCAAATTGCCAGCAATTAAGCAACTATGGAGTTATATGAATCATCCAATAGGAGGAACCACAGCCGAGATTGAAATAGAGGGCCCCCATCAAGCAATTCCGCAAATTGCCGGCTATTTAGCAACTTTGAAGTTCCCTGATTCCTCCGCTAGAGTTAGCCCCCTGCGGTCATACACATAGGGGCCTTCGTCAAGCAACTCCACAAATTGCCGGCAATCTACAACTTTGTGATTCTCTTAATCCTCCGATAGGGGGAGCCCTAGCCAAGATTGAAACCAGGGGCCCCTGTCTACCAATTTAATTCCTCAAATTGCCGACGATTAAGCAACTATGGAGATATATGAATCATCCAATAGAAGGAACCCCAGCCGAGATTGAAATGGAGGGCCCCCAACAAGCAATTTCGCAAATTGCCGGCAATTTAGCAACTTTGTAGTTCCCTGATTCCTCCGCTAAAGTGAGTCCCCTGCGGTCATACACATAGGGGCCTTCGTCTAGCAACTCCGCAAATTGCCGGCAATTTAGCAATTTTGTAGCTCTCTGAATCCTCCGATAGGGGAGGCCCAGAGGAGATTACACTGAGTGGCCAACGTCTAATAAGCTCGCAAATTGCCGACAATTTAGCAACGTTAGAGTAATATTATTCCTCCGATACGGGAAGCCCCAGCCCAGATTGAAAGGAAGGGCATTCTTTGAGCAATTCCGCAATTTGACGGACATTCAGTAGAGAAGATATATCTCCGGGGTTTCATATATATCTCGGGGGGGGGGGGGAGTCTGAAAATAATCTCTTACACACGGACTCTTCCTTGTCGCTTCGACACTCTCACTATGTATAGTCCTGTGCTCAGTATATTCTTGTGCTCAGTATAGTCCCGTGCTCAGTATAGTCCCGTGATCTCCCAAAACACAAAAACGATCATTCAAATATTGATATGTGGCAAGTTAGGAACGTACATGCGCAGTTCCACCATCCGAAAATCAACGTGTTACATACATTTTAATTTATAGACAGTACAGTTTTCTTTTCTTATTTTTTAGAAACTATAAATAATATAACCCTACACACCGTACCCCCACCCATTCAACTTTGACTACGTTATACAAGGACATTTCAGAGAACAGCTAGTAGTCTATTTTGTGAAAGGTGCCTCCTAAATGTCCTCTTTAGAACACTTTTTTTAAAATATGGGAGAGAAACTCTGCCGTATACCTGTCATTAACTGTCCAAAACGAACATGGCTTTAGATTTAATACATAAAGGTAATCTAAAACAAACAATATTTCTTATTTTTATAGGCTGCAAGTAGATTACGTCTATACTGATAATTCATATTTATTGCGCACACACACAAATAAACATACACACACATGTATAAATACACACACCGTAATACCTATCAACTTATGAAATATTATTACATTAATCATTCATTTCCATTATATTATTTTAATAAATTTTCAGATGATACTGTTAGTATTTTTAATTAAATTATATTTGGCCCATTTTGACAGACGGGAAGACGGACGGACGAATGGACGGTCGGACAGAAGACGGACAATAGACCACCACTATCGCTCAGATGACTTATATTTAGCTGAGTTAAAAATGCATGATCCTCATTTAGAGTGTTTACTAACGATTCCTTAGGTTTTCCACTTTATTTTTTTTCTGTTGAAAGGGTGATATTTACTTGACAGCAATTGAAAATAATAAACAGATTTTCTTCTCTGATAAAACAAGGGACCCTTGGGTCACGGCGATCAGCTGATTGTGACAGTATTGACTGCATCACCATGGACTTTTTGGAGTTGCAATGAAAATACTATTCTCAGTGCTCAGGAACTAGGGCTCAATGACTTGGAGGGGGGGGGGGGGGGAAGTCACAACACCTTTGCATATAAATACAGAATACGGAATTAAATTGAATGGTACTTACAGGGACTGGGGGGAGTAACAGCACCTCTGCATATCATATAAAAAATTTAATTTTAATTTAATGAATTATTTTGAAATATTTAAAAACAGGCAAAGAGGTGTAAAACAAAACAAATAATTTTAATATCCATTCTACTAAGACAGGAAAATCATGAACAAATATTTGCATTATATCCTATTTTGTCTTTTGTTAAGGATTTTTTTTTTAACTTTATAAATTTTTCTTTATATTAACAGTATATCATATATATCTGAAGATTTAAACTAATTCACAAATCTTAATTGCATTCACATTTTTACTTAATTTAGTCAGGTAACGTCACATTTTGTACACAGATATATTTATTTTTCTAAAAAATGTAATTTTTAAATTTGCAAAGCAATAAATATATGCAAATAACACTCCAGATTTCAAAATTTTCAATTGCACCGTTTTTCAATGAATTGTTTCATATATTATCAAATTGTTTCATATATTATCAAATTGTTTCATATATTATCAAATTATACCTACTGATGGGTTAAATTATATTTTTGTTAATTATTTAAAAAGAAATAATTTCTTAAAAATGCTACATCAGAAAAACGTGGCATCTCTTGGATTACTTCTTGAATTAATATTTCAAGAAAAGTTGTGCACATTGTATCAAAAGCAGCTTTACTTTTAAAGAAATACAGTTGACAGTATCAAACCATGTGTTGTAATATAATTGCTGATGGTGGTGGTGGGGATGGGGGGGGGGGGGGGTTGGGTTGGGCCCATGAGAATATATGTATGTTTATCTCAGCAGAGATGTTCTGCCAGTGCTAATAAGGTTACCTAGGCAAGGCTTTATTGAGCAAGAGTGGGGTCTTGGATACACAAAAGGCAAATACATTAGAGCATCTAAAAAAATGCAATAATTAGAATAATTTGTAAGCTTATACTTTCAAATTTCAGAATTCAACAGATTAAATCCACATGTATCCCAACTGTAAAATAGTTAAATATACTTACGAGAAAATAACGTGCCATGGCTAAATTTAGGCACCTATTTTATATTTTTGCTTATATTTTAAAAATTTTAAAGATTTTGATTTACAATTAAATTAATTAAAGATATATTACTAAAAAAAGTCCTTAGCTTTAACATTAATTTGTCTTAAGTGACCAAATATTTTTTCCAGAACTTTTACAAACTGCAATATGTTTGGGCCCTTTACTTTTTTATAATATATACTACAGACCTAATTTGTGGGATGTACATAGGAATATAGAGGAATATTTCTGGTAAATGTGTGGAAAAAAATATGAGTGGTTTTGATCTTAGGCAGTCCTGAAGTGTAAAAATAGGTTTCTAATTAAAAAATGAGGTATTTCCTAAATTTATTTAAGGAACGATGTCGCAAAGACCCTGTTTTCGGCTTGGTAAGAGATCTTGGGGACATCTAACATTATGCTGAATTTTGGATTCCTCGGTCTTACGGATTCAAAACGTGCCATATCTATGGACGGACGGACGGACAGACGACAAACAATGGGCAACGACTATAGCTCAGATAACTTATAGTCAGCTGAGCTAAAAAAGATAACAATGTTTCCATGGGGCGTGGCCCTGCAGCCCCTAAAGCTCCCCACTTGAATATTTGGATCTATACCCCACAAAATCTAAAATGTAGCAAACGCGAAGAATATGAATTAATTAAACATATACAATTTTCAAATTCATCTAGTTCATGCACATCCCAGGCGGGTGGGGGGGGGGCAGGGTAGAGGGGAAGTCTGCCCGTAGTGGCCAAGCTGAGCCAAGGCAAGCTGCCTGGAGTGGGTTACATAACACAGGTGTAGGCTGTACAATAGAGGTAGGCTTGATGGGAACATCACTGACATGGTGTTTGAAAACTTTTAAATTAAAAAAATATATATATAGGTATTCATATTTCATTTAGGCTGATAAGTTAAAAATTTGAAAATTCAGTTCTAATTTTCGGTATACAATTGAATCTTACTTGAATATATCTATACACTGAAAAAAATATCCACCTACAGCAGTTCTGAAGTTAAGTGAGTAAATATATTTCCTGAATTTTGGAAAAGTGCATTATAATTGTAGCCGTGACTTCAACATACATTACGCAATTCTGGCCCAATTTCTGGTATGCGAAATTAAATAAGAATATGCATACTACTTATGACAAAAAAGGATCAGTGGTTTTATATTAGGCAGTCTTCATGTGTAACCATGGGTTTTTAATGGAAAACGAGGTTTTCCCTTGATGTCTCACAGGAATGGAGTCCTACCGACCAAATTTTCTGTATGGTAGGAGATTTTGGCCAGATCAACTGTTTGTATTGTGTTGGATTTGTGGGTTCCATGGTTTCAAAACACGACCTGTTCACGGAAGGATGGATGGTTGGATGGACGACGGACCATGACTATAGTTCAGAAGACTCATGGTCAAAAATTATAAAAAAATATATATAAAAAGTAGGACCTATTCCATTCATAAAAGAGATATTGCGCACAATCATTTCAGGTATGCCTCAAGAACACAAATATAGAATATTTTTTTAATAAAAACAATTGTCAGAAACTAAACAATCTGTGTTGTAAATTGTGATCATATCTATTTTTCCTGCACATCATATATACACACACACACGAATTCATCACCTTGGCTAAATGCCTCATGTACTTAGTCAAGTACCTTCACCATGGCAGCAAATGGCTAAGCCCATCCCTCAGCATCTTAGGTTACAGGAAGCAGTGTGTCAAAACATCCTCACAGTGCCTATATATGTGTGACCAGTTCAGTTTACAGTTCAAATAGGGTCAGGGTTCAGCATCAGGAGGAATTAAGAGTTCTAACAGCATTCACTTGTTTCATTACTTGAGTTCAAAAAGTGTTAACATAATATCAAGAAGTACACTACCATAAACTGGGTAATAACTCAATTTTGGTTTATAGAATTATCATGCTAGATCATTACTAATTCCTGAATACAACCAATACATCTGAATACTACCATAACAAGTATTGTGTTATAAATTTGAATATGCAAAGTCAGACAACCACTGGTATCTTGAGGTATCCTTAACAGTGTACACATTAACCTTTTCTAGATCCAAAATATGTATTTCCCTGCTCAATAGGATACATTTTTCTATTTAGATCAAAATTGTGTATTTTCTTACTGTATTTGAGATTTATCGCTTGAAAAAGCATTGTTCTGGATTGACAAGATTTATTTCTTTCTAACTTGGTTGACCATACCACATGCATCCATACCTATTCGTTATTATTAATCATTTCCAGTTTCATGTGAGTTGGATTCATTATAGTTTTATTTCATGTTGCCTTGAATGCAAATTAGCAGCAAATCTGGAAGACAAATTAATATATTACATGTTTTGCCGTTTCCATTTAGACAATTTGTTCTCAATGTTTCTGAGGATTTTGCAGTTTTACAGTCTCATTTGTCTGTTTCTTCTTTGCTTGTTTAGTAACTTTCAAAGTTTAATGTTTCACAAAGTGATTTTCGTATTAAAAGGAAATCATTTCTTTTAAATTTTACAATTCGGCGGTTGCCGTTAATTTCCTCCGTTACCTCCCCCAAACCTGCACCAGCTTCCAGTGTGAAGAAGGCCTTGCCATCCTCTTTACGGTAACTGGCCTTTGCGGTATTGCTCCAGAAACGGATATAGCATATATTTATAGTTACTAAAACTTACAGGAGTATTCCATGTCCGAAGGCTTAGGGTCACCCGTATCTTGGATATACCATATATTAATTTTGACAAACACTTACTGGAGTATTTCATGCCCGAAGGGTTAGGGTAAACCGTATCCCGGATAAAGCATATATTAATAGTGACAAACACTTGGGGTATTTCATGCCCGAAGGGTAAGGGTAACCGGTATACAGGATATCCCATATATTGAAAGGGACAAACACTTACTGGGGTAAACATCAACTGGTGCATCTCTTGCTCGAAGGGTTAGAGTAACCCGTTTCCCGGATGTACCATTTATTAAAAGTGAAAAACACTTACCGTATTTCCTTGAACAGACGCCGGACCTTAAATAGTCGCCTGCCTTATTTAGTCGCCGGGGCAAAACATTGTCCCAGAAAAATAAACGCCGGCCTTAAATATACGCCGGTCTTGTTCACAGGCCTGGTGTCAGATTAGTTTCCATGTTTGGCACCAGATGTCTTTTCCCTTCATTATAATTGATGTATTAACCGGTCAAAATGACCATAGATTATTGTATGTATTTCGGTTTGTGTTGTATTGATAATATGTTTAATTCCTCTTGGTCTATAAATCATTCTTCTATCTTACGTGTATGCTTGTTTCTATGAGGGACCCCATATATTCCCGATTCGTCCATTATGATTAAATCCGATCACCGATCCTAATAAACGATACACAAATTCGTCACAGTGAGAAGTCTAACACTATCACTGCTATCAAGCAAGATGAAAATAGTACCGATTGAAACAAGCGGTTAAACATGGTACGGTGAAAGTCTACCTCATAGAGGTTGAACAGAACTGTTCAAATACGTTTTGGCACACATTTCTTCTGTAGCATCCAGACATAAAATGATGGTGTAGATCGGTACAATTTGTAGCTACTGTCAAGCCAAATTACGCTCCTTGCTTTCACTTTTAGCGCTTTTAAATGCGTCCCCACTGTAACCAAAACCACGCTTCTTAGATAATCTTCAAAGTTAAAACTATTATGTACAACTATAATTTCAGTAATGTTCTCGGCAGTAAATGTTATATACCAGTATATACCAGGTTGGAAACGCTTGAATACGCTCTGTCAAGATGTATCAGATAAAAGACGGGAGGAAAGCGTCATAAAATCGACCAACGCTGTGCCGTTATAAAGAACCAACCCCCTGTATTTCGATGGAACCAATATTACAAGTTATACGCGGTGAACAGTTAATGGAAGTGTCACCCCGTATTCAGTATATAAAAGGCCAGAAACGCTTCATTACGCTGTTTCGAGCTGAATCAGTTAAATATTTAACGAGAGAAGAGTCTCGTGAAATGAATTACGCTCTGCCGTTAGAAGGACCAAACCCCCGTATTTCGATGTAACAAATGCTACCAGTTGTACGTGGAAAACAGTACATGGAAGAGCCACCCCGTGTCCAGAGGGAAACAATGTTACCATGTTGAAGTGGTGTAAAATAAATGGAACAGCTACATAGAACACCTGGGTACCTGGTTTCGAGGGGCCCGCGCGGACAGATTCTTGAAGACAACTGCGATCTCTCGCTGTGATTCTCCGTCAATTCTTATTATGGTGCGTGATTGTGGAGAATGCACGTGTCCCATATACCTGTGGCATCTAAGGAAAATTTGCAAACACAATCCGTGTACCGGCGATGTTTTCAATTGTGTAGGGGATTAATGACCGGCGGGTTCATTGTCCCGACGTGTTCTATTTTTAGTTTGTCTGACTGAGAATGTATTTTTTAATAAACGCAGGCCTTAAATAGAAGCCAGCCTTGTTTAGACGCCGGGTCAAAGAAGGGTCTGAAAAAAATAAACGCCCGGGCGTCTGTTCAAGGAAATACGGTACTGGAGTATTTCATGCTCGAAGGGTTAGGGTATCCCGTATTCCGGATATAGCATATATTAATAATGACAAAGACTTACTAGAGTCTTTCATGTCGAAAGTGCCAGGGTAACACATATACCGGATATAGCACATACTTATTGTAACAAACAATTACTGGAGTATTTCATGTCCGAAGGGTAAGGGTAACCCTAAAACTCATGTGGCGCCACCTGTACATTCTTATTTTTACGAATATTTTTTAGATGACTGTAAGTGAACTGAGCTATAGTGATCGGTCAGCGTCCGTCTTTCTCTCTGTCTGTCCATCTATCTGTTAGACTAGCTAGTTTTGACACCGTTGGACCTTGAAACCTGTAACTAAATGTCCAGGGATGTCAATAAAAAATCTCCTTGAAAACTTGATATTAGGACACTGTGACCTTTATCCTTTGAACTATGGGGCTCGTATTAACCCCCAAGAATAATTGAAAATTTGATACAAAACCTCCTGTCTCTTGATAATTTATGCCTGGATTACCCCGAATCATGCCTATTGTTCTAAAAATAACTGCTGGCGCCACTTGAAATACTTCTAATTTTTACGATTTTCCCCTGATTCTGACACCGTCAAATAACAGCAATTATGTCAGTTTCTCGACTGTGGTGCCATCTAGTGTCCTGGAACCTGGTCTGTTTATTGATTATGACTGGTTTCTTCGATTCCCGAAGACTGGCGGTGCCATCTGTATTTTTTTTTCTATTTTTACCAATTTTTTTTTCCTTTATTTTGGGACTGCCAAATTATAATGATACTGTAAGATTTGCAACTGGGGTTTCATCTAGTGTTCTGAAACCTTGTTTGGTATAAGCACCCCTCTTGAATAAGCGGAAGCCTTATAATAATCACCCTGTCCATACATCTGTCCGTCTGTTCGTCTTTCTGCATGCCCGTCAAATTTTCCTGATGATAACTCCAGTTTGGATAGATTTATGGATTTCAAATTTTAGTTATATATGGCCAACCTCTAACACAAGAACTCTATTGATTTTGTGGTCATGAGGTCAAAAGTCAAGTTCACAGCTAGAACCCACTTTCGAATCATTATGGATGCATCTTAAGCCAAACTTTCTTTCATCCCAACTTCCATCCGACACGTATAGCTGACCTGCCAATCGGGGAAGAACCTGATCGATATTAGGGTCACAAGGTCAAGCTCTAAAGGGCCATCTGTCTGCATATTTGTTTCCTGATGATAACTCCACTTTGGATTGACATATTTGTTTCAAACTTGACTTATATATGACCCATCATTAATGTAAGAACCCGTTTGATTTTAGGGTTAAGGTCAAGGCCACAGGACCCACTTATAAAGAAAAATTGTGGATGCATTTTAAGCCAAACTTTTACCCCCAACCTTTCATGTAACACATTTAGATGACCTGCTAAAAGGAAATGAACCTGTTACGGTGGCCAGTGGCCATCTGTCCTCGTATTTGTTTCTAAATTATAACTCCAGTTCAGATAAACATATTGGTTTCAAACTTTCAAACACAAAGTAAGATCCCTTTTTTATTTTTGGGTCATGAGGTCAATGACCAAGGTCACAGGGCAGAAGGTATTATTCAGTATTATATCAAATCACAGTCTGAATCAGGATTTGGGCTGAACCAGATCCTGATCAGGGTTTGTACTGGTCTGAATCCTGATCAGGATTTGGTCTCGACGTTATAAAAAATATTCTCATAATCAATTTCAGCTGAGTGTCGTGACCCACAGGTCCCTTGTTTTTACTATAACATGACAGCAATCATGTCAGTTTCTCTGCTGTGGTTTCATCTTATGTCCTTAAAACTGGTGTGTTCATTGATCATAAGTGGATGCTCATAGTAACCACCCTGTTTGTCCGTCCCTTTGTCTGTTTCTGTCAATATATCCTTCTACACAAATGTGTTTCCAGATGATAACTGCAGGTTGGATTGACATATTGATTTCAAACTTGACTAATGTATGGCCCACCATGAAAGCAAGAACCTTTATGATGTTGGGTTCAGGAGGTCAAGGTCACGGGACCCAATTATTTATAAAGATAATGGCTAGTAAATTTTACGCCAAGCTTTTCATCCCCAACCATCCATCTTGCACATAAGGCTGGCCTGCCAGTAGGGGAAGAATATAAATTAATATGGGGTCACAAGATTCAAGGTCACAGGGTCCATCTGTCCACAATATGGTTACCATATGAAAACTCATTGATTAGGCATATTGGTTTACAAACTTAAGTTATATATGGCCCACCACTTAAGTAAGAACCCTGTGGATTTTAGGCTCATGAGGTAAAAGATCAAGGTCACAGGCCCCGCTTCTTTGAAAAGAATGTGTAAGCATTTTAAGCCATCTTCAAGATATTGCTCACCTATCAATAGGGAAAGATTCTTTTCGATTTTGGGGTCAAAGGTCAGGGTCACTGGGCCCATCCATTCACAAATTAGTTTATAGACAATAACACTGGTTTGGATAGACAGATTGGCTTCAAAATTGATTTATGTATGACCCATTACTACAGAGAGAAACATTTTTATTTTTGGGGTCCTGAGGTCAAAGGTGAAAGTCACAGGAGCCACATCTTTAAAAAGATTGTGGATGCACTGTAAATCAAACCTTTCTTCCCAAACATCCCATTTTTCCTAACTGCCCAAAGAGGAAGAAATCTGTAGATTTTGAGGTTACCTGGTCAGAGGTCAAGGTCACTAGACCAACTTTTTTAAAGATTGTAACGGTAATCTAAATGCTGTAAGTTCAAGGATAATAAGTTCACAGATTTTTTGGTCACAAGGTCATTGGTTAAGGTCACAGGACCCACAATTTGAGAAACCTCATAAAAATATCCTTAAAGACAAATTCAGCTAAGCGTCGAGACCCATGAGTCCCTAGTTAAATCACACCCGAAATGTCAGATCCACGAAGGGTTTAATCTCACGAGCGCAGACCACATCGGACCGGGCAATTTAACCAATGGGACATAATGAGGGGTCAGGATAAGCGGGAGAGCCGAGAACAATAGCCAGTCATATTCAGTAAAATAGTCTAGGGCAACAAGTTTCGAGGAACAGCTTTGCCGGCAATCCTTGATGTCCGAGTGCTCTCTCCTCGGCTATGTTGATGGGTCTTTGTCCATTGTCCTTCCATCTGGACATCTGTCTGTTAGCACAAAGCAGAACTATTGAATGTAGAACCTTTTAGGAAACCTAATTTTAAAAATGCCTTTTCTCCTTTATTCCAAGACTGATTTTGATTTTATCTGTATGACTGGGTTTTAAGCTCAGATCACTTTCATTCACGTTGAGCTTCAGGTATCACGCTTTGCCCCCCCCCCCCCCCCCCCCCTCTTCATCTGGGCGTAGAAACAATAACTCATATATATTCAAAACAAAGCCTCCAGTATCACAATAATTAATGCCTGAAATGCCATCATTTTGCATAGCTTATTGATCATGGAGAGTTTCATCAGCTGCTTAAGACTGGTGGTACCACCAATATTTTTCTCAGCTGACTTTTAGTCATGCTGAGCTATAGTGATAGCCATTTATTTGTCATCCTTCTGTCATGTCTTCCAGCTGTCCAGCAATCTGATTGGTGGACACCCATCCATCCAGTTGTCCATTACAAGGGCACAAACCGTAACCTAGAATCTTCTAACTGACTATCCATGGAGGGCCATTGATATTCTCAGAAACCTGAAATTAGATCACTGCGTCCCATATCCTGCGAGTTAAGGGGCATGTTTGGGGACCAAAGAATAATGAACAATTTGATACAAAGTCTCCTGTCTCAATAATTAATGCACGTAATGTCATAAGTCTTACCTTGAATATCGATGATGACTAGTCTCAGCAGTTTCTTAAAACTGGTGGTGCCATCTGTATTTGTTTCTTGGGTTTTTTTTTTTTTTTTGTCATTGTTCCCTTTATTTTAAGCAGGCCTGGAATTGGAATTAAAGTTTACAGTCTCCACTGAATTAATATGAATTGATAAACAAATGTTCCAACTTTCCCCAAGTGTCGCTCATTGGAAGTTGCTCAAGGTGTGCTTGGAAATCTTTACATTCTGCAGTATTTGGTCAAACAAAAATGCCTCTTACACATGGACCATGACAAAGATTGTATCAGCAGTTTCAGCACTGCAGAGATGGAATAATATTATTATAATTATATGACATATAGTAATAGATATTTTAGTCTGATCAAAATATTGGTAATAATGATAGATATACAACTGAGCTGCAACAGTATTGATAATGGAAGGCCCATTTCCTGCTGTGCCAAAAAGCATTCGATAAGATAATACTAAACTGCAGTGATTTGTTTTAGATATTCATATTGTAATAGCATTCTATGTGCCTAGAGCTGCTCTGCTGGTGTGGTGTGTTTGGACCAGCTGTTATTGCTTGCCGGAAATCTTCGATTTCGGCAAGCATGTTGGTTAGTTGCGTATGTCAGTTTGTTGGTTTTGTGTGTGTTTGTTTGGCCGCAATTTCGCAGCAATCGATGTGAAACTTACAGCGTTGATTGAAAGTCAAAAGTCCTGAAGGTCTATTGCTTTTGGTCAACATAGGTCAAAGGTCAAGGTCATAAAAAATCGATTCTTTATTTTCATCATAACTTTGTCAATATTGGTTCTATCTTCACAAACGTTATCTTATTTTCTTCCTCTGCGTCTTCCTCATCATATGGTGTTGCTTTGTCAGTATGTGTGTGTGTCTGTCTGTCTGTCAGTTGTCCTCAATTTCGCCTGCTTGCTAGTTCTTGTCTTACATATAGCATTCTACGGCTTTCTTACATATAGCATTCACAGTTTTGCAAGAATCCTTTTGTAATTGATACATCTTATGTTGTTTTCTTATATCTCGAAAGTCATTTTTATTTTTTTAAAATAGCCGCAAGGAGGCGCTGCACTCGAAACACTACTATATACTATTTCCATATTTCCGAAGCTATAAACCTTAATTACATAAACTATGGCTTATTTTCTTCCTCTGAGTCTTCCCCATAACATGATGTTGCTGTGTCAGTCTGTCTGTCTGTCTGTCTGTCCGTCAGTTGTCCTCAATTTCGCCTTCTTGCTGGTTCTTGTCTTACATATAGCATTCTACTGGCCATAGTTTTGCAGGAATCCTTTGGAAACTGGTATATCTTAAGTCATACACGAATATCTCTGAGGTTAATTTTCATTTTCCGGATATGGCCGCTAGGGGGCGCTGCAGTCGAAACACTACAACATATCTTTTTTGGCCATATCTCAGAAGCTATAACCCTTAAATACATACATTATAGTTTATTTTATCCCCTGGGTCTTCTTCATAACTTTGTCAAGTCATCTTGACTCAACTTTAGGTCACTTTGTCGGTACGTCTCTCACTTCAAAACACTTTAAAGTGTTATTTACCTCATAACTTTGTCAGTTCTGGTCCTTTCTTTACAAAACTTTCCTCATTCATTTCACATTCGTCTTCTGCATAACTTAGTCGACTCAACTTGTCTCAACTTTGTCAATATGTCTTCTTGCTGGTTCTAGCCTCTGTTATATAGCATTTTACAGGCCACAGTTTACCAGGAATCACTTTGTAACTTTTACATATCGTATATCGGAAAAATTTCTTGAAGCTCTACGTGTATTTTTAAATAGGTCAAAGTTCACGGCTAAGGTCATAAAACACGTCAAAATATTATTTCCATCGTGACTTTGTCAGTATTGGTCCAATCTTTACAAACCATAACTCATTTTCTTCCTCTTTGTCTTCCTTATGATATGTTCTTGTTTTCTGTCTTCCAATCTGGCTCAGAGTTTTTCCGGCAAGCGCGTGACCTCTGGTCGTCTTGTTTTTGATTTGTCCAGTGGTTCTGATTATCTAGGACACTTCACTGGACAGAACAAGCGATAGCCATGAGAAGCAAAGTCTATCCCATAGACTGCTGGTCTTTGATGACTAAAATCAGTAAAGTTTGTTGATCTTGCTATTGTAAGAGAGATTATAATAGTGATCAGCCTCCCCCCCCCCCCCCGTCCCGGCTATGGTTTTAATGACTTTAAGAATTTTCCTCACCCAAGAAAGAATATTTGTATTATATATTTATTGCACTATTTAATTATGGCTATTGGGTTGAAATCCAAAGAACCCTCTATCCCAATTTAGGCGCTTTATCTGATCTTAAGGAACAATTGCGCAGTAAAACTGGAAATATCTGTCAGTCGGCTTTGCCTTACTATATGAAATAGTTTCATAATTCATAACATGTTTTTGTATTGGGATTGAATATGAATTGAAAATTTTGATTTGATCCCAGGTTTGATTTTAGACTGCAAATTTGCAGTTAAGGTGTAAGTTTCTCAGCAGTGGCTTCATCTATTGTCCTGAAACCTCATCTTTATTTATCATGACTAAATTTATCAGTTATCAAAGGGTGGTCGTGCCACTTGTATTTCTATATATTTTAACAAATTTTCCATCTAAGTTTGATACTGGAAAATTATGTCTTCATCCAATGTTCCGAAACATGGTGCGTTTGTTAATTGTAACTAGTTTCTTCATGATCAGTTGCTGAACACAGGTGAAACCACTAGTATGTTTAGCTTAGATTGACTTTCAGCCATACTAAGCTATATTGAACACACTTTTTCTGTCATCCTTGAGCTTGGCGTTTGGCTATTGCCCTTTCATTAGCATGGGACCAATCGTAGAGCTGCTCCTAGAAACTTCCAACTGCACATCCACGGAGTTCAATAAGATATCTCCTTGTAAACTTGGAATTAGGTCACTGTCCTATATCCTCCCGGCTATATGGTGTTTTGCTGCACCCCAAAATAATTAAGGTTGGCTTCCCGTACAGTAGAAGGAATAATTTGGTATTTGGGGAAATGACTTAAGAAACATGTTATCATTGGCAAATATTTAAAACAGATATATAAATAATTCATTTTCTTACTCTTTTCTTTCCAGGGTCCCGGCATGGAGCTAGGCATATTATTGCCGTGATTCTCCTCTTGGGTATGTGCACAAAAACTCGATGAACTGTTACATACACCTACTGAAAGTATAGTCACACTTATAATACCATTGTTACCCAACATGGCATACATTGCTGATGTTTTAATCCATAAATATTGTCTAGTACATATGTATATTAATGTATTAGGAAATAGAATATTTTGCAAACGTTGCATAAAAAAAATCCTTTTGTCTTAGCCAGACGAGGGATCTAACAGAAGAAGAAATGAAAACATCGGATTTGAATAACACCAGAAACACCACCTGTATACATCCACATACCTTATTTCCTTGAATAGACGCCGGGCAATAAATATTCACCTGCCTTATTTGGTCGCAGGGGCAAAAGAATGTCCCAGAAAAATAAACGCCGGCCTTAAATAGTCGTAGGTCCTGTTCAGAGGCCTGGTGTCAGATTAGTTTCTATATTTGCCTCCACTATAATTGGCGCATTTACCAGTTAAACTGGCCGGAGATTTTATGAATTTCGGTTTGTGTTTGTGTTGATAACATGTTTAATACCTCTATAGATCATCTTTTTTTATGTGTATGCCTGTTTCCATAAGAAGCACCATATGTTTCCGATTTGTCAATTATGCTTAATGCCGATCACCGGTTTTAATAAACGCTACACTATCACTTATGAAGGCTAACACTACCAGTGTTGTCAAGCTACGTACAAAAAGTACAGTTTGCCACAAGCGGTACAACGTGGTACGCTGAGAGACTACCTCTGGTTGAACACATATTTCTTGAGTAGCCTGAAGGCACCAAGTGATATTGTGAAGAGGTCATTTAGAAACTAATGTCAAGCCAAATAACGCTCAATGCTTTAATTTTTGAAGGACCTTTCAGTGCGTCCCCAATGTTTATGAATGTATACTGTGTATCCTGATCAGAATAGCAAATGTAACTCATAACCTTGTAATTTCATTCCACAGAACTATTTAGATTTTTTTGGTTGGGCGGTTTGAATAGAGTAGTTGTGCTCAAGGGACTTAATGATTTTATTTTTTGTTATATATACTACCATTTGTGTATTTACGTGCCATATTTTAATGGATGGTGTTATTATATGATATGTAAACCTTGATATTGTTTTTTGTCGTGATATTTGATTTTGTGTCATATATTGTTGTGTGATATTTGTTTTTGTGTGATAAATTTGATTCAGTGTTAAAATGTCATTATATATGATATGTAACCCATGATATTATAACTCAATCGAACAAGGATGACATATTTTTTGTGGAATGGAGAAGAGTTAATATTTCCCAAGGAAATATGGTGTGATTTGTTTGATTTCTGGCTATTTTTTTTATATGTTTATGTGAAATGTCCGGATTGGTCTATTAAATGCCATAATATATGTTATGTAACCCATGATATTATTACTCCAACCAACAAGGGTGAAATATTTTTATGGAATGGAGAATAGTCAGTTTTCTCCCAAGGGAATATGGAATTATTATGTGATATATGGTTATTTTTATCTGAGCTATAGTTGTGGTCCATTGTCCGTCGGCTGTAAGTCCAAATGTAAGACTAGACCGTTTTGAAACCGTTATCCAAATTCTGCATACTGTTAGCTATCCTCAAGATCTCCTATCAAACGGAAAACTTGGTCAGTGCGACTTCGTTTTTTAGAGAAATTAAGTAAAAACCTTAAATTTCCATTGAAAACCTATTAACACACTTCAGGACTGCCTAATAACAAAACTACTATTCTGTTTTTCTAAATATTTACCTAGAGTATTTCCCTATACGTTTCCTTTATACTTGCCAGAAATTAAGACTGTTAAGTGTAATTTCTGTAAGTTAAGGACTTACATATTGGACCACGTATTCAAAATCAGGAAAAATATTTCCTCACTTAACATGAAACTTTTTTAAGCTAGAGACCTTTTTGTCCAAGTATATAACTTTATTTAATTAAAATTTAATTGTATACACAAAATTACATCTGAATCATGTAAATTTTTCAAGCTATTAGCATAAAAATTAAAATTAGTACCTTAAATTTTGCCCAAACTCTGAACATGGCACGTTATTTTCATGTGAGTAATGTTGATTTAATTTTCACAGCATGTAAACATACATATTTAATTAGTTTAAACTGAAATTCAAAAATAAAAGCTTAAAAATAAGGCTAGTTATTGAATTTTTTTCTTGAGGCTCTATTGTCACTTGCTTTGTTCAGATGCAGGCAACTCACTCCTGGTCACTGGAAAACGGCTATAGAAGTGTTCCCACTTTGTTACAGTCACTGAGGGAGATCCCCTGCTGTTATTCTCATATCACTTATTCCCCCCCCCCCCCGCAAACCCTCCCCCCAAGGTGAATTACAGTAATTGTATTTTTTTTGGTACTGTATTTCCTTGATTGTAATGCCGTTTCCACTCGAAAATACAAAACTTTCCTCGAAAAGTAATTCAAAGAGTAAAACCTCAAGATGCCAATGTTGTGTTACGAGGTAAATACCAAATAACGAACGGCTTTAAATAAATAGCTTAAACACTGAGATGTAGAACATATGACCTCCGAGACCAAGTTGTATCGTGGTAAACATAGGTAATCTTCACTGTTATTTTTTTTTTTTCTTATTAAATCTATATTTACACACGCAGTTCTTCTCTTGATGTATGTGTATAAGCTTAGTTAAGCCGTGGGACTTATGCCTTGAAAAAAGACTTCCTGGAAAGAAGGAACAAGTAGTTTATCGCAAAAAAATTAAAGGTTAAAACTTCTAACCCCTATTTTGAATCTCAATGCATTTCACTCGCACCAATCTTTAGCCAAGTTGATGGGTTCTTCTTATAGGACAGAAATAGAGCCTACTGATTTTTATGATAATGCCCTCGGCTTTGCAAATATAAGTTAATTAGGGGTCGTGACACTCAGATTTCCCACGCTCTGAGTCCCATCAGCTGGGGATAATAAATCTATGAAAAAGGTCATACCAGATATTCTTACATATGTTTGATTAATGTTGAAACGTAATTTGCACAGTTATTTATCGATCGCCAAGTAATCATGCATATCACTGAACAAAGTGAATACAGGGCCCCTGGACCTTTGTTTTGAAAGGTACAGGCAACACAACTGTATGTTAATTATTAATTTGCCAGCTTCTCCTTATGTGTAAAACCACCGAAACCAAACATGATGCATTAAAGCTATTGCAATCAAGCTGAATTTCATGGTGTATATGATATCTACCCGTCAATTACATTACCTTTGTAAATAAATAAAATGAAGACCCATCAAGCCGGTGGAACTTAGTTATAGAACCAGCTAATAGATGGCAGCAACTATGACTGATGAGTAATTGTCAGCATTGTGGGATTTCATTTTCTTTAGTTCCAGCATATTCTTATCTTTACAATTTTTAAAATAAATGATCGAAAAATAAACAGGCATGAATGGATACGGGAACAGAGCATGTGCGTGTATTAAATTTCGACATGTTTTGATTCAAATACCAGCCAGGGCGTTTATTTGTGGGGCCTGTATTTCATATTATCTTTAACATTAAAATTTCATATCTTAGTGTACCCGTCATATTTTATCTTAGCACAAGATATCGGATATGGGATGGTTTTGTTCATTAGTTAATTTGGTTAATTAATTGATTATGTTTATAGTTAAAACACCAGTACATATAATCAGTGTCATATTGTGATGGATTGTCTATGGGATTGCTTAAACAACATGATGTTGTGTTACTGTAGCATTTTTAAAGAAATCAATTTTCTCTAAATGATTTTAACAAATTAAAATGATTAAACCCATAAGTATGCACAAATTTATAAAATATGGAGCAAATTATGGTTAAATCAAGGCACAATTTAAAATTTTGAAACCTGAATCAAGTATTATTTATAGATATTTATTGTTTTGCAAATTTAAAAAATACATTTTTGTGAAGAAAAAATAAAAATACATTTGTTTGCATGATATGGTGTTATCTGATTGAGATTTATGATGATGCATTTTAGAATTATGTATCAACTTTTATATTCAGATATATATATTGGAAATGTATGGAAATATCAATTTAAAATAAAATATGTTTTAATAAAAAGAGGATCCATTACAAACATTTGTTCATTATTTTCCTGCCTCAGCAGAATGGGAGATCAGGCTTTGTTTGCCCTATATGCATATGCAGAAGAGTTGTTAACCCCCCCCCCCCCCCCCCCCCCCCCAACCTGCAATTGATTCCTTTGCAATTGTGCACATTAGTTTTTATTGCAAATGTGTAAAACTTATTTATTTAAAAAAAAATAATTGAATTAGAAAAAAATAAGATCTGATTAAAACATATTCTTTCCTCAGGAGAATACAACATAATGTAATCAGCTATGTCTGTCCATCATCTCTCCGTTATCATTAAATATGTATTATTTATGATTTTTTTCCTTTAAGCAGTGTTGAAATAACTTTCATAAGCTGTATGTGTATGGATTTAAGCTATTAAAGTGTGAAATTTGAAAGCAACATATATTGTGCATTTTTCCAGATGTTAAACTTTAATCCCATCAAACCACCCCCATCCACACCACCAAGTCCTTGCGTCTGTGGACATAAGTTATGTTTCAATTCTATACATTTTATTTTAAAAATACATACATTTAATAATACATATATATGTATATATTATAAAAAAAAATGTCCAGTTGAATAAATGTGTAAACTACTGAACTGTCAACAATTTATCAAAAGGCCAACCAATGATGATGGTTATAAAATACATCGTATGGTCACAAAATGCTCACATGCTTCAATTTTAACATTGGGAAATGTATAGTATTGTCACAAAATATTATTTGCAACAATTTCGTTTTCGTCAATACACATCAACCATGTTAATCAACCATGGCCTATATAACTAATTCCTCCTAGACTTAATCTCCATTTGATATATTTTTTAGATTTTTACCTTCAAGGTCAACTTCTGCGGAACACAGTGACCCATGAGTCCCTTGTTTTTTATGTGAAATTTCAGGATCGGTCTGTTTAATGGTATATATGATATGTTACCCATGGTATTTTTACTCCGTGCAGCAAGGATGAAATATTTTCTGGAATTGAGAAGTCAAATGTTCTAAAATAAAATATGGTTTATTTTCTTCGATATTTGGTTATTCATGATTTTTTGTGTGACATGTGAATTTTATTTTAAAAGTTGTTATTTTCTTATTTCACATCAACTGCCCATTTTAAAGGGGTAGTTTTCATAAAACATCGGGTTTAATTGAAAAGATAAGATCTCCCTACTGGCCGACGCCGTTTTCTGATTCTTATATCCCGATGCAGATATATACATCCCACGACAAAAGACGGCCCAAAAAGCGCCCGGTCTTAAAAAGAAAATGCAAGCATTCAACACCTTTGGTCAGGAAGATATCACGTTCTGCTGCAATGAACGTTTTTGTACATGGCAGAAAGATTGGTCTTTGTATTATTATTATTATTATCATAATATATATATATGTATGTATATATATATATATATATATATAATATATATGTATATATTTATATATATATATGTAACGCATCAAGTTACCTTGGTTTCAAAACGTGTCCTGATAGAAATACAAATATCTTGTTCTACCGCGGTTATAAAAGGAGCCCGAGCAGGAGATGCCACTGGGCCTTACGTTACACATTTGAACAACTGAATGAATGAAACAATGATTATTTTATACAGGTATGTGGGCCTCCGGCCAAAGAACCTATCTATCTTTAGCTAGTTTTTAACGTCATCGGACATATGCGATTGGAATGGACTTAGTCCATCGCCCCGACAGTCTCTTTCAACGAAATTGGAAGGTAGATCTAAAAGTCCGCTAAAAATAGGTACCGTTCATGATACTTCAATTTTGAGATGCCTGGCACTCGGGTGTCGACCTAGGGGGATTGTAGCTGCAGTTGATTTCTCTTCGGTTGAGATGTCTCGACCTAGGGGGATAGCAGCTGCAGCTCCCGGTACTTGTGTCTTTATTCTTCTGTTTCTTTCCAGTCACGCCCGAGTGGACCGCTATAGCGTTTTACAAACTTTCTCGGAGAGCCCAAAGAACCATTACAATAATATTTATTTATAATATTTATTATAAAAAAATACACAAATCTTTGGTGTTCAACTAGGTAATTAAAAATGCAAAAATAAAATGTGCTAGAACATATCTAATACTAAAAATAATACATGAACAGACAACCTTGTAAGTCAAAAGTTATATAAGATACCGTGTGTACACTGTTTTAACAACATCTGGAAAGTTCCGTCCCATTAGCCACATGTAGAACACGTTTCGATCCGAAGTCATGGAACTCCTGCGACAACCTTGATAAATGTGCTGCCCTCTACAGGCAGAACATCACACTTATAATGTTTTACCATAACTACTGCTGCAGTTCAGTGGTGTTTTAAGCTGGTATGTTTTTGCAGAGGTGGCGTATCGTAAATGTTGATTTTAGGGTAATTTATAATATATAGGCAATATATCTACCATTAATATTAAGTGCATCTTTAGTAAAATTAATAATAATAAAACATACATTAATTCAACTAATAGTATATAGATCTCCATATACTGGTGCACAGTAGCTGTTACCCTACGCCTTAATCAATTTACATTTCCCTTTTTCTGAAGGAGTGGTATATATACATAGCTAGATTATTTATGGTATAACTATTTTTACAGGACATAAGCTGGATAAAACCATCCATTTTGTTTTGAACCATGTGTTCTCTTAAATATTTTCTGCTTAGTGTCACATATAAAATGACGTCCTTTATAAAAATGCTTTTGCTTTTAAAATATTATGTCTTCTACCCATTTCGATCTCAAAATCATGTGGTGAACACCTTTGTCTTGACAGATTTGGTCTATATCTCATACTAGGTACACACGACTGATACTATTTCCAGTAAGGATTACATATAGTTTTGAAGTTGTTTTTCTTTTTTTTTTTTATTGTTGGCCATTTGTTCATGCCATTCTTGCAAGCCTAGGTCATAGATTATCTGCTAAAAAAAAAAATATGATAATATTCACATCACCAATATCCTGGATGATCCAGGCAAATCCAAATCCATATCTGAAAATAATATTTTTCACTTTTGTGACCCAGTTGTTTCTCCCAGCTTTATCTAGTTGGTGCATACAATAATATGCTTGTTTTTTTTTTTTTTGGCTCATCATGTTTAGTACCTTGACCCAATATTTGATCAAACTTATAATGCAATGTATTTTAACTGGTAAACTTTCTTATTCACCTAGAACAGTAGGAGTAGGTGCAGATGAACTCAGTTTCAACACAAATTTAAAAAACTTTGTTTGAAATCTTTTAAGGTCACAGCAATCACCCCATTCCCATATTTCACCACCATATTTCAACACTGGTAAAACTATTGTATCAAAAACGTAAAAAATTTGACCCAAACACTCAGTGTTGGTCGCCACATGTTAGGTGGCGCTAGTGAGGTGAGCGAGTTGCAGTTGAAATAAAAATGCAGTGAGAAATATAAGATAATAAAACTTTACAATGCTAATGTCATATATGCATGTTTACTATTACCCCCGGGACTTGAAAAAGACAATTTGTAAACCCACGTAATATGTTAATTTATGACCACAAAATTATGCTCTTAATTGTGATTAGAATTTGACTTGACACATGTATCTGTATTAATACGTGTTACTATCACTTATTAGACAAGCTTTTGTTTTTTGTTGCTCCAAAAAGCCAAACAGCGCTATAACACATGAAGGATATGCACTACAGTTACTATTGGACTGCAGTTCCGTACTGTTGGATGTGTGCTGCATGTATATCACAGTAAAGGACCGCACTGTGGTATTCTTGATACATTGAAGTATTTGAAGTATATTTCTGCAGAATTACTGTAGCAGGCCTATTAATTCACCTTATACTGCAGTACCTGTCCACATAATACTTCAGTTGAAGTGCTGCTCCTACAAAAACACTTCAGTAGGCGTCATATACGTATTTTACTGCAGTGTTTCAACGCGGTGCATGTACACACATACACACAAATCACCCACACCCATGCAGACATGGAAAAAGGTTCTAATTCTGCCGGTTGTCCAGATCAGATCATCTGAAGCAGCTGTTAAAACTGGTAAGGTGCTTCAATATAATTTCATAACTATAAAATAAATCAATATTTTGCTTTAGATCATTGACCGGGACATCAAAATATTTTCCCTTGTAACAGGCATCCTAAATGAATCTGTCAATCAGCTTGTTCATCTGTTTCTCTTTCCGTTTCGCTCCAACTCGGTAGTACGCTGAGAAGTCGGAATCCAGACAAATTTCGCCTTTCCTAATGTAACACACAAATATCATGAGGCACTATTATGCATCACTCTCACTTTCATCACCTGAAACTGTTCTGGTGAAGCGACGCCTACCGAGCTTTGCATCTGGTCGGGAATGCACATCAACTAATTGCTTTTTATATATGGAAAGCTCATGGTTCCAAAAGGCCCGTGAAAATCTGTATTAGCATGGTATAACTGGAATGATTGTTTGATATTAATTTTTCATCAAGTGCTTTATTGTGGCTTGTATATGACACAAAATCTTATTTTTTCGCGTTCACACTCATTAAATATAGATATAGAAAATATTAAGACAAAAACCTTGCAAGCATTGTTTTTCTACATGCCTATGATTAGACTATGAGAATTGTATTTTCATGCACATAGAGCTTGAAAACTATGCTGAGATCTGCACCGGAGCAATAGTTTGTGTTTCACGTGATAATATCAATGAAAGCACGTGGTATCACTTTGACGTATATCTCAGTTTAGACATGACATATTCTTAAGCGCTCATAGTTCAGTCTTATGGTTTAAAGTGTTGTCGCAATAGTTTTTCGGTAGACGGGCAGGGATAGGTCTATTTACACATATTGTTTGACAACATAAACAGATTATATATACACCTAATATAAAAATCTGCGCTAGGTATGCGGTATACGAAAAAAAATTTTTGCGCTCTTGTTTTATATAATCAAATTTCAGCCATCGAATTTTCTTTTGCTGTGTTGTAACGCTTCGAATAGGTATATACTGTCACCTTGCAGCAAATAATATAACTAATTTACGGCTCCCTGGCCAACTAATTCATCGACTGTTAAGGTCTACCGGCTGTTGGACGGTCAGCGCCGCACATCCTAGCCTAACTGAAGGTATTATCGAGTGACGTCAGAAGTACTAGGTGGCCTTTCCCTGGCCTTATATTTTAGCCCCTCCCATATGTTTAGTTCAGCGAGACAGTACAGCCCCCAGACTACAGACTCAGTGGTAGGTGTTACCAGGGGCGATTCCAGGATTTAGGAATAGGAGGGGTCAAATTAGGCAGAATAATCACAAAATCTAAAAAAGGTCTATAAGTCCCGAAAAGATAAGAGGATTCCAGACGACCTATAAACCTTAAAAAATGCTGAAGCTGAAAAGGGGGTGCCCGGACCCCCCAGGTCTCCCCTATGCAAGGATCAGCTTCTTGTATCAATTATTGCCAATCAGCCAATTGCTCCCCAAAGTTGGCCTGCTTAAACAAAATCTAACAAAATCCTTGCTCACCCAGTCAGCATAGCCAAAATTCAAGTGATAACGCGACGATTGCAGTAAAAATGATTGATATTACACGCTGGCAAAAATTATTCCAACGATTCGCGTGTTTGCAATGTTGTAGTGGCATAGGAACCCAATACACGGTTCACACTGATGTTGCACATGTCATCTGGGTTGAAAAAATTGGACCTATCATTACAATATCGTTGTGATAGTGTCTAAAATGAATTTACTCAGTGGCGTCAATTTATCTTCAAGGGTTGGGGGATGACTCCTAAGGGTGGCGCGGGGGGGGGGGGGGTGACAGGCGTGGAGGGTAGTCAAAATTGGGATAAAACAGACATATTTATACATATATGTATAATATATACCGTTTATTGTCTGTGTGATACATATCAAATATACATATATCAATTAAGTACAAGGTGTTAAAAAAATAAGGTATATGTTAATTCAAACCATTTAGATATATTTTAATAGTAAACTCATAAACGGAACCAAAGTCTATAATTCAAATTATTTATATATTTCATTTGAAAGAATGGATTTATGATGAACACAGTGGGGGAGTTGTAAAACATTAAACATTCCAGTCACCTCATAATTGGCCTTGTCGTAACATTGACGTTCAGATCCCTAGTTCTTCGTCTTTTGAAATGGAGTTAGTCTGATATAAGAAGCCAGGTCACCCCGGAGAATTAATGAAATCATTCCTTCAAACAGTTATCTCTTTGTTTTTTTAGTTATACGGTGTGTGAACTGAAAACACTGAATTCAGAATTTTTCTCCGATTTATTGATGGTGTTAATTTTACAAATCTAAACATGCCACACCCGCTCTTGCTGGTCTGATTACACCAGATCTTGGCCTTGAACCATGCAAAAAACAATGTTGCCAGCCAAACGAGAGGGGGTGTCGCATTTTTAAATTTGGATCTGGATGCACAATGCGATACCGCGCTCTCATTGGTCTAATTACAAACATTGCTGGTGCTCATATCTAGAAATTATTGCTTTACAAAGCAGCAGTTACACGAAAGATATCTGTATCTGGGACGAATGCACTATAATATAAATCAAAATTTTGTTTAAAATACCAGAATTATTTTCTTAATTTTAATCCGACAATCGCGTTCTTTAATGTGAGTCTAGCAGTGTAAATGTTTATTTTTAATTCACTTTTAAAAGATATCGCCATGGCAAATTTAACTAAAATTTACAAGAACTGTTTTCATCCATTGCAACCCAATTTGACCCGGGAGTTGGAGAGAAAATCAGCAGGAAAAGATAGAGAATATATACAGAAATTAAAAAATCAATTACATACTATTCTTGTGCAGATTTTTTTGTCAGATATAGATTAAAAGAGATAAAGTCAATCCAAGTCGGATGCAGGTAAACACATCCAGCTTTCATGGTAACTATTGTCAACAGCGACCTGGCTGATGGACGGATGTCTAAAGAACAAAAAAAAGGGAAATAGTTATAAACTAGACGACCTTTCCGCTTGCCGGAAGTTGAAATAACACAGAAGACAGAGAGACAGTGAAAACTGTCATTCGAATGAGCAATGTCTGGGAGAGGAGAAACAATATCATTTTATGTACTTATGCTAACACTGTAAAGTCGCGGACGACCGGAGGAGAAAAAACATATATCCTGGTTTTCCTGTCAAAAGCATTGCCAAAACAATGTGGACTCCATAACGACGTATGTCAGACCAAAGAAAAAGCAGACAGGAGAAATTCACAACAACAGACAAACAGACACACATGATGACAGTCTAACAGAATCTGGGTGACAGGTAGACCTCATAATGGGGAATCCATATACAAATTAAATGAGCTATATTTAGAAATTGTAGATAGAACAACATTTGACGAAGCTCCGGTGACCTTGACGTTTGATCTATCTGAATAAAAAAAGAAAGGCTTCTAGGAGTTTTGGTTGTCTATCAATTGTATAACTTTCAGAGCGATTGCTCGAGAATTCTGGCCTGTAGAGCAAAATCGTGCTATCTCGTAATATCTCGTTTGAAGAGAACAGGTAAGAGATTTGGGGAGATTTGGTGTTGAGTAAACCAGATTTAATGCTGCCTAATGAAAGCTTTAAAAGTGACAAAAGAAATGATATGCGAAAACAATGGGTCTGATTTTTCTTTTGAAAATTGGTAACCATGATAACAGAAGATTTAGGCAGAGAGCTTCATCAGAGAAAAGGTTACAGAATGACAATTAAAATGAGCAACAGTTTATGCGAATACGAGGACAAAGATATGAAGAAAAAACATTTTGTGGTTTTTTATGACCTTGACCTCATTACTCATAGAGACTTCAGGTTTTACAAATTTACGTGTTGTATTAACAGGATAACACTCAGAGTGACTTATCATTAATACTTGCCTCTAGGATTCTATATATTTGACAACAGATCAAGCATTGAGGTTAATTGACGATAACTGACAAACAGACGGACATACTGACACATCTGAGATAACAGATGACTTGATCATCTTATGGAGAAGGTACAGAGGAACAAAATGGGCTATAGTTTATCTTGCTAAGATTTAAACTTTTCGTGATCTGGTCTCGCACATGGTTTGTCATGGGTCAGAAAAGACCCTGGTGGAGATATATGCGCTCTACCCGATGCTATTCCAGTTGAAAAGACTTATCATTTTTTCATTCTTATTATACAGGCCTATGCCTCTACCACCATCAACATCCTGTACTAAGTATAATTTAATTAATAAATACCTGTGTCTCCAATCCAACCGAGTGATTCATCGTAGCTCGCACTTTTTGCATCTTATGGACGGCAAGCATGTGCCTCAAGAGGGAGTCGTTAACTATCCTTAGGCCACGATGTAGGTCTCTCATTAGTCTTGATGAGAAAAAAAGAAGAGAAAAATAAAACAACTTTAAAACAAAAATACATTCATTATATATATATATATATATATATGTGTGTGTATAATTTAATATATATAACCATTATGGATTTATTTAAAATATATTCATATGTTACTAGACCACTTTCTAAGCTAGACAATTGTTTTGAGGTATCTTACGGGCAAAAAGCACAACACTCGTGCTGGGATTGTCAAGCCTCTGTAAGGGGTTTTGCTTGGTGTTTAAACGATCCTTAAAACATTCACCGATCCTCCCCGGAGGCATAATTATGAAGAATCCCACGTTTTGTAATTCGTGAACGGGAAACACGTGTCTCAAATCCAGACCCTTAAATATTGTTCTTAGAGAAGCTGTAACGGAGCCACGTGTGCCGACATAAAAAAAAAACACAATCCGCTCATAGAAGCTCAATTTATACACATGATCCATTAGATACACGCATATTTTCCTCAGAGTAATACTTAACGCCATTGTCTTCCCATAAAAGAGACCAACGCCTCGGCAAACTGACAATAAAGACCGCTATAATCAATATGCGTTTCTAGGCTTGATGAATATTATAAAGTACACTTCAAACATATCCGATTTACTTTGATTGACATAGGTCTATAATATAATTATACATAACAGCAAGATATACATCTAAGTATGTATTCAAGACATCGTTTTAGACACGATACAATGCCACTAAAATATAGAATTAATTTACTAAATAAAACAATAAAATAGATTTTTCTTTTCATGGCGATGTGAACCAGAAATCCTTCAGGTCATATGACATTAGTAAGACTGGCACAGTCGATAAAGCTAATAAGATTGGCTCAAGGATCAAGTTTCATTTGACCTTGTTATAGACATATTCCTGACTTTTTTTCGAAATCCGCCGAATAAACTCCAAACCCAAAATGTCTGCTACTGTTATAGCTACAATGACACAATTGTAACACACACATATATAAATATATATATATATATATATATATATATATATATATATATATATATATATATATATATATATATATATATATCAGGGCGGGTGGAAGCGATGAGGCAGGACAGGCTCGGACCTCACCAATATTTCGTTCATGTCAGAGGAAAGCAAACATGTAGATTTGCATTTTAATTGTATATAATCCAAATCCAATGGAATGGTGAGACCCATGCATATAGAACCTGAATACCGCAGTTGGAGCAACTGGACTGATAGGGCTAGCTTTGATGACGCTGCATGGTATATCACCTCGGTCGACTATGGTGTACTTTTAACAACCTTGGTGGTCCTTTTTTTAAAAGGGATTTTGTTTATGCCGGCCATGGACTGGGGCACTTTAAATTTGACTTGATTGATGAAGTTATTTCGTAAACGATTATAAATATACCAAGAAATGCTGATCTACGATACCATTAGTGCATATTATATATTCATTGTACTTGCACAAATAGTTATCTTTATTATATCAATGGACATTTACTTTTAATAGAGAAAAAATTCTTATTCATTTGTGTTTTTAGACGAAAGATGCCACCAGATCAAACTAAACTTTGCACAGATGTTTTAAGCACACGACGACCATGTTAAGCGTAGCAGGCAGTTGCACACTAAAACTACTTGATTGCCATTGACCACAAATAAGAGCCAAATAAGAAACATTACCATGTTTGTTGATGGTATGACTTTTTCATTTTTTTTCACTGGTAAGGACGGAGTGTCACATGCACTGAATCAGCATTTTTTTATTCTTAAGAATTTCCACTGTACAAAATACAATTATTTACTGCACAGTAAGTGGAAATGTCAGATCCACTAATCAAATACTGCCTTTGTGTTTCCTTTAGATATTTAACGTTATTATGAGTTCAACCTATTCAGATGTTTAGCTTACATAATATACATGATTAAAGTTTAAACATATTTTCGATGCATATGTTGCAATATTCGGAAATATAGAATAAAATTCTAGCATAAAGCAATCAAATTCTATTATGTATGAATAATACAAATACTTAAGACCAGTCTGTTACACTTCTAGTCACTAGCTGCACTAGCTGGAGGACAGTATTTGTTTACCACAGTTCACCACTTTTATTTGACAAAGAGAATAATCCTGTTCAATGGCGATCAGCTAAATTCTGAAAAAGGGAAGGCTATGCATGGAATTGCAGAGGGAGTCAACTATATGTACAGGCCTACCGACCTGTCTATATATACAACAAGGTACATTTGTACAATATCATGACCAGTGGTCCCTGCAAAGGGGAATCTGTCTCAAAACTCAGGAATTTTATATTTCACAAGTGCAGTATACAAATTCGGAATAACTGATGGAACATAAACAGACCTGCGTCATCTTCTTCCTATAACCACGTTTTTGGCCTGCAGAAACCGACACTAAAATAACTTGTAGCCCGCCCCACCCCGCATATCCTAGCTTTCAGCCCACACCCGCCCTGCCCCGCAGATAATTTTTTTTTGCCGAACCCCCCCCCCCCCCCGCCCCCCAAAAAAATATTGGAAAAGTAAGCCCGCGGGGGCCCGCGGGGCGGGGCGGATTGAGGGGTGGATTTGAGCCCGCGCAGTGCCCTACTACACATACATGTACTACCAGTCTTTTGAGCTTAATTGTTTCCTTAATAAACTGCATAATAAAAATGTAAAATATTTAAATTTATTTTAACATCTCATTTCAATGGATTAAACGTATACTCTGGGAAATGCTCTCTGATTAACGGAAAATGGAGCCATAAATTGCAAGCAGCTCATTCATGTGGTAAAATCAGTGGACATGTTTTACAGATTAGTATCACCATGTAGTGAAGCAAAGGCAACGGATCACTATTACTACAAACTTTCTATTATTTAAAACTTGCAAACTGACAGTACCTTGGATTTTCTCATAATAGGTCTGTCTTTTCTAAACGAAAAAATCCTACCATATAATCATCCCCTGCTTATGATCGCTGTATATTATCTCTCGCATATCCGGCATTTACAGCTTGGAACTTTCTTTTTTAAAAAAAAAAGAATGTCTGGATCTGCCCGTGTTGTTTCAATTTTAACAAAATCTTCAGAAACACCCATTGATAATGTTACAATGACAAGAATTTTAAGATTTATATTCTATAGTTTCCGAAAATGTGACCCACGAAGCATTTTCACAGTCACATATATTTATTATTATATGTTATCTTTGTCGTTCCGCAATAATCCAGTCTGTGTGTATTCTCTGTGTATAAATGATTTCTTTTGTTAACTGATGTGTATACTCGTTTAATTAGTTTTGCCATTAGAGCACATTATAAAGACTACGGGTTGGATAATTGCCTGTTACGGATATGCGATTTTAACTCGTGTTTTTAATCCCGTGCACGCCGGTGTGTTGTTAACCTATAAAGCTACAGTCCCACTCCAGCAGGCAGTAAAACGGATAGGTAAGTATTACCACGGACCACCCCGGATATGGTCCGGGGTGGTCCGTGGTGATCCGGGGTGTTTTTTTTTTTTTTTTTTTTTTGCAGAAATCGGCAGAAATCACAATTTCACACAGCAGCACTACGGTAGAGCTCCGGATCGTCTCGGCAGCGCCTAGGACCATCCCGGCAGCACCCCAGTGGCACTGGAAATAACCCCGGCACAGCCACGGATAACCCCGGACCACTACGGTAGCACCCCGGTATTACCCAGGACCGTCCCGGCATAGCCCCGGACCGTCCCGGCAACGCCCCAGACTGTCCCGGCAACGCCCAGGGTCGAGGCCTGGCTCTGCCGGGGTAGTTCGGGTGGTTTTTAACGTCCCGGGCCTCCTAGGACTGTCACGGCAGTGCCCCGGACTTCCACGGCAGTGGCACGGACACCCACGGCATAGCTCCGTCAGAGCAACGGATGAGCCACGGATCACCATGGATTACATTCCGTCCCGGATCACCACGAATCGCCCCGGCAGTTTTTGATATCCAAAAACTGTCGACTCGCCCTCCCGGACCGTCCCGAACCATCCCGGACCATCCCGGCAGCGCTACGGCTTACAACCCGAATCACCCCGGACCTATCCGTAGCACTGCCGTACATATGCCGAGTCTTCTATGGGATTTAAGGGAATACTAAGGTTCGGTACCCACACCTCCTTAACTTGAAAAAAGTATAAATATAATTTGAAGCTGATGCCTTACATTTTTCAAAACTAAATTTATGTTTGTCAAATGTATAGAGAAACAGATAACATAAATTTTACTACAATACAAACAAATAAAGCTCGGTGGGGCTGGGAGTTACAGTTTCGGACTCGGTGTATTCCCGGGACTCCCCAAGGCGCGGCACCGCTGGGCGTCTTCATCGCATGCATTTGATCCCGGGCCTTTCGCATATGAAAAGGCTTCCGCCAGGCCTATATATGCTATGTAAAGGTTATGTCCCCCCCCCCCCAAAAAAAAGACACAGAAAGCAGTATTTGATCATGTCATACCTTATGATTAATAATAAGATGGCGTGACCTTAGCGCCAGAGTGTCTTTACATTTAAGTCTGAGGAATGCATTATAAGGCCTTATGAAGATGCAAATATTTTCGTCATTTCTGACAAAGCTTAATGGCCTACAGGTACACTGTCAATCAACATAACCAGACCAATCATTGGCATTTTCTGTGTAGTTTCTAATAATACCAAACATGATTGAGAACAGTTCCGTTCTAACCCAGCACATTTATAAACCACTCGGCATGTTTGTTGAATTTATGACTGCATGAACACAAGCATGGTTCGCACGAGTTACAGAGTGCATGCAGCTTGCAGGCGATACAGGAAATGACCCGTGTCCATGGAGAAGGTGTTTCAGTTTGGGTTGTGAGCTCACATGTAAACTTTTGTGTTAATTTATTATTCTTAGCATAATATTGAGATTATGGGCCGTTTACCACAATATGAATGCAATCTGATGCAAGACCACTTCGATACATTCCTCGTTATTACTTGTATCACGTCTCGAGTAGGCTTACCAGCCCAATTATCCGATTATCTATAGAGTCGGATCGTCACGGCTAGCGTGATCTCTCCCTGAGTTCCTATCGTGCCAATTGAATTAAACCGGTGCGATGTGTATCACTCCCACGCGTAACCTTTCGCTGATACTATCATTGTAAGATGGATTGGTTGTCACCACGATGCGTAAAGGAATGTTGACCGGAAAACAATCAAACGACTGCAATATCCTACATCCGGTACATTCTGATTTGATAATACTGGCACGGGATCCTGTCCAGGTTGGGGCTGTGAGCCATAATACAGAGTTTGTTGTTAGAAATTCATAAAATTGTATGTATGCGTGGGTACTGGTGGATGCAGATGTAGGCGTGTGTGTGCGGGGGTCGGGTGAGGTATGAGCTAGGTTTACTACACTAACGGGGGATAAAGGTTAAATTTGTTTTTTTTTCTACAAACATTAACGTTCAACAACAACTCTCTGAGAGCGCATATTACCACCTGATATGTATACATACTTTACAAAAATAAATAATTTTTTAAGTCTTCCACAAAGAAATTAATTCGAATTCATTTATACATATATCTTATACGAGTAATAAAAAAAAGATATCAAGCAGCACTTGTCCACCATACAAAACTTTGAGTGCATTCAATCCTTTCTTAGACAGCTGATACACAGAGAGTAAAGGTATAGACAAACATATAGAAACAAAAAGAGACCAACACGGAAGACTACTTAACCTCCGCACTCTAATGGGTCGGCATAAGTGAAAACGTCTTGCAACATGGGTGTGCAAATAGTCCTTTCTTATTTGTTTCATCTTCACACCTGCTGTGTAACAGAACCACATGCGTAAACTTGATTGTAGCAAGGACTGCATCTCTCATTTATTTATCCCTTTGTCAATTTCTTATAGTCCGGCATTTGAACATATGATAAACCTGTCTGCACTGACTTCCTAACTCTTCATAAAAGCACCTTAATTGTATTCTCAGCTTTATGTACTGTGGGAACTTTAAAATTTTCAAGAAGTGACGCAAATAACTGCCCCGTAACTTCCGGTACATTTGTAAAATAAACAAAAACAAAATCTGACAACAGCCGAGAAAACCACATCCGTATCTGGTTAAAACGTAGGCACTCCCAACGCCCTAGCAGGCCATAGGCATATGGAAGAAGTGAATGTGGGTAGACTTGAGTGCAGTGGGAAAGTTGGGGAGGGGTGTTCGTTGCATATATGTATATAAGATACAAGGCTGTTTTAATTAAAAGACGTCTGATCGTAAGTTCATGCAGTCTTTAAAGCCGACTGTTTCAATTTAATTCTTCTGTCCAGATATCGGGCCCAGTCTCAATTGAAAACGTGAACTAAAACACGCTTTTGTTGCACAGAATGTTATGAGAAAACTGAAGTTAATGCGTTGACTCAGAAAACTAGCATATATTTGTATTCTAAGGTGGGTTCCGGGAAGAATTTATGAATGTTACAGGCCCGTAAAGGCCTCTAGGGAGTGCGCGAGCACTAATTCTTGTTATTGTATGGGAGTCTTTTTTCAATTTTATTTTTCCTTTCCTGTAACCGCTTTGTAAACAAACCATTTAGCAGCAGGCATTAGGAAATTTAACTTCTTATTCCTTCTCACCTGGAATAAATTTTAATTCAATCTAATGGCTTGCTCAAGGGTATTCGGAAAAAAAGAGTTCGTCATAATCGCAGCTCGATCATCAACTTACTTGTCTGTTAGCATCAGTGATAAAAGCGTAAATGAATCACTAAATTCATTCCTTCATTTCATAAGTATTTACGGCAGCTAAAATATCCCTGCCCATAGAAAGACAATAGACCATAAGAACGGCCAAAGAATATGATGAAAAGGGAAGCCTTTGCTGAAAACACAATCCACTGTTAAGAAGACAACAAATGTCCACAGAAAGCTCATGACCCAGAAGACAGACGTATATCCCGTAGAATGCTCATTGTCCGGAAGACAGAACAGTGTCTGGTAGAAAGCTCGGCAGAGGCAGAAGACCAAGGAATGACCAAGGTTCTAATGAAAGCCCATGGTCCAGAAGACAGACCAAGGAACAAACTTATGTTGATGGTCATAAAGACTGACACATCCAGATGAGAGCTCACAATCCATAAAAAAAGACCATGGTACAACGGACAGACCAATATCACGTGACAATCAAGAGCAGAAGAAGATGATGAATGAGCGAAGGTTCCGGAGACATTAGACATTCCATGGTCCAGTTTATGTCAGAAGACCCGAAGAAAGCTGATAACCTTTTTTTATTTCCACAGTTTCACTTTCTTCTATGACACAAGGACTCTTAAATCTTGAGAATGGGATGACGATTTTAAGGTTTTTTTTTCTTATCTCCGTGCTAGTAGCAGTACGTTATACCACCGTATCAAAGCCAAGGGTTATGTTTATGCTACCTACCATAAAAAGCACAAAGGAAAATTGTTCACAGTTACAGTCTACATTTATTTATTCATATCCTTCCACTCGGTTTCAGTAGCGAGGGAAAAATCGATTTATTATTTTTTAACCTTTATGTCCTTTCGGAGCACACTAGTGAAAGATTTCAGAAGCAATAGAGCCCTGAAGTCATATTTGACTAGCGAATTCTCTATGTCTCTCTCTCTCTCTGTCTGACTGTCTGACTGACTGTCTGTCTGTCTGTCTGTCTGTCTCTGTCTCTCTCTCTCTCTTGATCTTAAACAAACCAAATATACACACAGCTCTATTAAACAATATACTCGCATTGGTTCTCAATAACAATGATAACAAATTCCTGAAATGTTATACCATAAACTTGCGGTAGCTTGATTAAAATGTATTAGCTCTCCTAAGCGCATACTAATAAGCGGTAAATGTTTCAGGCACATACTACCTATCGACAGATCTGAAACAAAGCAATGACGAGTTGTTATGTAAACTTTGTACTATCTAGCGTTATTAGATTTCAGGTTGATTTTTCCTATGTCATCCAAAGCAAAGTTGAATATTCCTATGTCTTCAGAAGTAAATTTAATTTTTCCTGTTTCGTCAGAAGTTCAAATCCGGGCCATTTATGAGCCTTGTAATACAATGACTCATGAACTTCTGCTGTTAGATAATCCCCTTAGCAAGGTCGTCCAGCATAGTTTAAATAATTCATTGATTTCCGCGGTGTTTTTAATCCAGGGAGATTATAATAACTCCAGTAAAATACTGTGACAATCAGCTCAGCTAGGGGCTGCGCGCCAAACCAAAAGATCCGGAGGCGGCAACTAATTAATCATCAAACCCCGCCGTTTAGTGGTTAAAAAATTAGCGCTGCTTAGTTGTCACTTGTCTACATTCTTTCTAGGCAAATCATATCACCAGGTTCGGTTTATTTTATATCCCTGGAAAATACGTTATCATCGAGATTGTCATAAGGAATTCATTGTCATAATCCCCCTCCTTGAGTCGACTCAATCGATGGCGGTTGTTCTATTGCCGTGACCCTAGCAGTTGAACATTGTCGCATTTTTCTACACAGTATATCGTAAGCTTATTAGAAGGCATCATTTAATGTATAAAATAAATCCTACTTTACTCTTCGGTTTTGGGCGTGGTCGCATAATGCGTTATCCCGCCCTATACTATGCCGATATTCGTCCCCAACAAACTCCCTCTTCGGATGGATTTTTTCTGTCGCTTCCCCTTTTTAAACCCTGAAAGGTTTCTTTCTCCAATTTCTCGGAACTACTCCTGTGGCTGCTATTCTGCGTACACGCTTAAGCCCAGATGTCAGAAGCCGGGTAACCGAGATCAACAGGTACGACTCCGTTGGTCTTTCTAATTTTCAAACTTAATTAATAGGATATGAAGAATATTGGATTGCACGAGGGTTAAACCCATATGCATTTACAGAAAACAGTTCAGTTAGCTCTCTAATCTACAGGATTGCCTACAGTAAAACACAGTGCGATAAGGTTAAAGAGTTGTTGGAATGACTTGACTACTCCAGTTAGAACAAAAGAAACCCCAATTTTGCTGCCCGTCATCTTCTATGCTGTATTTAATTAAAACTAACAGGACAAAATTTCAATTAAAACCTGACAAACATGAATCGGCCAGTGATTCTATTGAGACATGGATTATATGTTGAGTGGAGTTAAAGTGTAATATGGTGTAGCATTGTATCGAGAAAACATAATTCCTTTGAATAAATATTTTGAATATCATTTTCTGTTCTGCATATTGATTCTGGAGTTTTTATTGTATTATTGTATTATTGAGCACAAAATAAAATGGCGCCACTTTTCAAAAGTATGTTAATTTACGGTTATGACAATCGGAATGGCATACACTCAATAAAAAAATAGTTTTTCCAAATAATCGTTAATTTCATTTCTTAATATTCAAGTAATAAAGGCATACATATTTATAAACACACATACACACACATCGATTGTCAATGAGTCAATTTAGGGAGGGGGAGACATAAACCGAGATACGTGACTTTTTCGATCTCGGCGGCTATTTGTCGCAAAAATAGTGTCGGGGCCTCAGACCCTGTAGTAAAAAATAGTGTATTGGATTTCACGCATGTGAACCCTATAGACAAGATCCTGCACCGTAGCTTGTTAGTTACTGATTACGACAGCCAGTTACTTCAAGGGCGCTCACCAACCTGAGGGGCCTCGGGGTTAGTGTAGTCATGGTCTGAGAACCATCGCATAGAAATGGCATTATGTCCATGGCACATAACAGCCCGGCTTGAGGCCTTTAACACTAAACCAAATTTGTGCCACCTCCCCGTGTTAAACTGATGTGGAGGTCACGATCACAGAGAAGGTGACTCGATTTCGTGGTAGTTTATGTTCTTAACGTGACGTCGATCTGGAGGTGTTCAGTTAAAACTCAAACGACACCGTCAGAGCATGAATATTATTAGGCAACCTCAAATCCTGTGGATTTTCACTTCTTTATCATGAACATGAACCCAAGCCTAGGATGCCAGGTGATAAACTTATATAAATTATTTTTATTTTTGTTTCGACAACATGCAGTCTACAAGACCTGACTATGAAAAAATAAAATAATAAAAAAACTAGTACTCTTTAATAACTCTTTAATTACTACTCTGTTTATTATTATTCAGCATTTCAATATGGACGAGGTATATATAGATACATACATGCACGCATGCCTGTATAGATACCTTTATACTTGTATATACCACCACTCTTAGCGTCTTGGCTGACAAACAGATCATGCACTGAACTAGGAAAAAGGGACCACACAGCGAGGTAAAACAGCTAATCTGGTGGCCCGTCGGGTGGTCGAGATTCGACGAGTTAACAAATCGAGAGGAAGGGGAATTAATGTCACTATACCTAGTATTAAGAACCTGTCCTGGGAATTGTAAGAAATTACAGGTTTAAGTAGAAAAAGACACATTTCAGATATTCCAAGAAACATAGGCCCATGTGGCTACCTTGTAACGTATGAGAAATAAAGTTCGGATATTGATACTCGGCACTAAATACGCATATGAAATGTTGGGAATACTTGGCTTGGATAAGCTGCTCATAATTTTAACCAAATCCTTCAGATGTTTGCCTGTCTGCTTGTTGATATTCCAACTATATATGGAGAGACAGGATTACCTGTGAATATCATTCTTCGAAATGTGTAGTTTATTCGTCCGAAAAGTGGGGTCCGGCACAGCAGAAAATTTACCGTTCCAAAAATATTTTGGTGGATTTTACTTTGATTGGTAATTCCTGTTTTTTAGTAATATTTTTGAATACAGTATAAATGACTGTGATATATATATATGAAGAGTCAGGCTTACCTGTGGAAATCATTCCTCGAAATTTGCAATTCTTTTTTCAAGAAAGTTGGGTCCGGCAGGGCAGAAAATGACCGGTCCCACAAGTATTTAACTGGATTTTACTTTGATTCCTGATTCCTGATTTTAGTAATATGTTTCAAAACAAAATAATTGACTATATATGTACAGAGAGGCCCCCCACGCATAGGCCAGTGGCATTTGTCAATCACACGAGTTGGAGGCAAATCTTCAAAAGTAAAAAATGATATTTATGTGATTCATGCAATTATTTCTCTACTTGTTTTCCTTGGCATATTATGTGATTCAATTACTAAAAAGGGAAACTATACTTTTGCGACATTATGCATGTGTATTTTGGCGATCGACCACAAGTTTTATGTGTGTATTTTCTTTTAATTATTATTTCTGATAGTCCTTTAGGCCCCCCCCCCCCCCCACCCCCAACTCCTGTGCTTTGCGACCTCACATAATAATATCAGTCCAGCGATACCTCACATCGGCTTAATGGTTGAAGTGTTGACACTGATGAACTCTTCAGAATGACGCCATATTGCATCCCGAGCTACTTAATTATAAAATGATAAAAAAAATGCCTCAGTAACCAACTTCCTTTGCCTAGGCCTGAACATACGCGAGCAAAGGTAGGTTAACCGACTGTCACCTGCGCGATACAATAACACCATCACTAAAATCATCAGTTGTGCTAACATTCTGGACCACCGCTAACACTTAGGACCCCCCCCCCCAGGCCTAATTGTTCCGTACATATTAAATGCCAATGATTTATTCCAGAAACGATGTACATTCTTATCATTAAATGCAAAAAAAAAATTAAAAATCATATATTAATTTGAATTAAGCGTACCGAATTAAACATTTTACAAAAGTAATGTTCATGAATTTGATAAAATATTCTGCGTCATACATTTTAAAACCTATGTACTTACATTGATGTAGTTAATTTTGTCCGGGATACGGATAGGCCGAGATCCTGTCAAAAAGTGTGGAGCGGAAAACCTGCGCCAGAGAGATATGGGAGAGGATATGTTCCTCTCCCTTTAAAAAAATAAAACAATTTAAGCTCTGTTTTCCTATAATCTCAATAAAAAAAAGAAAATTGATCAAAAATGAAAATAACGCATGTGTTAGAAATGTTTTCTTGAACAAAGAGGTTAATGCAAAATTTACGGAAAAGGAAATTATACGTTGGCTGGTGTCACTGCTAAGACACAGATTGGCAGTGGTTTTTAATCATAGAAAGTGAAGACAGTGCGATTTCGCGGCCTGTTGAATAATGAACACTTTGAGTGGACCGTGGGAGACATAGTGGGCAGAGGACTTTAAACCGGGGGGGGGGGGGGGTCATATAGTAAGTCCTCCCGGGGGGATATTATAAAGCCATATTATATATTTAGGATGAAATCATGCAATCTACGGTGTTTTTTCGGTAACAAGCGTGCATTGCTCTTATTTCCAAGAGTTTTTTTTTCTGTAGAAGACCCCCCCCCCCTCCCCGGGGGGAATTCTCGGTTTGAGCATACGTTAACTTTGAAATTGACGGCTTTTCAAGAATATCACTTCAGAAACCCATTTACTCCTAGAATTTTCTTTATGAGAAAATATTTTTTACTGAGATCAATTGATAGAAGAGGCTTCCCATTACGCCCCGCTTACCTGTGTGAATATGGGAAAATGCTCTCGTTAAAAGGTATGTTCGTTATAAGAAAAAATGATAAGGGGTGCCATGTAATTTAATAACAATCCGAGTGTTTATGGTAAGCATATAGCAAGTCCATTACCAGCGCCATCTAGTATACACAGTGGAAACAAGTATGCCGTCATGGCATAGAAAAACAAACGTCGTGGTCATTAGAATTCTCATAACATGTTGATTACAAGACTGTCATGATTAGGCCATAGCAGTATTCAGACCATGTAACGTGCCTGCGTGTATGATGAGAATTCGTGTTTTTTTAACATGCTCCAGGTTTTCCCTTCTTTATATGTAAACCATCAAGGAGGTGACCTTAGATACGGCCATACATTAAAATGACAATATGTATCAAGGATATAGGCTCTAGGGATCAGGTATTTTTAATAAATAAAATCAGGGACGTGATATAAGGATTCAGGTGACATTGAGGTATTGTAGCCTTGGATCAGTTAAGTCCAGGAACCTATTTATGAAACCAGGCTTTGATTAAGAGAAAAGAATGGAATTTTGTAAAGGATCAAACTGTTTTTTATACAATGCATCCCTTTATTATTTTATCACGGGATTTGATCCACTATTACCTTGAGGAAAAGGGGATCCTTCAAACTTTATCTGATTTATAGTTAGTCAGCAAGTTGCAATCTGATGAAAATGTACACTTTCAGTATGCTGCAGACTTGAAACGGTATTTCACATTTCATCTTAATTAAATCACTCACTGCTATTTCCTTCCAAGTAAAAGTGAGATCAAACTATTACCATAATCTGTTTCAGATAATGTAGAACAAGACAATTTAGGTTATGTAATTTTCGGAAACACCTGCATTATCATAAGATGTATCCTGCTTAATTACACCTATAGCCTTATAACACAGAATGTTTCCGTTTAATAACATCCAAACACAATATATTTAAGCTCTTTTTTTAGAAAAAGTATGTGTTATTAAGCCTGCATGTTAAAAGAACAATAAATCATAAAAAAGGATAATGGGCAATTAAAAAATAGAACAGACCTGGAAAAGGTCCGACAGATATTATAGAACATAAATTTAGGATTTAGATAATCTTTTGATAAAACACATCGTCTTTCGATTTTTATTTAAGAGAGGAACGCCCATTAAACTATTTGTATAGATCCATGACAAAAAAGATATAACTTTTCCTATTTTAACATTACAACCTTCATTCATAATCAAAAATAACTAGGGGAACGCTTAAAATAACAGAGTGAACCTTTGTATAATCTTGTTTCATAACTATTCAGCTCCTATAAAATACAAGAAGAACTTTAAAATAATTATCAGACAACCTTGTGTGGTGACCCCGTGCCTCGTTTTATCATTTAGATTAATGCTCCGTGACTTTCATCAACGATAGGCAGCGTATGATTAATCTCCAGCCCAACATGGCCTGGTATACTTACCGTTACGAGACAAATCCCACCGATCGATAAAACAAGCTCACGAATAGCAGCACGTGCTCCACTTGTCCGGCCAATAAACAAAGCCATCGGCTCATTTGAATAACAGCACGTGTTCCATTTGTCCGGCCAATAAACAAAGCTTTCCATTCACATAGTCGGTCGGGCTGGTCTATCAGCCAGGCCAGCGTGATTATATAAGCAACATTCAAAGCGTTGAGCACAATTATCAATCGCATTAGCAGAGCGGCAACAAGCAACTTGTTGCTGTGATTACTTCTGTGTTTGTTTAACACTGTCTCATCACACTTACCATGGGTACGTACAAAGCGGGATTTGTAGTTCCGGCAAGAGGTAGCAGGTTGCTTAAAAAGGAACGTGTAAAAAAGGTCTCAAAAAGGTCTATTCATCTTCAGATGGAGCAGTTGACAGAAGAGCAGATCGCTGGTAAGTGGAAATCAACTGCTTTACAACTTCTGTACTTAGTTAGCTAAACATGTTCTAGTTTTTCCTAAGTCACAACAATTCGTTTTCGTTCAATATATGAATGAATCAGGCAAGCTTTTATAGAACACAGTCAGGTTAATTAACGTTAATTATCTTTGAAATACCCAGATCCGTTTAGGTATATCACGTACGAAATATTGACATTCTTCATTCTGGGCATATTTTTTCTTATCAAGGCCATCTCTCGATATTTAAGATCTTACCTAAGGACACCCCTGGGCAACTTATAAAGTTCTTTCGCAAGCGGCTTAAGTATTAATCTGTCTGATGACGCAGTATGACGACTATCCATTATGCCTCGTTGACCACTTCCTCTCATGATAAAATATAAAATTCTATTTAAAAAGAAATGTTCTGCTTGACCCTAGTATTGATGGAACAAATTACATTACCATTTTCCCCCTTGTTTCAGACTTCAGCGAAGCCTTCGCACTATTCGACAAGAATGGGGATGGTTTCATCACCACGAACGAACTCGGAGAGGTCATGAGGACGCTCGGGGAAAACCCGACCGAACATGAACTCATACAGATCATAAGTGAAGTCGATATTGATGGTGAGTCGCAGTTTAATAATGAAACATCCTATCAGGATTAATAACAAAATTTCTGCAGTTTATAGTAATAATTATCTAGTAATAATATGTATTTAATACTATACACTTGTATGGCTGTGTAAATATTCACTGAATAAGTTAGCTTTTCTTATAAGAAACCTGGAAAAATTATCGTTGGTTATTTTTTTGCGCATAGGGTATGCGCCTCCCAAACGTTTTGGTTCCGTCATTGCAACAGTTTTTTTTTTCAATTGACCAAAAGTTACCAGGCAGAAGTGCTGCACGGCGGGCTGATATCCACCAACAACTTTAAGACCAGCAGTCTGACTTTAGTCCTAAGGCACTATTACCAGTTTTTTTTTTTTTTCATGGCGGCTGGAATCAACCACTGCCGCCGTTGAAGGTCACATGAAGGATGCCCTTTTCACTGTGTCATGAATCATCGAATTATTATGTCTGTCACACAGTCTCAGACAGCAGTACTTGTGGCTTCAAGCTAACATTGCGTGGTGGTTCACGAGGTTCCGCCACTAATGGGAAGCGGATCATTAAGCAGGCCGTGCAGCCTGACAAAAGCGCACGCGGTGGTTTATCTTTACTAAATGTCACAAAGGGAAGCAGATACTAACGAAAAGGACGCCTTCCCGGCATTGCTCTGGGAGGTTTCGCTTTACAGCAGGATGTATGTTTTAATTAGGGCTTTTGTGATTTCCTATGTCTGGCTCGTCGGTCCAAGTTAGATCAGGGGTCTTTTCTTTTAATGACCCGGTTGTCTAGCGCCTCCATCTCTTATAAATTATACTGGCTGGACTTGTTGGGTCTGTTTTTATTTGTTTTCGCTTAATAAATGGTACGAGGATAGAGGCATTTTCATTGCAGTATCTTGCTTGTACACTGTCATATTATTCATTGTCACAAGTATTTCAAAGAGGTTTTCTTATATTAAATATGGCTAGTTATAATGTATAAGGAAGGTAGTCAAGCAAGCTTCTTCACATGTAAAATGTACCGGATTCACTGTAACGAACAGCTGACCCCTATTTGTGCAGCTAAATGTATTTAACTCGTGCAAAATCGGTCCATTTTTTTCCTGTTTTGTCATATACACAGAGTAAAAGACATACATACCCAAGAAGAACAGTCATTTCCCCAAGTCTGATCATGTAATATGTTTTCAGGATTCAATGATGACCTCAAAAACATGATATAACGTGGTAGTAGTTAAGCTTAGAAATTGAAATTACCATGACCTGAAACTGTTTTTTAGTTGTAAAGCTATATTAAAAGTTTGGTCATTTCTAACATACCCTTAGAATACACCCTGCAATAATCTTCTCGAAGTGATGACTTTTTAATACTATATTGATTATTTGTGTTTCCAGGAAGCGGTACTATTGACTTCTATGAATTTCTTCACCTGATGACAAAGAAATACCTAGAGACAGACCTAGAACAAGAGCTCCGCCAGGCCTTCAGGGTGTTTGACAGGGACAACAATGGTTACATCAGCGCGTCCGAACTACGTCACGTCATGACGAGCATGGGTGCCAAACTCACCGACCAAGAAGTCGACGAAATGATGAAAACGGCTGACATTGACGGGGATGGCCAAGTTAATTATGAAGGTATGTATTTATTTGCGTAATATGGGCAGACCTAAAGTCTCTTTGATAACATGATATGAAAACACCAGAATTTTTTTAATTAATCACAGTTGTCTTTTTTATTTTTTTCACGCAGGCGGTGTATAATGTTGTTTATTCAGCATAACCTCCATGTCTGTTTAGTCTCAACATTATGAGGATTTTAATGAGGCCATGGATAAAATTACAGGGTTCCCGCCTACGTCAGTAAATACAAGGTCCCGTTATTGCTGAATGTTAGCACTTCGCCTCGGCAATGAGATGTAACCTAGTGATATCGATTTTAAAGGGACACAATCAGGAGCAATACTATATGACTATTTTTTCACACTATCAGTTCAGTTTTGCTTTATACAAAAGTTTCCCAGCAAGTCCCACACAGTCATAGTACCTCGCACACGGCTGTTTAACACCTTGTTATGGCTCTGCGTGTTGGTAAACACACTCCACGTGTGTCTGTTTACCATAACAAGGCCACGTTACCAGAAGTCAGAATATGAGCCTCAACACATGATGTTTCAGCCAGCGGGAACATGTATTACATTTTTCTCGGCCAAGTCAGTAGAGGTATCTCCTGATTTACAAGTGTTATTGCTCCGCGATGCACACGGCCCCACGCACTGTGTTTATGTTGACACCAGTGATCGCCCCCGATACACTGTTTTTAACACTCGTTTACAGAAGTAAGCAAACGGTTTCAAGGCAATATTTTGGCAGTGACTTACTTATTTTAAAGGGAAGAAGCTTTTTTTCGTGTTAATTCATCATTCTATATAGGTGATTGGGCCCCTTTAAATGTCCCAGCCGCGATCAATTAAAGGCTTTCGTGACTGGGTACAGGTCCCCAGGTCCTCGTCGTCCAACATAATATCACTGCAATTATCTGGGCCAGTTCCTCAATAAAAAACATTCGATATACTTAAACTATCATCTATGGCCATATCTATACAATGCAGGGCAAGTGTTTTAATTTTCTATTTTTCTAGGTTTCGTTTATGTGGTGTTGAAAAAGATAACAAGGCCAAAATTTATTCTATAAAGCTTTAAAGTCTGCCTCAAGAAGGGCTGCTTTTGTACTTACCCAGTTTATCAGCTGGAGTTTTAGAAAACTGTAAGGATTTACCTAGTAGAGTATCCATATTGGTTATGTAGCATGCTTCACTGTCTGTTTATATAGCCTTTATGTAACAAGGACATTTCGATCGTTCGAGAGTGACGTATGGGAACTCGTCGGCGATCACATAGATAATGATAGATTCAGCCAAGCTAGGTATGGGAGATTCTTATTTTAATATGATGTTTCTCTGTCATTTCAGAATTCTCAAAAATGATGACAAATTAGTTCATGAACACTCAGAGAGAGAGAGATGGCTCTCTTGCAATTTCTGAGCCATGAGATCGCGGTATTTGGTGACGAGTTTTCACGCCGGTCTTGCCACGAGCCTCTATATTTATCACAATTACAATACGGCATGTGCAGACGTGAACTGTGATGAATGAACTGTAATTTAAAAACAAACAATTGTGGAGTAGACTGTTGGTTCTGTATTCCATGACGTCACAAAGTGGCCATACAAAGAGCCGGGGTACCAAATCAGGAAATAGACAATACACGGATGACGTCACGCTGCTGAAATATTTACAGGCGTGGCCTGTAATTCCCACATTTCAAAGATTGGAATCCATGTTCTAAAGACAGGTCCTGGTATTCTGACGTGAGCAGACGTTTGATGACTACCGTGCCCCGATGACATGTTAATCGCCAGTTTGCGATTGTTGTGGGCGACCGCTATGACGCCCGCACTGTCGATAAACTCTTGTTCATTGCCACGTGGTCCTGCACGAAAGGAAAACAAACTGTTATTAATGTACATAATACTGTATTTCACTGTGGACATATTGCTCAACACATCCCACGCGTCCACTCTGTATAGTGGGGCGGTACACTGTTCGTTGTGTCAGGGATACACTCGCCTCTATCTGTTGAAATATGAATATATACTATTTGACGATATACGAAGGCCAAAAGTGTAGGAGATTTATGCAGACTGTAATCGGCTTTGCCTGTTTTAAAGTTTTGTTTCGGCGAAATATGTAAAACAGGTATATTTTTTATATAAGAAATACAAGTGGAATTTAAAAAGAAATACCTTCCTGGAACTGATAAAAAAAAATATTCACTAAAAATTTGCTAATTAGGTAATTTTAATGGTGCAAGTCGCATGTAAGTTTGGACAAATTATAATTTGTTTGACAAGTAATTTTTTCAGATCATTTGTAAAGTTGGACTGATTATTTGGGCAGGTCACTAGCAAAGTTGAACTTATTATCTAGGCAATTATATTTATATTGCAATACCCCCATCTTACCCCGGATAAAGCTGCCCCGTGATGAAGGTGTGGCATTTCTTTTATTTGACTATGTTCAATTTGTGTCATAGATTAGATGGGCTAGATGGAAGGTTTTGTTCGCTTCTTTTTTGTTATTATTTCAGGGGACACGCCCCAACAACATGTTTACCTGTAAGTATGTATGCATATTCAATGACGCCTTATACGCAAAGGTAAAACTTTGTTATCTTTATACTGTATGGTGTTTCTGGCATTATGTATTCAAGGACCAGTCATTAGATATTGTAGCCCAGAATACCAGTGTTACATATATATTTCATTTTTCTTCATTTTGTAGTTATGGATTTGTATAGAAGGCTATCTTATAATTAACATTTTGTCAGCACATGTTATGTTTGCGTAGCCCCCCCCCCCCCCCAGTCAGAAACTTTTTTTTTAAGTTTTAAGATTCTTAAAAATCATGAAAATATATACAAATATATAACTTAAAAAGTCATAAGGAAAGTTCAAATGCCATGAAATTATGGAATATTTTAATAAATTATATATGACATATTATGAATAATAATTACAAATCTTAATTATGTTGTTATGCTGTAACAAATAGTGCTGGCTTATTTTCTTTGAATATAGTATATTTTCCTGTTCTTCTGTTTACATTATACTACGAAAGGAATTCGCCAAAGAAACAATCTCAATTTACAACGTTAATTTCGCGCGTAGCGTGAAACATTTTTGTCTGCCCCCCCCCCCCCCCCCCCCGCTCCATTTGACATTAAAATCAAGCATGATTATCACACGTAATGTTAGTTAAATTCACAAACTAAAAATTATATCACCACCATATCCTTGCCATATTTGGAGTTAACATCCAATAACCTCAATTGGTTTTTTTATCTACAAGTGATTTATATTATAATCGTGCCATAAAAGGCAATGTTGGTTCATTTTGACAGTGCATGATGGGATAAGATATGCACGCGAATTTGAATGACATTGTATTGATGATTTACTTGATGCATTCTTTATTTTTATATAATGTACAGAGAGGGAGAAAAATAAATATACTTATACTATATAAATACTTCTTTATTTTGGTGGAATTGTATGCCTTCTTTGTGTAATGGTGGATGATTTTGTATGTGTGTTTAGATGTATTCGATTGTGGCCGCAGTATGTGTTTTTACGTGAAATCAAAGTGATACTAGATCTGTATTCGAAGCCTACATATCCCCACCAAATTCCAAATCTAACTTTCCCGTGTGCTTCTTCAAGATGTCACGCTTGACCTACACGAGTCACAGGTGCACTAGAACTAGGTGAATTGGTGTTTTTTGTTTTCAATATTTCGTATATATCTAGTCAGAATGAAAAGGACAGGATGCCTTTATCTTAATGAAATAATGATGTAAAACGACATTTGTGCAACAATTTAACTGGTCAATTTCATCACAGAAACCCTGTGATCAGACAGAACTTTATTCTTTCTTCATATCCAACCTATTTCCTGCGTAAAATTTTCCTCTGCTCGCCGAAACTTTGACGAGGCAAGTTTTTTTATTTATTTATTTCATCGACGTTCACGTGCAGAGTATTAAGTTTTATTATCTCACCACAACAAAATATTAACTACAAAATATGAACATTATTTTGGTTATGGATAAAACCACTCTGTTATACATTCTTGATTATTTTCTATTCTTATATTAAACTTTGTACGTGTAAGCAATTAAAATCTACGTGTGTCAAAGACCAATAAAACAGCTCCGACCTTAATTAATTTGTTTCGCTCATTTTGAGCGGTAAATCCATTACACCCGTGGCATGACATTCTGACCTATCGTGCTTGCACTAAAATATAACAAACCCCGTATTTCGGAGTCCCAATATCCATTTCGTGTCGGAGCGTAAATATAAACAGGTCGGAAAGAAAAACACAACTGCGCTATTGATTTCTAAGGTTTTAGATAAAAGAAACATGGGATATACTCCTAACCAAAAACGAAGCACTGTACTTGAGTATTTCTTTTCTGACAACTTTAACCTTTCTTCCGGTTTCCCATGTTAAACAAGGGGGATGGAAACTGGAATTGCTGTACACGTGGAACAGTGAATACTCAGCCGTACACCTGGACTTTATATAAACAATGTATTTATATATATCTCGTGTTTTGTAATCCAGTACGTCTAACTTCTACGTCATCGGGGATTCCCTGAAGGATCTCCCTCGCCTAAAAGCCGAAAGACATATTGAACATCACTGAACTGAACTGTTTTCCATCTCCAGTTTACTTTGTCTTTTACATTACACATTGACATACGGAACAATAAGTCTGTACAATCTGAACGGTTTAACAAAGCTATGAAAAGAAGTAACTGAAAGTTCGTTATAGGAAAGTGATTCATTGAGGAAAAACATACGATGGAAATAGTGGACGGACTTGCTCTTCAAAGACACGGAAATTAATTATTCTGTTGCAATAATTTAATTTTCTAAAAAAGAGAGCGTTGTTCTCTATAATGATATAATAGTACTAATGATGATAATAAAAAATAATGCAATAATAATATGAATAATAATAATAATGATAAAAATAGTGATGATAATAATAATAATAATAATAATAATTATTATTATTATTATTATTATTATTATTATTATTATTATTATTATTATTATTATTATTATTATTATTATTATCATGGTTATTTTTTATTATTATTATTATTATTATAAAAATAAAATAACAATAATAATCATAACAACAATGATAACAATGATAAAAATAATGATAACATTGATCACAATAAGGAAAATAATAATAATGTACGATATTGTACATGTGAGTCCACGCCAGGAGCCTTTGTTTCTTATGTTCAACACAGACAATGTGTTTCATTGTTCAACAACTCCTTGGTCGAATCTTAGCTAGGTTATCTCCAGAACGTAGGCGGCCCCTAAAACCAATGAAGGGCCATAGTCTTCGACCCGAATAAAAGATTGGTCTTCTTCCCATAGAAAAAGAAAGATTGGTCTTTTTGCCAAAGAAAAAGAAGTATTCGTTTTTTCATAAAAGGAAAAAGAAAAATTGGTCTTCTTCACAAAGAAAAAAAAATGATTGGTATAAATGTCACCAAAATGCATTCATAAATGGTTATATGTGTAAAGTCCGTAACGGACAAAGAACCAGGCAAGGAAAAATCGTATTACTGCTTGACCCAGGTATAATAATAATAAAATGATTTTATTAATAATAATAATAAAAATAAAAATAATAATAATAATAATTATAATCATAATATATCAATGACTAATCTAATTGAACTAATATAGATAATAATAAAATTAATAATAATTAATAATACTTATATTTAATTTACAAAGCATAAAATTCATGTTATGCATGCTCTAAAACGCTGATACATATACAAAAAGATGATATAGTGATAATTAAGTATGAGCGTTAAGAGGTACATCAGACAGTTCAATAGATTTTGTATAAGAAAATAAGATGGTTAAAATGGCAAGGACCATATAGTGTCAATGACTAGAGTAGTAGAACTCAGCAAAATAGTGAGTTTTTTTATTTGCTTGTAAATTCTGATAAGTTAGAACAGATTTTTAATGTGTTGGGTAGACTGTTCCAGAGTCTTGGACAAGCAAAGCTGAATGCCCTGTTTTGTATCAATGGAGATTTTGTAAAGGGCACATGTAATAAATATTATTAATTTTAACGTAATCCTATATCAATTTAAACATGTAATATTTTAATTTTATCAATAAAATATATTTTCTTAGGGAACAGTACCTTACATTTTAGATGTATAATAATATCTACAAAGATCCCTGGGCGAAATATAAGGATTCGCAAATGTCGCAGTAATATATTTCTGAAGTGGCACGTGTATGGATAACATGAGTCACATAAAATCAGATAAAAATGTCTCCATATTAAAGTGAATAGCACTCTTCAACAATATCGTATACATATATTCATATTCAACTCAAATAACTTTTAATCTTATAAACATGAAAGTATCTTGTTTATATGTAGCCCTAGCTTCCATGCACTCTCTTTACGCTTCGTTTCCGTCCACTCTGAGAGAGCACCAGTAAATGGTGTTTGAAAACTGAAGATATTCCAGTGGACAATATAACTAAAATATCTCAGCTAAAAAAGTGTCAGATATATAAGAAGGTATGGGGCGATTTCGGCCGCCGTCGTAATCGGCCGCCGGCCTCAAATAAGAGAGCTTAGATGACCATTTTGGCCGCCAGCGCAGAGCGGCAATCATTTCGGCCGCAACCCCCACGGAGCCACTGCTGGACCCTTGTAAGACATCAGGCCTATAGACACATCCGATGTTTGCAAACAAAGCCCCCCAACTGACGCATGCGCACTGGGCCGTAAGGCAAGAAGCACAGCCCAGCTTGACCGCCAGCCATATAATCAGCACAGTTTACCTATATAATAGCATCAATGTATCATTGATCAGTATCAAAATAAAAGACACTGCCATGTCCCACAGTAACTTTATTATCCCAATTAATTAGGCTACAATAAACCCATTGAAATAAAAGGGTCAAGCCTAGGCTATTTACTGCAACTGATCATATTTGGTCAGTTCTATCAGAGATGACACTTGTGACTATAAGATCGTATAGGGCAGAAATGATTAAGTAGTTTAAATCTCTAAGAAGACTTGTCTTCCATATAGCTTATAAAACTTGAAAATATGTTCAATTTTAGTGAAATAAAGTTCCATGATTTATAACAGTAGCCTATAACTTACATGAAAATACACACACTTATTCGTGCAGTTTCCCCTTAAAACTAGTACTACAGAATATACAAGAATACTCAACTGTTAATTCAGTCTCCTCTCTAAAACTCAATTTAATAGTGCCACGCAGATTTAAATTTATATATGTATATCATAATCTTGCTAATTTGCAAAAAAAATTTGTGCTCATCATAGGCTTATACATGTATATTTGAGTGTCAGTGCTGTAACAAGTGAGGTCTCGTACTGTAAAAAAAAAAAAAAAAACTGCAATCAAACTTGAACGATATCATGTTTTTTGGGACCAACTGACACTGAGGAAAACATATTGTCCACTTACAAAAATGTGCTCCCTTCTTAACTGCTTCATAATTTGTATGGCTTATAAAAAAAAGAGTCTAAACTGCCCCATCCCCCGGACCAATAAATATTAGAAATGTCATCAAATCCCTGCCAATTAATCACTATTCACATCTTAATGCAAATCCTTATTTCAAACAGGGCAATAATGCACCTCCCACCAAAAACTTCCATATTTTATATTATTAATGTAGTATTTTGCAAAATATATGATTGATGTCTTCCAGCACCTTGCCTTGGTTTCCACTAGTATATTTAAAATAAATATCACTATATATAGTACTTCATATGAACCATGAATGAAAAAAGAACCTTGCAAATTTTTTATATATTCAAATTATTATTGTTATTATAATAATTATTGCCAGAAGAGTAACTGTAAAACAATGTAAAGAATGGTTTATGTTGCAGTATAATTGTGATCAGTTAAATAATTATTGAGGTGTTGTAGTCGATAAATGCAACGGGGTGTGTTTTCTTTTGAAAGAGAAAGCAATTGTGTTGGTTAAGTTTTTATGTTAAATTGTGGTTAAAAATTTTTGGCGTAAGATTAGAATATAAATAAAAATAAAATAAAATTGATTATAACTGTAAGAAACATTAAAAAATATATAAATTTGCTAGGGGTTGTCCTTTCTATTAGTTTTGATATGAAGGATATTCATATTATTATTAAAGTTATTATTATGATTTATTATTGATAATAATAAAAATAATAATAATAATAAAAATAATAACACTAATATTATTATTATAATATTTAATATTTTTATTATTATTACAAGAATAAGATACTATATGATAAAAACATTTATTGAATATTAAGTGAAGGAGGTATATATCTGTTACAGATAATGAGTCTCATATTAACGTAATTAGCCTTAGAAAAATGAGTTATGTCATCAGGTAAAGCTTCCATGGACATTCTAAACTTGGATCAGCTGACATCCAGGTCTAAAGTCAAATTTATTCTTATGTAAAGATTTTATATTTAGAAGAAAAAAAAAACAACTCTGAAATGTGATTTGTTGTGGGAAATGATCCACCAAAGTGAAGGCTGTACTCCCTTTACGGCATTTATAACGTTTACTCCCGCCAACAGGGAGGTATATAGGCCTTGACAAGAAAGTTTGACATTTCTTCTGCAGATTAAGTGAATAAAATTTTCCATGTACGTCACATGAATGGAAATGCAGTTGTGGTAGGAAAGCATATTACAAATATATAGAATGAAGCGTGAAAAACCTAAATGTTAAAACCTCTGACCTCTTGATTAGCAATGACTAAATGCAAGGATGCTGAACACCAGGTGGGATTGTCAGCTGCAAGTTTAAATGTTCTGGGGAAGGCCTCCTGGAGTTAAAATGACTATTTAATTGTAGGGACACTAGAATGACATGTTTATGGTGTTTGATATGGAATATGACACTAAACTGTGAGAAAAAGGAAGGATAACTGAGACTGGTATTGTAGTGTAAATGGCTTGTCCAGTGCCTGCCGCGGCCCACAATTGATTATTGTAATTCAATTTTGGTAGGTTTACCGTTAGAACAAATCTCACGGTTGCAAATGCTTCAAAATAATGCAGCCCGTGTTATTCTTAAAAAAAACGAAAAAGGGACCATGTTACGCCGTTACTTAAGGAACTCCACTGGCTGCCAGTTCAACATCGGATACAATACAAACTCGCAGTCCTTGTTTATAGATATTTTGATGGATCACTGCCACCATATCTTTCGTCAAAACTATGTATTTATCGGCCGGTGCGCACCCTACGCTCTTCTAACGAAAGTCTTCTAATATTGCCTAAGTGCCGTACGAAAGTCGGTGAACGTTCTTTCAGTTATATTGCCCCTAAGATCTGGAATTCCCTTCCAGCTGAACTTAGAAAATCCCCCACTATCAATACTTTTAAGACAAATCTTAAAACATACCTATTTCTGCAGGCATTTTGTAATTAGCATCATTTACCATGGATGTAATCTCGGGTGTGTGTGGGTGAGTAGGTGTGTGTGTGTGTGTGTGAGTGTGCTTATATATTTATATATTGTGTAACTGATGTTTAAAAATGCAAGCGCTGTGAGTCTGATCTTGGAGTTCAGCGCTATACAAGTACTATTCATTATTATTATTATTATTATTATTATGTTTTGCCTTACAGAGCACCACGTGGTCATTGACCTAGTTTCTGTGACGTCACGATCGGATGTGTCTATAGCTGCCACCCCTTTTATCTATAATTGGAATGACCCATTAACAGGTCATCTTATTGAAAAGTAGGCTGTCCCTGAGTGCCGGGCGCAAAGATAACCCACTCCTCTGCTTTCCCTTAAATGAGGCAGACGTGGGCCAGTAACCACGTCTGATCAACACTTGGTTTAGTCATTTAGACGTGTTAAGGGGCTAAAGGACATTCGACATAAGGCGAAGCTCAGTAGCCTGCCGCAACCCTTCTAGCTCCCTGTTTATCACGTTTAACTATTCGACTGGCAGTATAATATTAAGGACTGATCTTTCGGCAATTTTGGTAACTTAAATTTCTGTGCTTTTTTCTATTATTTGTGGGAAAAATCCTACACCCTGTCTATGGCTAATCAACCATTTCGGCCGCCGGGCTAACTTGTTATACACCAGCCGCCGTTCTTCTGGGCTTCCTAATTACAACATGTACACGGATAAGCTGATTAAACCTTAAATGTGAATTTAATCATTTGAAGAACTCAAACGCACACATACCACTACACCTATCTACATAAACACAATTAAACAAAAACATCTACGTAAGCAACCTCAAACAGTAATCAATAAACAAATAACGCTTTATACACCTTTTAATACACATTTAATTACATATATGATAATTAATGAAATCACATATGTTATGTTTCATTCAATTCAAACGAAATCTAAATATACTGCAAGATATCTAACTTTGAATCATAACAATATTTACAGAGATCCCGAAAGAAAACTTTCTATCCCGAAATATAAACAAATATGTCTTATAAAAAATAAAAACTATAAACATCTTGCTAACAAATAAAAGGAAACACTAAAAAAAACAGGACTTTCCGGGATAATCCAAAACGTTTCTTGGTTAATCACTCTTGTACCTCTACCTCCATTAGTTTCTACTCACCTACTACTCCAACTATAATAGTCGAACACAAATTGAACATGCAGGGAAACGGCACGTCGCCAGCTTTTTAGAGGTGGGTGCTCTTGCAACTGACCATTTATTCATAACATCCATTATCGCCGAGCAAGTAAAAAAGTTTTAATGTATTTATTTCAAATGGATTCTACAAATAGCACAATGTACTTTTTAACAAACAATAAAATTATGATATATTATATGATCAATATATACCATATCAACATTAGGATTGAAGTGAAAAGTGAAATATAACATGATTAAACTTAATCGTATATATCAGAGGATATATCAAACATGTTTATATACTCCTTCGTCTGTGCACATGTCATTAGAAATGCAGCACATTATATACATATATGTTATATATATTTATATTTTATAAATATATATATATATATATATATATATATATATATATATTGAAAGAGAGATATTAGTAATGGTATTGCTCGTTAATAAAACTTTAGACGATTTCCTTTAAATACGTCACGACAATTGAAACCTGGATTGCAATCCTTTCATATATATTTGTTAACGAATTACAGAACATAGTAATGTTCTATAATATTCAATGTAAGTACGCGTACGTGTGTTGTAATTCCAAATGTTTACTTACGCATGTTTCTAATAAATATGACTGATTATAATTTGAATAAATATTTTTTATTACGTCCATCATATTTCTGATTGAATAAGCTTCCTAGTACTGATTAAAATGTAACCGTGTTTGTTGTGATAAGGTAGCCCGGCGGCCGAAATGGTGCCCTGCCGCCCAAGTATAGTAATCTATCCTGTAAATGAGGTTAAGGCAACGGGGTCTGGAAAAGTTTGTACTCCACATATTACGTATTTCAAGCCTTCTATCAAACGACAAACTTGGCTCATCCCTTGGTATGAGATTATATCCACCCTAAAGAAGAAGAGCAGCCCCTGCGGTTTTGCTCAGGTTTGTGTTTTGTTTTAAAGGACCAGCTTTAAAGGACCTGATACATAAAATAAAGCTTTTTTTATCAGTTTTATAAACTGATTTTGTGTTTTTATTTATTCAATATCAAGTATAAATGCAGAATATAGTGAATATGCTGTTTATTAAAAAAAAATAAGAAACATTATATATTCGGAACTTTTATGCAGAAATGATATACAAAGAAAAATGGAGCGTATCGTCAATACATATCGGATATCGAATTGAGTGTATCGCAATACGTATTGTACCTAAAAGGCAGACTAATACCCAGTCCTAGGCAGGACCGATGCGAGACAACAGAAAATTGTCTCCTGATTGGCTGGAAGTAACCTTGACATTGACCCACTCACTCCACGTAGTGCAGCGTGTCGGCATGTGCGGTGAAAAGTGCGTCGCACGTCCAGTTCCACTGCACGATCCGTGTCGAGTTGAGTCGAGAAGAAACCGACGCAACCCGAAACGCGTTTTCATCGCACGACAAATCGAACATGTTCGATCGTGTCGCAAGGCCCGCGATGCGAAGCCGACATGCTTCTTGTGTCGTGTGCTTCTCCACGATGTGTCGTGTGAGCTGGTCCACTGCCACGACACAGGCGGACGTCGCGACACACTGGACGTCATCTGTTTCGTAAAGCGTGTCGAGAGACGTGTCGGACGCGTGTCGGCTTTGGTGGGTTCACCCCTTAAAGCAGGATTTCCAGTGAGTACATTAACATTTTCTGCTCCCGAATGCATAAGTTTCCCTGTCATACACACAATATTTGATCTTATACGATTTGTTTGTCCAGTACAGGATTTACATTCTTCGGTTTACTTGAAGCTTTTTATACGGCGGGAACTGATTAACTGGAACTGATTAAAAGTCAGTTGATATATGTAGAGTTATGATTCTGGGTTTTAGTAATAACAGTCCTAATCTAAGTTATGGTACCAGGATTCCCACATTGTGATCTTACCAAACCCTGTAGTAATTCCAATCCCTCCAAAACACTTGAAATAAAATGAATTTGTTTTTTTTTTAATTCAAGAATCCATGCCATATATGATTAGCGATCTGTAACATATAAGCAGTGTGCAAAAACCTTCTGTTACATACACATTTATCTTATCAAGATGACCCAGCCTAGTCAGTTTATGTAAAAGGTAATATCTCCATTGTTGCCATGAAAATTAATTTAGTTACGCAAAGGACATACACAAAGCCGGCTTTGAATTTAGTTGCCCTGGATATGCTGCCGCGTCACATTTCCTGCGATCAACAACACGTACATTCTGTCAGTAATTATCAGGTCGTCTCGGTGAGCGAAATGTCAGGCAAAATCAGCTTGTATAAAATGTTATTTTTAGAATATATAGGTATATTTAGGGACTTATTTACAGGTTTAACGTGTTTCCTGATCTTTAAACTCATTCGAACATTAATGCAATTTAATTCTTATTTAATTTTTGTTTTCTTAATATTTTTTTTTTTGCATAGGAAAATCAGTTAACACTCAATACAGAGGGATAGAGAAAAATAAGAGAGAGAGAGAGAGAGAATAAAGAGGGACATAGAGACCGAAAAGTATAGGACTACATAAGCAATGTTTGTGAGTGAAATGAAGTACAGAAGTACATAAACACCACATGTGATAAAAAAAATATGCAATCATAATAATCTGTATCATGTCAAAACAAATCTCAGAGATTTCAAGTATTTTTTTTTTTTGGTGGAGATAACCTCCTCCATTTTTAAATGCTTACTTAACTACATATAAGTACATCTGCAGGATTCCATTCCGGTTTCGGACCACGTGACAGATAGGGCAGTATCACACGGGCCCTTGGTGTGTAATCATCCCCATTGCTTGGTCATCCCACCGAGTAGCCCCCGAAAGGCGCACTCGTTTGTGAGTGAAACACGGCCTTTCCATTAAGCCTGCAGAGCGCTCACCCTGGATAAGGGCCGACCAGTAAAAATCTCCCCGCCTCGGCTGAGATTCGAACTCACATTCTCCCGCTTTAAGTCCTGCGCTCTACCCCTGAGTCACAGAAGCCGGTTGATTTTAAGTATTTTTACAAACTTGCATGGATTGTACAACTAGTAAAAAAACTAAAACGAGGCTCCATGACTTGGATGATGGCGTTCGGCAGTCTGTAGAGGTTGGGAAAACCGGAGGACCCGGAAAAAAACGACCTTGGATGGGCAACTACAACCAACACTTATGGTAACGCCGGGGTTGGAACCCAAAAGAGAGTCGGGCGTTTTACCACTCCACTGTCTAGGCCCCTATTTCAAGTATTTTAGATTATTTGACAAAAAGTACACTTAAAACATATCTTATAACGGAAAATCCCAGTATTATACATTGCGTATGGCACAACATTTTTTCATTGTGTATCTGCAGTTGTCAAATAACATGGGTCGTATTATCGCCTTACGCCCGTCTTAGGCAAATAAATGCACAGAAAGGCATGTTTAATTTTGTACCAAGCCGTTAATCTGGTGGACTATCATATTATAAGTATATTAATATACTGGCTCATATTTATTCAAATATTATATATGTATAATATTTATTTATAATATATTTTATTTATTTAAAAATACGTTCATTCAAATGGACTTTACCATTATATTAAACTACCCTTAAAGAAAAGGCATCTTTTTCCCATCGGAAAGGCTAATTCCATACAACTTTCCATTCATTGTGATGAGTCACACATCTCAATAAATTCCAATCCATATATATGGCTAGCCAGTCTTAATAATTCCTTAATTGAGGTTAGTAGAGAGCCTGCTTTCCTCCTTTGGTTTTTTACTTTCTTTACTGTCTTTTCTGTATCTCTGTCTGTCTGTCTCTCTCTCTCTCCTTCAAATCATCCTCCATTGCATATCTTCTTACCCTTAATTTATATATAACTGTAATTCGACCTGAGTATGACGTTGATGCATTCGTTCTAGTTGAAGACCATGTGTTAGTGTATATGTGTGTGTGAGAGAGAGAGAGGAGAGAGATCATTGAAGGAAAGAGAGAGCAGTTAAAGGAGGAAAGAAAGTTATATTGAGAATAAACAAAAAGTGCTGAAGAAATTACAGAAGAAAAGGGAGTCACGAAATAAAGGAAAATATGTAGGGAGATAGAGGTAGAGAGAAAAGATGAAATGTGGAACCTGGTCGAACTGGTAGTCCGACATTGTGGTACGTGGTCCGACATCGTGTGGGCGGGGATTGCAAAGGTCCGAGATCTCCATTAACCCCATGTATAACCACACACCCGTCTTTGAGGTTAGGATAACGTAATAGAACTTGGGTTTGGTATGTGCAGGTAGATTTCATCCAGAACAGAGACTGGACCCTGATGTGATTGGCTGGTGTGAAGTATGACGTCGCGGGGAAAATTTAGAATTGACTTAAACCTTGCAGTATACATGATGTTTTTATCCTTCTCTGAAAATTAGGGACTGGTAGTATCAGAAATCTTAAGCTTTTGATGAGATCTAAAAGGTTTTAGTCACAGGGGATATCCCACTGTGCGACGTCACCACCGAGTTGACAGTGCTCATTGATGTGTCAATAGTTTTTTCTTTAACAAATCACACAACTTCATGTTTTTTTTTTTGTAAAAAATAAATAGGTAAACATGTTTTTGCTCCAGGAATTAGGCAAATTTTATGTAAAATCTATATCAATATTTTTTACAAGCAATTTTGTTATTTGATAATATAACCAGATTTGGGATACGTTTGATTGACCTGAAAAGGACTCCAATTACGTGCTGACTTTGTTAGGCACCGTTCTGACCTTGTGAGTTAGTCTTGGTATAATACGACGTAAAATATTCTGCGTGCCAGATACAAGCATAAAGTCCCTATAATTATCAAAGGATTATCGGTCGATATATTCAATTTTTACTTGTTTTTTATTGTATGTAAAACCTTTTTTAATTTGATACCCTGTTTTGTAAGTGACATGATTTTTTACGTTTAAGACCTCTTTGACACTGTATGCTTTTTTACACTCTTAGTTGTCAGAGAATATTTTTACTCTTATAACATGATTTTCAATGAAGAATTTTTACCAATGGGACCTTTTTGTCACCCTTGAAATTTTATTATTGAGACATTTGTTATACTTGAGACTTCTATTCACACTTCAGACCTTAATTCACACTAGAGCCATTTTTCCTTACTTCAGAACTTCCCTTTACAATTGATATAATTATTTTTCGCTTCAGAAAGTTTGACATTCTAGACTCAGTTTTTACTTCAGACATTTTTTATTATTTTTTTATTTGGGTCAAATGTAAATAAAAGTATTATGACAACAAAATTGATATGAACACTATTTTTACTTTAGTATTCATTGTGTTTTTGTCATGCTGATTGTCAAGGTTTGCATCCTAAGGTCCACGGCACCTTGTCCCAGGTTCTTTTTTGTACTTAGCATATAATAAGAAAACGTCCGCTCATTACTATACACATGGACAATAACTGATAGATGTACAAAAAATTTAATGAATATAAGTGTATATAAGTGGAACATGATATCAAGGGAAGTATCAGCCCTTCACTATGAAACAAGCAAGCATGTACCGCACAGCCTGGGCATTATGAAGATAATATAATAGAAACACTAGTAGAATATTGTTGGTCCTTGGAGATCCGGGTAATTTCAGTTCGCCACGAGAAGCATGTAAGAGTCAAATGAAAACTCTCCCAGAAGAAAGGAAGCAACCCATCACTGGGGCATACCAAATACCATAAGGCTCCCTTTGTAAAAAACGTAGGACCGTTTAGCTCAAAGATAAAATAACTCAAACATTTAGGAGTAACATATCCAGTATTTTATTAGTGATCAAACAGGGTATTAAAGAAATGTCATCACAGTGAGTCCAAAATTGAATAATGTGTCTCCTACATATCTTAGGGATTTTGAATCAAGTAAAACAATTGAAATATTTAATATACATAGACCAAAATAGGAATCTAACATCTAATTGAACTAGTATAGATAATAATAATAGTAATATTAATAATAAATAATAATAATAATCATACTAATAATTTATAAAGCATAAAATCCATGCTATGCATGCTCTAAAGCGCTGATACATATACAAAAATGATAAAATAATAATTAAGTTATGAGCATTAAGAGTTTCTGAATATGAAATTAAGATTAAAATTTCACTTTGCTTTTGAATTCTGACAAGTTTGAACAGATTCTCAATGTGTTTGGTAGACAGTTCCAGAGTTTAGGAGCAGCAAAGCTGAATGCCCTTTTTATAATCAATGACGCTTTTGTAAATGGCCCATATTATAAATATTGGTAGGTTGAATGTAATCCAATATATATTGAAAAAAAAGAACATTTTTATTTTATCGATAAAGCATATTTTTCTCAGGGAACAGGACCTTAATTGTCAGATGTTTAATAATACCTACAATAATCCCTTAGCGAAATATAAACATTCGCAAAGTCTCAGTAATGTATGTTTGTAGTGGCAAGAGTATGGATAACATGAGTCACATAAAATCAGATAAAAATGTCACCATATAAAACTGAATAGCACTTATCATCAATATCGTATACTTATATTCATATTTAACTCAAATAACTTTTAATCTTATAAACATGAAACTATTTTTTTATTTTTTAAATGTAGCCCTAGCTTCCATGCACTCTCCTTATGCTTCTCCTAGAGAGCACTAGTAAAAGGTGTTTGAAAACTGGAAATATTCCAGTGGAAAATATTACTATAATATCTCAGCTAAAAAAGTGCCAGATATATAAGTATACAAACATATCTTCATCATATGGTAGCATAACATACCCTTTTAACATCTTATGTCCCTTAAACAGTCGAATCAGGTAGGTCTTCCTCTCAAGCTGTAAAAAAAAAAAAGAAAATAAACAGGAATTTCCTTAGGTTTCCCCGTGCACATTAAACGTCATACCCTTTATCAACCTCCAGCGCAGAGTCAAGATATGTTGTGTTTGTCTTGACATCCAAGACAAATCCTCTGTATGGGGAATAATGAATCATAAGCATCACCTGGTGATTTTCCAAACTTCAGGAAAAACTCCCAGGCCCTAGAAAACCAAACTTTTGAAGTGAGTACGGTTTAGGCACTAAAGCAGGATTTTCAGCGACATATCTTTTTCATTAGAGTACATTAACATTTACTGTCCCCGAATGCATATGTTTCCCTGTCATACACACAATATTTGATTAAATACGATTTCTTGTCCGGTACAGGATTAACGTTCTCCAGTTATCTCCAGGTATCAGTCGCAATGGATACCTACGCTGCATAATTTGCAGTCAATTGATATATGTAGAGTTATGATTCTCGATTTTAGTAATAGTCCTAATCAAAGTGATGATACCAAGGTTTCCACATTGTGATCAATCCAAATCCTGTAATAATTCTACTCCCCCCCCCCCCAAAACACTTGATATAAAATGATATAATAAGGTGCAAAACCTCCTTATGTTTAATATAACTTTATCTAATTAAGATGACCCTGCCTGGTCAGTTCATGTTTAAGGTAATATCTCCATTTTGGTCATGAAAACTAATTTAGTTACGCAAGGACATACACAAAGACGGCTTGGAATATAGTGCCCCTGGATATGCTGCCACGTCACAATTCATGCGATAAACATCAAGTGTATTCTGTCAGTAATTATCAGGTCTTCTCTGTCAGCGAAATGCCGGGCACAACCAGCTTGTATAATATGTTATTTTTAGAATATAGGTAAATTTAGAGACTTATTTATACGTTCAACGTGTTTCCTGATTTTTAAACTCATTCCAATATCAATGAGCTTTGCTTCTAAATTAATTGTTGCTTTGATAACTTTTCTCCATAGGAAAATCAGTTAACACTAAATACAGGGAGAGAGACCGACAGACAGACAGACCGAGGAGCATGGCACTACAAAAACATTGTGTGTGAAGTAAAAGAAGAACAGAAGTACATAAACACCGCTTGTGATAAAAAAAAATATGCAGCCATAATGATCTGTATCACGTCACAACAAATGTCAGAGATTTTTTAAGTATTTTTTAAAAACTTTATTTATATTACATGCATTGATTATACAACTAGTAATAATAACTAATACGAGGCTCTCTCCATGACTGAGGTGATGGCGTTCGGTAATCTGTAGAGGTTGGGAAAACCAGAGGACCGGAGTAAACCACCGACCTAGGATGGGCCACAACAACCCACTCTCATAGCAACTCCGGGATTGGAACCCAAGAGAGAGCCGGGCGTTTTATCACTCCACTTTCCAGGACCCTATTTCAGGTATTTCAGATGACTTGATGAATAGTACACTTAAAAGATAATACAATGCCAAAATCACCTAAGAACACCCTATCCCATTCCATGTGTTAAGTAACCCAAAGCTTCTGAGTTTGGAAAGTTATTACACCTTCGTAATAGGATGTCAGAGACCTTGAATTAATTAACAATCTAGTTGACTTAGCTCTTGGGACATTGCCAATGGGTCCCTGTAATGTAATTAGTACATCTATATAACATTGCCTTGATGCTGCAATGACTTGCACTCTCACATCCCTAGCGAATATCCCATGCTCGGTCTCATGTGAAAAAAATCGGACCACTACGATCTCGGACCACGGGGCCGAAGATCTTGGACCACTTACGTTCGGGCCTCTACGAACTCAGACCACGAATTTAGACCTTTAAAAATGATGATATTTATCTGCTTACACCGTAATGTAATACGCGAGGTTTTGTTAATAATACATTTTAGATTTATTAAATTCAGATGATCAACGCTTCCATATGACTATATCAATTCACGCGTTTGCTAAAATTGAACTTTAAGTAGTTAGGCCTATTGGTTCGAAATGTATCCACTCAGAAATCTCATTTCAAAACACACACATACATATATACAGTTCACATATATATATATATATATATATATATATATATATATACACATATATATATATGGGTTAGCTTGCACATTATATATGTTGCATGTTATATATAAATATATATATATATATATGTGTGTGTGTGTGTTCATATGTGACAAGCAATGATAAAATGTAAGAATTTGTAAGGTTTATTCGAATTATTTGTTTACAACTAAAATCAAAATCTAGTGATATCAACAACAACATCACTGTCATAATATGTATTCCATGATGCAATGAAATGGTGTTTTGATTAGAAAATATACAGACCAAATAAAACTGTGTCAAAGATAGATATAATTAAGCATCATGCTATGATTTAAATAAAAAAATATCGAAACTGGATTCTTTTGATTACCTTCATCTCGAGGAGAAGAACTGAACTAGATCATATTTCAGAACTCGGTTACCGATAACAATTTAAAAAGATCTACACGAAGTTTAAATATATCAATTAACCAAAAGTATAACTAAATGAAACTTACACTTTTGGTTAATCGAGGAATCCCTTTTTGGTTTAAAAAGTTTTAAACTAAATGAAACTTTAAAACTTTTTAAACCAAAAAGAGATAATAGACTACATTAAACTAGATACATTCATTTTTATTTGCAAACAGTAGCGACAGATTGGTTTTCGCATTTCTCACTAAACTGTCTTCTTACTCTCTTTCTCTCTCTCTCTCCGATCTTTCTTCACTGCATATTTTCTTACTATTAAGGTTAAATACACCAATTCCATGTGCGTTTGTTATGTGAATGAAGGACTTCATCCAGATCCTAAACTTTGCCCTGATTTGACTGGCTGGTACACATGTGACATCATCGACTGAATTTTATCAACAACTCAGATCTAGTAATGCATGTTGTTTTTATTCTCTCCTGAAAATTGGGCACTGACTGTGGCAGAAATCCTGTGCTTTTACGGAGATTTAGAATTTTTAGTCACAGGGGATTTCCCAGTTTGTGACGTCACTGCCGAGTTGACAGTGGCCATAGATGTGCCAACAGTTTTGAAAAAATCACACAACCTCGTGTTTTTTTTTTTTTTTTGTAAAAAAAAAAGTAAACAGACAAAATGTTTTTACTTCAGGAAACATTTTACGTAAACTTTATATTATTTTTTTTTATTAAAAGCAATCATGTTATTTGACAATATACTGAGATTTTAAATTCGTTTGTTTTACCTGAAAAGGACCCCAAATACGTGCTGACTTTGTTAAGCACCGTTATGACCTTGTGAGTTGGTCTTGGTACAATGTGACGTAAAAGGTTCTGCGTGCCAGGTATAAGCATAACGCCGCTAAAATTATCAATAGATAACCAGTCGATATATTCATTTTTCACTTTTTTATATGTGAATCCTTTTTTACCTTGATACCCTCTTTTGTAAGTGACTTTTTGGCTCTTTCTGTAAAATAACGTAGGACCGTTTCAGCTCAAAGAAAAAAAACTCCAACATAAAGGGGTAACATGTCCAGTATTTAAAAAGAGATACAACAGGGTATAAAAGATAGGTTATTACATTGGAATTATGTGTCTCCTACATATCTTAGGTTTTTGGAATCAGGTAAAACAATTGAAATAATCAATATACCTATTCAAAACTAGGAATCCAACATCTAAATGAACTGATATAGATAATTAAATAATAATAATAATAATAATAATAATAATAATAATGATAATAATAATAATAATGAATAATAAATCTAATCAATTCACAAAACGTAAAATCCATGCTATGCATGCTCTTAGACGGTGCTACATATACAGAAAGATGATAAAATAATAATTGAACATTAAGAGGTACATGTGACAATTCAATAGATTCTGAATATGAAACAAATATGGTTAAAAAATGGCTCTGATCATATAGTATGAAGGACTAGACTAGCAGAACTCAGCAAATAACTGAGTTTTTAATTTGCTTTTAAATTCTGAAAAGTTTGAAGAGATTCTCAATGTGTTGGGTAGACTGCTCTAGTGTCTAGGAAAACCAAAGCTGATTGCCTGTTTTGTGTGTTTATTGAGATTTTGTAAATGACACTAATAATAAATATTGGTAATTTGAATGTAATCCTATATGTATCTTAACATAGAAAATTTTTATTTTTTTATAAATAAAACATATTTTCTCAGGGAACAAAACCCTTACCTTTTAGATGTGTAATAATACCTACAATGATCCCTAAGCGAGATATGAGCATTCGCAACGTCTCAGTAATATATGTCTGAAGTGGCATGTGTATGGATAACATGAGTCACATAAAATCAGATGTAAATGTCACCATATTGAAGGGAATAACACTTATCATCAATATCGTATACATATATTCATATTTAACTAAAATAACTTTTGATTTTATAAACATTAAAGTATCTTTTTTATATGTAGCCCTAGCTTCCATGCACTCTCCTTACGCTTCCTTTTCCTCCGCTCTGAGAGAGCACCAGTTAAAGTTGTTTAAAGAACTGGAGGTATTCCAGTGGACAGTATAACTTTAATATTCCAGCTAAAGAATATCAGATATATAAGACTACAAACATATCTTCATCATGTGGTAGCATAACAAACGTTAAATACCTTAAACGATCGAACCATGTACGTCCCCCTTCCAGGCGGTAATAAAAACAAACATTTAAGTTGGGATTTCGCGGGGTTTTCTCCCACATAAACGTCATACCTTTAATCAACCTTCAGCGCAAAGTCAAGATATGTTGTGTTTATCCGTGATCTTCATTAGAAATCCTCTGTACGGGGAATGATGCATCATACCCCAGCATCAGAAACAACTCCGAGGCCCAAGGAAGCTATACTTTTCAAGTGAGTATGGTTAAGGCACTAAAGCAGGATTTTCAGCAAAATATCTTTTTTATTCGAGTACATTGACATATTCTGCCCCCGTATGCATCAGTCTGCCTATCATATACACAATATTTGATTTTATACGATTTTTTGTCAGGTACAGGATTTACGTTCTCCAGTTTACTTGAATCTTTTTATACGGCATGTATCCGTTGAACTGGATAACAACGCCGCATAATTTGTAGTTTATTAATATATGTAGAGATATTATTCTGGATTTTAGTAATAGCAGTCAAAATATAAGTGATAATACCGAGGCTCCAACATTGTGATCACTCCAAACCCTGTAATAATTCCAGTCACACTAAAACACTTGAAATATTATGATTTTGTTTTTTAAATTTAACAATCCGTAATATTAATGATAGGCGATCTGTAATAAATATTCAATGTGCAAAACCTCCTTCTGGTACATATACCTTAACCATATTAAGATGACCCAGTCAAGTCAGTTTATGTAAAAGGTAATATCTCCATTGTTGTCATGAAAATTTTTTTAGTTACGCAAGGACATACACAAAGCCGGCTTTGAATATAGTGCCCCTGGATATGCTGCTGCGTCACATTTCCTGCGATCAAGATCACGTACATTATGTCAGTAATTGTCAGGTCATCTCTGTGAGCGAAATGTCAGGCACAGCCAGCTTGTATTATACATATATAATGTGTGTTTATATATAAAGTGTGTATGTTTTCATATATGTGACAAGCAATGATTAAAATAACTGGCAAACTTTATTGGGATTATTCATTTACCATTAAAATCAATATCAAGTAAAATCAACAACATCAGCACTGATTTGATTTTAAAATATACAGAAAAAAAATAAACCACTTCAAAGCTAGATATTTTTGAGCACCATTCTATGACTTAAGTAAATCATCGAATCTGTTTTTTTTTTTTTTTTTACATACCATCAATTCAAGAAGAACTATACTATATCATTCATTTTTACCAGATTTTACATTTTTACTTGCAAAAAAAGTCCCAGTATTATACATTGCGTATGGGGAAACTGTCATTTAATGTGTATCTGCAGTTGTCCAATAACAGGGTCGTGTTATCGACTTTCGCCCGTCTTACGCAAATAAATGCACATAAAGGCATTTTTCATTTTTTGCCAAGCCGTTAATTTGGTGAACTATCATAATTATATTATAATACTGGCGAATACTTATTCAAATTATATATACATTACAATAGTAGTTAACTATCTGTAGAAAAAAAGCAACCTTTCATAGTAATGTGCAACATGCCTCCATAAATTCAATCCGTAATATGGCCAGCCAGTCTTAATACTTCCTTAGCTAAGGTTAGTAGAGAGCTTTCTTTCCCCCTTCGCTTTTTCTTTCTTTACTGTCTCTCTCCCTCTCTCTCTCTCTCTCTCTCTCTCCTGCCGATCTTCGTCATTGCATATCTTATTACTCTTAATTTATATAATTGTAATTCGATCTAAGTATAACGTTGATGCAAGCGTTCGTGTTTAAGAACGTGTGTATGTGTTGGTGAGAGAGAGAGAGAGAGAGAGAGAGAGAGAGAGAGAGGGGAGCGATTATTGATGAAAAGAAAGAGCCGTGAAAGAAGAAAAGAAGGTTATATGGAGAAAAACAAAAAGGGTGCAAGAAATTATAGAAGAAAAGGGAGTAACGAAATAAAGAAAAATATGTTGAGAGAGAGAGAGAGATGAAACATGGAACGTGGTCGAGATCGTCGAACCAGTAGTGCGAGATTATGGTAAGTGGTCCAACTTCGTGTGGGCCGAGATCCCAAAGGTCCGAGATCTCCATAAAGCTATTGTATAACCACGCACTTGTCTTTAAGGACAGATAAACACTGACAGAGGCAGAAAAACCAAGCATTTGATGAGATTTAGAATTTTTAATCACAGGGGATTTCCCAGTGTGTGACGTAACTGCCAAGTTGACTGTGCTTATAGATGTGCAAAGAGTTTTTGAACAAATCACATAACCTGTTTTTTTTCTGGAGGCATAGATAGAAAAAAAAAATGTTTCTCCTGCATGCAAAATCTATATTAGTATTTTTGTTCATAGGCAATTATGTTATATGATAAAAAATTAGTTTGGAATACGTTTGCTTGACCTGCATCGTTCTGACCTTGTGAGTTTGTCTTTGTACGTTTGGGACCTCTTTGACATTGTATTCCTTTTTTGACCCCTGAACTATTTTTTAATACTTTATATTTTTTCAAATTGAATTTTTTTTCACACTTAATGCACTTTTTATACTTTAGCCATTGTTATACACGAGACCTTTTTCTTAATTATAGACAATTTTGCTCCATAGACATATTTACACGAAAAAATTATTTTACAATTGAGACCTTATATCAACGCTTGAGACCTTTTTTCACTAGATTCATTTTCCCCCTCTTCAGACCTTTCGTTTACAATTAATATATTTTTTAACCATTTAGACATTTGACACTCTTGGCTGAGTTTTCACTTCAGACACCTTTTTTTGTATTATTTAGGTCATAAGTAAATAAGAATGTTATGACTACAAAATTTATATAAAATTTATTTATATTTTAGTACTCCTTATGTTTTAGTTATGATGGTGCAGCCAAAAAAATATATGGTCTATTTGGTTATCACTGTAGCTAAATCCATGTTACAAATTAATAGTACACGCAACCTTTGTATAAATGACTTTAACCATCATCATTACTGATTACAATTTATTAAACATCTTCCAGGGAAGTCTTTATCAAAATAAGATTTCGTTTACAGAAGGTCCATGAATTCACAATAACATACAATGTCCAATAACTCATCAATTAGGCTCAACTTCAGTTCGTGAATGAAAACCATGGAATGAATAAACCTGAATTTAATTGAATAAAGCTGTCCGAATGTTATTTTATCTTGTGATTTTAGCATTGCATGTCTACGACATAGAGTTAATTTTCCTGGTTTAAAATGTAATTTATATATTCTGCAAAGAAATGTAAGTAACCCAGAAAAAAATATTTACCAAACTGTAATCGAAAAGAAATCCAACACATTCCAACGAAACTTGTTTTACTGATAAAATAATCAAATCAAATCAAAACACCAATATAAATGACAATAGTTACAATATAAAGTTGGGCCGTGGTATTCATTTTAAAGGTACACAGTCACCTATAAAGCGTGTTGCAGTAACAAAAAAAAAAAACTTGTCCCCTTTCAAATTAATATGTACTGCCAAATATGTCCTTGAAACCGTTTCCTTACTCCTGCAAACAAGTGTTCAAACACTTGACCGGGCGCGAGCATAGGTGTCAACTTAAACAGCAAACGGGGCCGTGTGCATCGCCGGGAAGCAACATGTGTCAATGAGGAGTTGCCCTGACTGACTTGGCCAAAAATTGTAAAACATATTCCCGCTAGCTAAAACACGGCGTGTTACGGCTCACAATCGGACCTCCGGTCACGCGACCTTGTCGTGGTAAATAGACACACTTGGACTGTGTTAAGCAACCCGCAAAGCAATAACAAGGTGTTAAATAGCTGTATGCGAGAGACTAAGACCGTTTCCTAAGATGTTTTTGCTTTGAACTTTCGTATCAAGCAAAACTAATTGATAGTGTGAAAGAGTAGCCATATTAGGCTCCTGATTATATCCCTTTTACACTTTGTTGTAAAAACTGAATACAATTGTTTTAAATCATTAAATCAGCTGTAGCTAAATGCCATGATTCAACTGATAAGGCTACAAGATGTCTTGGTGTAACAATTTCAGATTACCCCCCCCCCCCCCAGTAACTTTAAATCTAGTCACTTTTAACAATTGGGGTAACGTGAAATTGATTTCTGAATACCGCGAATGTTTCATATTATCCTCTGAAACAGATTTTTTCCATGTTTATTTGCTTAAAATTCTTCTAAAAATCTCCTTCTTCTTTATATTGGTTTTCATGTAGATTGTCCTGCGCTGTGGTAGATATATCTGTCAACAGACATTAAATTAACATTTGTTTATTAACATTTTGCGACAATTTTATTTTTCATCGATTGGTTCCAGCTTTTAAATCGCTTAACGTACACGTTATTAATTGAATGATATAACATGGGTTTAGAGAAAAAGAATTTATCGTTTGGTTAAATAAGAGAGGGGGTAATCTGAAAAGTGCGGGGGTTAACCTAAAATTACGTTCAGAATACGCGTGGATGTAACTTAAAACCGATTTCAAATCACCGTGTGGTCTTTTTATTTATATTTCTCAAATATGATCAAACATAAAGAGATCAATACGAGTAGATCAATGGACGAACATATGATTGACGATCATCCATAAATTATCAAGATAATTTCTATTCCGGTAACATCTATTCCGCGAAATACCGTACTTACATGAGCATACGCTTAAATCCAGTTTTTATACAAGTACTTGATTAGGTTTTACCTTTTTTTAAGTCTTGAGTTTCTATTTGTCTATATGGGCAGAAGAGTTTGATTCATCTATGGGAGGAAATGTAAGGAATATATTATGTCAGTTTATATATATATATATATATATATATATATATATATATATATATATATATATATATATATATTTGTATGGAATGCGTGTAGCCGTGTTAGTCTCTTAGTGGATAGATAACAGGATGAAGACGCCTTAGTGTTGACTAACTGTTTAATTCAAGGGTAACTAGATGTATGCAATCGCCAAGGGACCACTGGATGCCTCTCGCGTCCCGACCTCAACAATAATTGGGAACGGCTACGGAGTGTATGCCCTTTTGAATGAGTTCAAGGTCAAAATTAAATATCTTGTGCACTTTTGTGATCAGATCTTTTACTGTGCCAAAGTTTCAGGTTTTGAAAATCAGCCATATTTTAGATGTTGCAGATACTGAAATTGGCTGAAGAAAGAATAATAAGGAAAGGGAAAAAAGAAACGAAATAGATATCGATGCCCATCCACAAGTTTTCTTAACACAAAAATGAATACAGAAATGAACATTTAAGCCACTTTTGCCTCCCCGTCCTTCGTCCAGAGGATACATGCAGGGTCACTGAGATTAAATGCTGGTACACTGAGGATAAATACAGGGTCACTGAAGATTAATGCAGGGTCACTTAGGATAAATGCAGGGTCAATGACGATGAGGATAAGAAAACAAAAGTCACTGAGGGTAGGGGAGAGTCAGTTAGGGTAAGTACAGGGTCCCTAAAAATAAAGAAAGAGTCACTGATGATAAGCATACTGTAACCGGGGATAAGTACAGTGGGACTGAGGGAAAGAACAGTGTCACTGATGATGAATAGGGTCACACAAAATGCGTACAGTGTGTATAAGGAAGTGTCACTGAGGATATATGTATAGTGCCGATCAGGGTAAGTACTGGATGAGAGAACAGAAGTGCTGGTTCCCTGAGTAAGTATATGACGGATGCAGACATTTGAGAATATAATGAGTCAGCGGTAAGAGCTTATTGAAAAGTATAATCAAAGAGAAGTGGGAATTACACAAGCCCTCCAGTTGTGTACAAAAAGAAGAGGATGGCCACAAAATGAAAAGCAGGAACAAAATAAGAATAGATGGAAAGCAAAAAGGGGAAAAGAGGAACACAAGAATTGAAGATTAGGAACAGAGAAAAAAAGGAGGAACACAAACAAAAAGAAGAGGAACACAAAATTTCGGAAGAGTGGGAACACAAAAAGAAGAGAAACACAAAATTTCGGAAGAGTGGGAACACAAAGAAGAAGATGAAGGACACATTAAGCAGACAAGGAACAAAAAAAGAGGAGGACACAAAAAGAAAAGAATGAAAACAAAAAGAAGAGGAAGGATGAACACAAAAAGAAGAGGAAGGATGAACACAAATAGAAGAGGATGAACACATGAAGATGAGGAATGATGAACAAAAAAAAGAAGAAGATAAACACACAAAAAAGAGGATGAACACAAAAAGAAGAGGATGAACACAACAAGAAGAGGATGAACATAAAAGAAGAGGATAAATTCAAAAAGAAGAGGATGAACACAAAATGAAGAGCAGGAACAACATAAGAATAGGTGGAATGCAAAAAGGGAAGAAGAGGAATACAAGAATTGAAGATTAGGAACACAGGAAAAAAAGGAGGAACCCAAAAAAGAAGAGGAACAAAAAAATGAGAGGAGGTACATCAGACAAAAAGAGGAGTTACACAGAATAGGATGTGAGTAGCAAACAATCACCTTATATTGGCGACGAGGGTTTGCTTATTGTAATGAGAAGGTAGGTTAATATATCATAGTATATGCCATGAAGATTTACCTAAACAACTTGCAGGAAGTTTGGGAGTACGGAAGCTGTTTTTTTAATGCAACTTTCAGGGTCGTATGAATAATCAGCGAAGCAACAGCTACAGACAACAGAATTATTTAAAAGACAGCGTGTGACGCTATGACCAAACTAAAAGGCCCATTATTAACGGTCACATATTTTTCATCGTGTATCCATCGCCTGACCGGAAGATGGTATTGACTATGAATTCCGGGTTAGTTTTGTTATGCAGCAGAATAATGGCTACTAGATATCTACAGCTTATTAATGCACAATTCCTACCCTGGATAAACGAGTACCGGCTTCCGCTGGACGTCCTTACCGAGTTCTAAAATATAGGGGCGCTCTTGTGCATGCCTAGCACAGGATGTTAGTAGGAGCAGGGTATCAGAAAGCAAGGGAAATCCAGAAATAATTGTCCTTGGGTGAGAATTAACTGTTTTCAAATAACAATGTGATTATGTAGGAAAACATTTTACAGCGTTTAGGTGTATAGTTCATAAAAATCTGCTTTGAAACCCTCCATTAGGTTTAAACTGTAAAAATTAGTAAATCAAAGCCAGAAATTCACGGGCTGATGCAAAATGTACGCAGTCCGTGTACGACGCATATAACGGTATGTAACCCCAAGAAAATATAGGGAACGGATAGTTGCATACTTGGTAATAGCATGTAATAAAGCATGTAATATATACATGCTCGAGTGCATGAGACGTTTTCTAAAATGGCTGTTCTCGTTATGTAAATAGTTTTATTTAGAAAGAACTGGACATAATGGTGTAGCTGTTCTATGTATTATATTTGAAATTAAGAAACATTAAAAAAATCGGTTGCAAAAAAATGAAGATGCCTTATCTCCCACTGAAAAACATTGATGATCACAAGGTGACCAATTCTTGTTAGTTCACTGGCTGTTCCTTAGCAATGAGACTTGTGTCAAGAGGGATGTCGCAGAAATATGCAGTAACTGCGCGACAATTGTCTCTCCCTGATGCGCTCTCAAAGGACCTGCTGATGGCCAGAATCAGTTGTGGCACTGTAGATTATATAGGCCAACAGACGCTCGTCTTCATTCATCTAGCAGGCGGAACGCATACAAGTTGCTGCGCAACACCTGTTGTGACCCCATGTGTTTTTTGCCAGACTTCTTGAGCCGGTGCGATTGATGTATACAGGCGTGTACATGTATGACAGATGAAAGGTATAGACTTAAAATGACCCAACGAAAGAAGTGGTTGCTGTGAACTTGAACTTTTACCTAAAAAATCAACAGGTCTATTACCCAGTTGGCAGAGAAGCGATATGTCATTGCTGGAAGGTTTGGAATGAAATGTTTAGCTTGAAATGTGTCCACAACCTTTTCAAAGAAGTGGATCCTGTGACCCTGACCTTTGACCTTGTGACCTCAACATCTATAGGATTCTTCTCCCACTTAGTAGGTAAGCCATATGTAAAAGATCAAATAATTGGGATGATAGGTTTGGCATAAAATGCATCCACAAGGTTTTCAAAGAAGAGGGTCCTGTGAAATTGACCTTGGCCTAAAAAAAAAATAAGTTTATGTAAAAGGTAATATCTCCATTGTTGTCATGAATATTTATTTCGTTACGCAAGGACATACACAAAGCCGTCTTTGAATTAGGTGCCCCTGGATATGCTGCTGCGTCACATTTCCTGCGATCAAGATCACGTAATTATCAGGTCGCTCACAATATAAGGTGAAATCAACAACACCAACACTGTTATAATATATATCCCATGCTGTTTTTGAAACGATGTTTTGATTTTAGCATATACAGACCAAAACAAAGCAGTTTCAAAGCTACATGTTATTATGCAACGTGCTATGACTTAAATAAAAAAAATCGAAACTGGTTCCTTTTGATAACATAGCATCAATATAAGAAGAAACTAGATCAAGATCATATAACTAGATCATATATCAGGACTCGTTTAAAGATTACAATTTTAAAATTAACATGGAGTCTAAATATACATAAACCAAAAATAAAACTAAATTAAACGAATTTGACGAAAAAGATATCATCGACTAAGTGAAACTAGATACATGTACATACATGTTTACTTGCAAAAAAAAAGTCCCAGTATTATACATTGCCTATGTGGAAACTGTCATTTATTGTGTATCTGCAGTTGTCCAATAACAGGGGTCCAATTATCGACTTTCGCCCGTCTTAGGCAAATAATGAAGATAAAGGCATTTTTCATTTTTTACCAAGCTATCATATCATAATTATCTTATAATACTGGCTAATACTTATTCAAATTATATATATTACAATAATAGATAACTATCTTTAAAAAGGCAACTTTTCCTCATCGGAACGGCTAAACAAGACTTATACTTAAATATTAATGAGCAACCTGTCTCAATAAAATTCATTCCGTAAATATGGCCAGCCAGTCTTAATAGTTCCTTAGTTGAGTTAAGTAGACACTTTCCTTTTGTCCTTCGCTTTTTTCTCTGTACTGTCTGTCTCTCTCTCCTGTCGATCTTTCTTCATTGCATATCTTCTTACGCTTAATTTATATATAACTGTAATTCCATCTCAGTATAACGTTGATGCAAACGTTAGTGTCAAAGAACACGTGTGTGTATGTGTGTGAGAGAGAAAGAGAGGGGGGGGGGGAAGGGGCAGGGCAATTATTGATGAAAAGATAGAGCCGTAAAAGAAGGAAAGAAGGTTATATGTAGAAAAAAGGGTGCAAGAAATTAAAGAAGAGAATGGAGTAACGAAATAAAGAAAAATATGTCGAGCAATTATGGATGAAAGTTATATTGAGCAAAATCAAACAGGGTGCAAGAAATTGTGGAACAGAAGGGAGTTACGAAATAAAGAAAAAAAAATGTTGAGAAAGAGAGAGAGAGAGAGAGAGAGGGAGAGAGAGATGACACGTGGAACGTTGTCGAGATTGTCGAACCGGTAGTCCGAGATAATGGTGAGTCGTCCGACTTCTTGTGGGCCGAGATCGCAAAGGGCCGAGATCTCCATAAAGCCATTGTATAATAACGCACCTGTCTTTAAGGACAGGTAAACACTGATAGTGGAAGAAAAACTAAGCTTATGATGAGATCTACAATTTTTTATCACAGCGGATTTCCCAGTGTGTGACGTCACTGCCGAGTTGACAGTGCTCATGCATAGATGTGCAAATAGTTTTTGAACAAATAACACAACCTCATGTTTTTTTTTTCTGGAGGCATAGATACAAAAAAAATGTTTCTCCGCCAGGAATTGGGCTCATTTCATAAAAAACTATTTTCATATTTTTTTCATAACCAATTATATAATATAATAATATATTGAGATGTGGAGTAATTTTGTTTGAACTGAAAAGGACTCCAATTACATGCTAACTTTGCAAAGCATCGTTCTGACCTTGTCAGTTAGTCTTTGTACGTTTGGGACCTCTTTGACATTTTATTCCTTTTTTGACACTTAAACTACTTTTTAATACTTAAGACTTTTTCATATTTTAACCTTTTTTCACACTTGATACACTTTTTATACTTGAGACATTGTTATATATGAGACCTTTCTTAGTTATCAAACAATTTTGCTCTAAAAGACACATTTTACGCGATTTTTTTTTTACAATTGAGACCTTTATTTCACATTTGAAACATGTTTTACATGAGACATTTTTTTATACGTGAGACTTATATCCACATTTTTTTCACTAGATTCACTTTCCCCCACTTCTGACCTTTCGTTTACAATTGATATATTTTTTACAATGTAGACATTTGACATTCTTGGCTGACTTTTCACTTCAGACACTCGTTTTTGTTTTATTCAGGTCATAAGTAAATAAGAACTTTATGACTACAACATTTATAAAAAATATCGTCCACTTGGTTATCACTGTAGCTAAATCATAATCATTACTCATGACAATTTATATAAACATCTTCTAGGGTAGTCTTTATCAAAATAAAATTTCGTTTACAGAAGGTCCCCGTAATACATACCGAATTCACAATAAAATACAATGTCCAATAGGTCATCAATTAGGTCAAACTTCAGTTCGTGATTGAAACCATGGAATGAATAAACCTGAATTTAATCGAATAAATCTGGCCGAGTTTGCATGCTATATTATATTGTCTTGTGATTTTAGCATTGCACGTCTACGACATAGAGGTAATGTTCCTGTATTTATATATTCTGCAAAATAATGTGAGTAACCCACAAAAAAAATATTTACCACTCTGTAATCGAAAAGATTCAACAAAACTTGCTTTAATGATAAATAAGCAAATTTGGAAAACACCAATATAAATGACAAAAGTTACAATATAAACTGGGGGCCGGGGTATTCATTTTAAAGGTACACAACCACCTATAAAGCGTGTTGCATTAACAAAAAAATAACTTCTTCCCTTTAAAATAAATATGTACTGCCAAAATATGTCCTTCAAACCGTTTCATTACTCCTGTCAACTAGAATAGCTAATTGGGCCGTGTGCATCGCCGGGAAGCAACATGTGTCAATGAGGAGATGCCCTGACTGAATTGGCCAAAAAATGTAAAACGTTCCCGCTAGCTAAAACACCGCGTGTTGCGGCTCACAATCGGACCTCCAGTCACGCGACCTTGTCGTGGTAAATAGATACTCGTGGACTGTGTTTAGCAACACGCAAAGCAATAACAAGGTGTTAAACAGCTGTATGCGAGAGACTAAGATGTTTTTGCTTTGAACTTTCGTATCAAGCAAAACTGAATTGACAGTGTGAACGAACAGGCATATTAAGCCCCTGATTATGTCCCTTTCAAACTTTGTTGTAAAAACTTAATACAATTGTTTTACATCATTAAATCGGCTGTATTTAAATGCCATGATTCAACTGCCATGGCTACCAAAACTATCCCTCTCACAAGTTTTCCTCCCAAATCGAAAGGAGGAAGGAGTCGGGACACCAATGGATGTCTTAGACGGACTCTCGGTGTAAAGGTTTCAGATTACCCCCCCCCCCCCCCCGGTAACTTTAAATCTAAGCATTTTTACAAATTGGGGTAACGTGAAATTGATTTCTGAATACCGCGAATGTTTGCATATTATCCTCTAAAACAGATTTTTTTTCATGTCTATTTGCTTAAAATTCTTCTAAAAATCTCCTTCTTCTTTATATTGGTGTTCATGTAGATTGTCCTATGCTTAAATCCAGATTTTATACAAGTACTTGATTAGGTTTCACTTTTTTAAGTCTTGAGTTTCTATTTGCCTATATGGGCAGAAGAGCTTGATTTATCTATGGGAGGAAATGTATGGAATATATTACGTCAGTTTTTACGTCATTCTTTTTTAAAGAATTTACTTGTATGGGTTTCATGTGTCATTCCATCCCATTAAAGGTGAATTCAGAGCAACATGCGTCATGCTGGACACATTAAAGCCCACTGTTATGAATTCTGAAATGACTTTTGACTTCAACAGGTATTAAATTTGGAAGAACACCATCGAAATTCAACACTTCGCCTACAAGTGTACCCACCACCGTGATCCGTTTGAAACGATCCCCTGCCCCCGTGGCGGGGGTCATCCTGAGGACTTTCCATGATGTCATCACACCTTTTGAGGTGCCTTAATAAATTGGTGATTTTTGTAATACCGTATAATCTCTCCCTTGAGCAAAGAATAAATAGTAAATGGATATTTAATAGGTCCAAAGAACACTGAATAGAGCGTATCAGGCAAGGAGCTCACTAAATGGACTATTTAACCATATATTTTCTACATGAATGAGTTGATAAAGGGCCAGTGCAAATAGGGGGCAATTGCTTTGCATATTTTGCACGTTTTGCAAGATAATAAGCTGTCAATAACGATAAGAATGAAATAAATGAAAACGTCAATTCCTTTGCGGATGTTGTTACCGGTATCTATTGCCATATGACTAATATCAACTCTAGAGAGTGCAGTATAACCGCCTTCCTCATTCTGGGTTTATTGTAGCTGAGCATTATATTTATTATCTGGGTTGTTTCATTAACATATAAATTTTAAAAAAAAATGAATTTCAAAACTAATGTTGCATCTTTAAAGAAAAATTAAGTATTGTACATACCGGTTCTTTCTGAAACAACTTTATTGAAAACTTGGGGAGGGGGGCAAGATGGTTAGTTGTCGATAACACTGGTTCAGTAAGTGATATATATATATATATATATATATATATATATATATATATATATATATATATATATATGTGGATGTATGTATGTATGTATGTATGTATGTATGTGTGTTTGCGTTAATGGTGTGCCAATATATCGATTATATCGATGATCGGTCATTTTCTTTTAATATCGATTAAATCGATTGCATTTTCGCATAATCGATCACAAACGATTATTATTCATAACCAAAGTAGTCACGTCATCCCGATAGGTTTTGAAAATCAGCCATATTTTAGATGTAACAGAGACTGAAATTGACTGAAGAAAGAATAAAAAGAAAATTGAAAAAAGAAAAGAAATTGATATCGATGCCCATCGACAAGTTTATATTTACACAAAAAGGAATAAAGAAATGAAAATTGCAGCCACTTTTTGCCTCCCCGTCCTGAGGATAAGTGCAGGGTCACTGAGGATAAATGCTGGTACACTGAGGATAAATACAGGGTCACTGAAGATTAATGCAGGGTCACTGAGGATAAATGCAGGGTCAATGAAGATGGAATAAGAAAAAAAAGTCACTGATGATAGGGGAGAGTCAGTTAGGATAAGTACAGGGTAGGGCTGAAAGGAGTACTCGAGTACTCGAGTCCGGATAATACTTACCGAGTACTCGAGTCCATAATTCGGACTCGAGTACTCGTGTATGTACATGCATATCTGAACATAACTGCAAATTTACTGACAGTCTCGGCCAATTTATTCATTATCGAAGTAAATATCATACTGTACAGTTTATTTCGAAGAGACTCGCATTTATGAGTTATATGCTTTCGAATGGATTTTTCCAGTCTGTTAAATTTTGGTATCTATATCTATTCCTTCGTTTGGAGTCACGAATTCAAATTTATGTATTCTTTGCATCGATAAACAGATGTCCGTTTAACTTTACAGCGTTGCCATGGTAACGAGTACTCGAGTCCGAGTCGGGTAATGCCTATCGGGTACTCGAGTCCAAAATTTTGTACCCGTTTCAGCCCTAGTACAGGGTCCCTAAAAATAAAGAAAGAGTCACTGATGATAAGCATACTGTAACCGGGGATAAGTACAGTGGAACTGAGGGAAATAAAAGTGTCACTGATGATAAATTAAGGGTAACACTGGATACGTACAGTGTGGATAAGGAAGTGTCACTAAAGATATAAGTACAGTGCCGATCAGGCTAAGTACTGGATGAGAGAACAGAAGTGCTGGTTTCCTGAGTAAGTATATGACGGTTGCAGACATTTGAGAATATATTGAGTAAGCAGTAAGAGCTAAAGATTATTGAAAAGTATAATCAAAGAGAAGTGGGAATTACACAAGCCCTCCAGTTATGATTGAGCAGTGTTAGTGTGCTACGTTATTTTAAAGTGACAGTTACTCGCTTGCGCACAAAAAAGCACCAAAAACTTGAACACTTCTGAAAATGGGAAAAAATATTATTCTTTCCATCAAGCCTGTTCTTGTGCATCAATGACTGGTGCTGAGGGTCCATTAACTATGCCTTATTGAATTTAATATGTCTTTTTATTACAAGGAAATAACGTTAAAAGACAAATGAGTCACATCAAATGCGTGTCCCTGGATGCTTGTAAGTGTGACCATCACAGTTTTAAATAGAAGTCCTGAATATTATATTTAGTTAAGTATTATTATCTGTTGAAAATATTTTGCTGATTAATGTGAAAACCATTCATTAGATAGATTAGATTATAATTCAATATGCCATTCTCTGGAATTGTTTTATATCCTTTATGTGCCTCTAACGTGGCAAAATCAATAAACGTGATCAATACACGTGTTTACACAATACCTCCTCCCTAATTTAAACCCTTTTTGAAAAGTTAAAGCCAGGGCATTATTGTGCGAAAAATTAATTATCCGCGTTTTAATATTGAGGCAATAATCGCAACATCTGCTATGGTTTACTTTATATTAATAATAATTAATGGTTATCATTGTATCAGGCACATTTTCTTCTGAAAAGGACAATAGATATAGTGTACTCATCAACTGTAAATAATCATATTATACGATTAGTATCGGTATCTGAAATGGAACCAGACCCAAACTACGCGACGAACACAATTGGTTTCGTGAGAAGTACATAAATACAGGAACAAAAATATTCAAAATTAAAAAACATTTTTTGGGACCATCATATCATAACATTATACAACATTATAATGTTAAACAGAAGTATAGCAAATAAAATGCATGACAACAGGTGACTTGTCATGGGGGAGGATAAAGAAGTGAAACACAAAAAAAACACACAAAAAGAAGAGGAACACAAAATTTCGGAAGAGTAGGAACACAAAGAAGAAGATAAAGTACACACGAAGCAGAGAAGAAACAAAAAAAGAGGATGATGAACACAAAAAGAAGAGGATAAACACTAAAAGAAGAGGATAAACACAAAGAGAAGAGGATGAACACAAAAAGAATAGGATGAACACAAAAAGAAGAGGATGAACACAACAAAAAGAGGATGAACATAACATGAAGAGGATGAACATAAAAAGAAGAGGAAGGATGAACACAAAAAGAAGAGGATGAACACAAAAAGAAGAGGATGAACATAAAAAGAAGAGGAAGGATGAACACAAAAAGAAGACGATGAACACAAAAAGAAAAGGATGAACACATCAAGAAGAGGATGAACATAAAAAGAAGAGGATGAATACAAAAGAAGAGGATGAACACAAAAAGAAGAGGATGAACACAAAATGAAGAGCAGGAACAAAATAATAATAGGTTGAATGCTAAAAGGGAAGAAGAGGAACACAAGAATTGAAGATTAGGAACACAGGAAAAAAGGAGGAACATAGAAAAAAGAGAAACAAAAAAAAATAGAGGAGGTTCATCAGACAAAAAGAGAAGTTACACAGAATAGGATGTGAGTAGCAAACAATCACCGTATATTGGCGACGAGGGTTTGCTTAACCTAATGAGAAGGTTGGTTAATACATCATAGTATATGCTATGAAGAATTACTTAAACAACTTGCAGGAAGTTGGGAAGTACGGAAGCTGTTTTTTTTTTAATGCAACTTTCAGGGTCGTATGAATAGTCAGCGAAGCAACATGATGATATGACCAAACAAAAAGGCCCATTATCAATGGTCACATGTTTTCCATCGTGTATCCATCTAACAATGTGGCATGCAGAAACAGCGAAGAAACAGCTACAGGCAACACGACTGTTTACAAAATAGCGTGAGACGCTGTGACAATAAATAATCCAATTATTCCTGGTCACATGTTTTTCAACGTGTATCCATCGCCTGACAGGAAGACTATTAATTCCGGGTTAGTTTTGTTATACAGTATAATAATGGCTACTAGATATCAACAGCTTATTAATACACAATTCCTACCCTGGATAAACGAGTACCTGCTTCCGCTGGACGTCGTTACCGGGTTCTATAATATAGGGGGCGCTCTTGTGCATGCCTAGCACAGGATGTGAGTGGGAGCAGGGTATCAGAAAGCAAGGGAAATCCAGAAATAGTTGTCCTTGGGTGAGAATTAACTGTTTTCAAATAACAATGTGATCATGCAGGAAATTTTTTTACAGCGTTTAGGTTTATGGTTCATAAAAATCTGCTTTGAAACCCTCCATAAGATTTAAACTTGTAAAAGCAGTATATTAAATCCTGCTATTCAAGGGCTGATGCAAGATGTACGCAGTCCGTATACGACGCTATATGCTCCACTACATTTACATGGATGCATATGACGGTATGTAAACCAAAGAAAATATAGCGAACGCAAAGTTGCATACTTCGTAACAACATGAAATAAAGCATATAATGTATACATGCTCATGCGCATGAGGGGTTTTCTAAAATGTCTGTTCTTGTTATGTAAATACTTTTTGGGGAGGGGGGGGGGGGGGGTATTCATTTGTTCAAGTTCTCCAGTTTATTACGAACGACTCCGCATTTTTCTTCTACGCTGTTCATTGTTTCATCGCTTTCCAACAGACCCTTACTCTTCGCGCCTGCGTTGGCCATGCAGGAGTTTTGATACAACGCAATCCATTTTATTTTAATGGCAGAATTGGCGCTCAATAGCCGGAATGATCATATTATTTCATAATCCGCGTAACTAATGATCATAACCATACACTATATGACACATATGCTTCGCAATATACTGGACAAAAACACTTAAAACTGGATAATAAACAAGACACAAAACGAAAAAGATTATAAGTAAATAAAAAATAAAGAGATTAAATAAAGTACCAGAACTATTTTAGTTTGTTTTATTTAATTTTCACACAAGTTTTATCAGGATAACATATACAGCTGCTTTTTGCTGGTTTTCATTAGGGTCGTCGGTCCAGTCGGTTATACATATAATACATAATTTAAGATTAAAAAAAAAAACATTATACAGATTGAATATGAAACATAATGTTTCACGAATACACATAGCAGAATACAGTATGAGAGGCTGCTATAGGCACATGGTCGAAAACAGAAAGCATTAAATTATAAAGTACATATCTAAATCTCAGACGTGTCATCAGCTACATGACAGTTTATGGTAAATACACATACATAACTGATTATAAAACTGTGCTATCGCATCAAACATCTGACCTAGGGCTTAAAATGGCAAACTTTAAAGGGAAATACAGTTGAAACCATAGATAAGGACCAGCATATATACAGGGGTCACTTTGCGAGGCCGCGTAGCGTGTGAGCCCCTGCGTCTCCCCCTTCTAAATCCACCCCTGGAAAAGGAATCCCTCATGAATAGAAATCCGAGGGAGTACTCTTATACAAGGTACTTAGGCACTGTCGTATATGTAATACACAGATATATATATATATAACCGTATATAGTTAGTTGGAATAATAGTGTTGTACTACAGTACTGTTTCGTGAGTTCAGCTTACCAGACGGCGCACTCTTCCTGATGTTTTGAATTTATACATGTATTACATTGATTATATATCATATATTAATTTTCACATGCTAGCTTATGATAGTATACTCTCGGTTACAAAACTCGCCTACTTTTTAGATTACGCAAGTGACGAAAACAAGACGGTAAACTTGACAGACATTGATGATGCCTATTATTAAAACGTACCCTTTGCGTAAGTCTACACGACAATTTTTTGTTAATTATTTTTTGTAATGGATCTGTCACCAGAGTCCGACTCAACAGACTTTACAAAGACTTTGTCGGATTCTTCATAATTTCACGGCTTTTCAATGGTCTAGCTTGTCAAATTTTTGGCTGCGGTAACTTGTTCCACAAAGATAACTTGATTTTGTTTTAGATATTTTATTGTTACTGAATATGCACATATAAATCACATAATACAAGCATCAGTGGGATTGAGTGCAAGCTACTTAAAGCTCACCTCGACTCTCTCCCGAATGTTTCCATTAACAATATACAATGGCAGTATTCAGAGTGTTTGGATGTGATTGAGTTTAGATGAGGTAGGGTGGTATGGATGTTGGGTGAATGCAAGTTGTAAATTTTCTTAGTAAGAATGGAAGAAATTGTTTATTTATTCTTTTTTTATTTTAATTAATTATTTGGAAGACAGGAATTTAAAATTGTTTTGTTTTATTTGTGTTTCAGGTCCTAGTATATATTCAGGCTCGATAACTTGATCTGAAGATCATAAACGGAACGCATAGTGCACGGGCGTCATTTGTTAAATTATGTTAAAAAAAAACGGGCTTTTTCTCAAGGGAATTACTTTTAATAAAAAAGTTGAAGATAACCGTTCTTCGGTTCCTTATGTTATAACATGGTAAATTCTGTGTGTGTGTAAATAAAAATAGGTCAAACTTTACAATTAAACCTGGCATACAGGTCCTCATAGGTTCGAAATTTTACAATTTTTAATTATATTTTAAACTTCCTATCAAGTGATTTGTCGTAATCAGCGCCAACGTTTAGGTACACCATTATAATGTTGTTTCTTGGTTACGATAACCTGTAGGCAATGTGGTCATTTTTCATTGACGATAACCTAGACCTGAATGGGCGAATTCAATTGAATTATTTTTTTAGGTCTGTCAACATGATATATATATATATACAATATATATATATATATATATATATATATATATATACTACCCTGATATAAGGAATAAGAGCTTGTGTAGAAGGGGTGTTTAAAGATTTGCCAATAAAAATAATTTATTTCTCACAAATGTGTCTTCATCGTTACGTCATGTATACGTAATACAGAATAAATCGGACTAAATAGGTTATCGGAATACTAATACAAACCAATGCTTATGGGACAAAATTAAATGCTATCATGCCAATATTTTGGCCCTGTAGCTGATGATTGTTCGATTGTGTCAGTCGCCAAAAGTTTACGCAACATCAGATTGGAGTGGACGAATTTGCTCACGCAATCATCAATTTTGCAAAAATAAATATGCAGTTTATCTTACTAGCGGTTTAACGTATTTTTGCGCATTATATTCATGTCTTCAATGCATATTTTATTTGAGGCACAGGATAAGAAATGAAAAACGCAAATTGAGACGTCTGTCTTTATTTCCAGCAACAAGGACAAACGACAAAACTTTATTTTTGATAGAAGGAGGAACAGTGATGGAGCTTTATAAGCCTTTAGCCAAGATAAGGTTGAGTACGAAATGTTTTAAAACAGTCTTAGCCGGTATTTCCAATATATATACATAGGAGATAAGAATCGGGAGCAGATAGGGCTACTTATTAATGCAGAATTCCAGAAATCTCTTTATTTCGAGTAAAATATTTTAATTGTGCACAATTAATATTTCCTTCCTTAAAGGTGGTCATCAAAGGTATGATGAAATGCATTCATTAACAAACTGAATTTTAAATTTATTTCACATCAAGCCCTTCTCCCCCATATATATATATATAATTCTTTCATTATTTATTATTTTATATTACCTTATCCCAAAATGTTTGAGTTTCAATTCATTCATATATGTTATTATTGTATATTTATGTTATATTGTATTATTATATATATATATATATGTTTTTCTTCTTATTATTATTGTATGTTGGTTGAGTTGTTCAGTTTCTAGGTTTTCCTTATTGAACTATCTGAGCATATTATTTTCTATTACCTAATCCCATAATGTTTCAATTTCAATTCATTGATATATGTTATTATTATATTTTTTACCTATACATATATTTATGTTCTTGGATGTCACCTAGTGTTCTATATGTATATTGTGTTATCCAGGTGAAATAAATAATATAGATATGTGTATTTATTTATTATAAATATATATCACCTTTAAAGAATTGATTTCCAAGGAAATACCCATTGATATATCCTGGATAGCGTGAATAGAGTAAACCTAGAAAGTACCTGCCTTTGCATTTGGTTTGTAATGAGGTCTTTTTAACGAAGAATCCTCGGGCATCACGTTCCACTTTTCTTTGTCCTTGAGTATACGCGAAAGCCTGAGTCCAGATCATCTTTGTATACACGATAAACCTTATTAATGCAATGGCTGTTACTTGGTCGCAAATTCTCGTAAAACTTTCATTAAATAGCTTCATTATTCCATAGGCACGGAAGTATCACGTGTTGGATCCACCAATCACGTGGTCAAGTCACGTCTGCATAAACCTGGAGCTTTATAAAAAATCTCATAAGAGCACACGATATCCAAAGGGCAGGTTATAAAATATGCACAAAAAGGTGTTATTCATGAAGAAAAACTACTTTCAAAGACAGAAAATATCTTGTGAAACTCTCATTAAACAGCACATATCAGCAAGGGCGGAATTTCGTTCGGCGATGTTGCGGAAGGGGACTCCCCCAAACCCCCCTCCCCCCTCCCCCCGGCACACAATTTCAGCAAATTATTTAGAGTATAATACCTATCAATGGGATACTGGTATCCCTTTTGTAATGTTTAAATAAATTTGAATGTTTGTGAATCTGTGTCTGTGTTTTTTATGACTAACCCTTTATTTTTAGGATACAATATTAAAAGAAATATTAAATTGTGCTCTTGTCACATGTTAAAATCTATTCGATATCATAAAATGAGATTTCTATACCCATGTCTTATTTATATTTATAAATCAGTTGACAAACAAGAGCGGAAATTGTGCTTAATACGCCCTTCGCATATCTTGTGACCCCTGACCTCATTAAATCTGTGTGAATTTTGCTCAGAATGTAATGCATGCAGATGATAGACTGTATTGGTTATTACTCATACTGAATGTCATGAAAAGCCATCAGATTTTTGGTAAGTCATCACGGTGCCACCAAACTCCGGTGACCTCTGAACTCATTAAATATGCATGGATTTTGCCGGAATTCGAACTTAGGCGAGATATTATATTGATCAAAATTTTATCAAAACCCATCATATTCCTTTATGATATATGTACTTTAAAACGGCGACACTACGAATTGTCCTGTACAAAGCACCCTGCTGTCCTCTGACCTCTTAAAATATGCATAAATTTAGCCGAGAAATTATTTCGGGGGGGTGGGGGTGGGGGTGGGGGGGTGGGACTGTATTGGTTATTGACCTCTGTTCTCAGAAATATGCGTTGGTTTTGCCCATAATCGAACTCGGGGGAGATAATCTATTAGTAGGCAGGTATGGTGAGTTTTGTGAAAATCCGTCAAAGCCTTGGTGAATTAACGCGGCAGCACTAACAATTGACGGACGGACGGACCGACGGACGGACGGACCGTGGGTATGCCATAATAGGTTCCGTCTTAGACGGGCGTATATAAAAATAGTGCCCAGATCATTTTGGACTGTTGCAATGAAGACTTCGTTCCTTATTCCTCTTCTAGAGACGTTAATTATACCTCCTTCAGGATGTATTCTATATTTATCGGCGTTGGTTGTTTAGTCTGTTTTCAACTTTTCTCAACAATCGTGAACGGATTTTGATGAAATTTTGTGGATGACCAGGAAGAACACACCAACATGAATCAACATAATATCGTTTCAAAAGGATTCATTAAAGGAATATTTGTGAAAACGAGACCGTCGTCACTCATTGGTATGAGGGGAAATTTAAATCGTCAAATTCCGAAAGGGTGAGCTGAATTATGATGTAACCACTCAGTGGTGGATCAAGCAGAAAGAACCCTTTTTTAGGGTTTAATCTTGGACTCCTATCTTTCTGGATCAAAGGACCCTTTTAAAGGTTTTCTTTTTAGTCTTCCTGAGTTGGACCCTCCCATTTCCAAAATCCTGGATCCGCCCATGCCATCAAGTTAGTGAACCGTGATACACATTTCTCTCGGCTCGGATTAGTGTGATTCCTTCAATTACGTACTACACAACAACGGTTGATCGGGATCCTGCTGATCTAGAATGTTAGAGGGGTATGTATATATATGGTTTCTTAATATTTTTCTTTTCTTCAGGGTTCATCTTCTAGTTCCTGTTAAAGTAACTTTGGGTTATTTAAGGTTTATTCTTAGTTCCTGGGAAACGGAGAATGATTCAAATTATAAAATAAAAATAGGAGTAAGCATGATATGAACTTTATGGCATAAGCGTTTTGTCTGAATTTGTCCATCATTTTCCTCTTGTAAAATTATGTGTCGGAAATTCATTACAATTTGCACGTCTGTACCAGTTAACAATAATTTCACAGAAAAATTTCAGAGCTTAAACTTCTAAAGATGCATTTTCATATCTAGCCCTAAAGTCATGTTTTGTAAGTTTCCAATAAAAATATTATCGAATGTTCGATCGAAAACTAAATGCTTATAAGAGCGTAACTGTACAGTATTGACCATATCTATAACCAATTTTTTATAATTAATATCATATTTATGGAAAGAAGCGGGGTAGTTTGACGTCTTCAAAGAGGTGATGGATATACATTCTCGTTTTCATAAGTAAACGGGATCATTTATGTGAATTAAGGATTTTCTAGATATTCACCCATTAAACCACCTCGACAACAGACACTATTTATAAATATATTGTGTGCGTATATATATATATGTGTGTGTGTGTGTGTGTGAGTACATATTTCAATAATAAAAGTTAATTAAGTGTTTCAACTATATTTTTTGTGAAAAAAGAGGGGCCCCTGAACACCCCACTAATTTTTCACATCCAAGGAAATTAATGTATCGCTCATTTGTTTGACTGCCAGGGACCAATACAGCATTTCATAACGTGGGTCTCGGGTCGATATCGAGGCAGATAGGGGGGGGAGTATGGTAATACGGTCGAGAAACATTTCGAAAAGTCATGTTGCTGGGAATAATTTTGGTGGTCTTTCTGTGTTAAACATTGACGAATTTTTAGATCAAAATAGGAGTTTTCGCCCCCCCCCCCCCCAAAAAAAAAAAAACACACACACACACACAATCCACCCCTGATTGTTCCATCAGTGATTACAGAATATGTTTGTGTGTTTGTCACCTCCCCAAAGGAGGTTTATGTTTCCATGAGTTTCCTCAACAGGTTTCTTCAAGAGTGATTGTTTTCTCTAATTATCTTTGCTTTTTTAACACGATAATGCAGGTAGGTAAAATGTCGGGCAACCGTATAGACATAACGTATCGATCTAAATGTATATCGATTCTATTCTAGTAAAGTGTGTTGTTCCTGCTACATCGGCTGTACTTGCTACCCGCGGTGCCGGCCGCGTGTTTCAAGATATATTGCTGTCATTTTCACAAGCAAGAAAATGTACGTTTTTCTTCAACGGAAGAAACATATTTTTTCTGTCCTTCTCTAGGTTTTGATATAAGGATTTTAAACAGCCGCGATGGCCATGGAGAGTTCAGAAATATTGCCCAGAATTAATCTATAGAGTTTAAGGTACTGGACTGGCTTCACAGTCCTAGCGCTGCACCGGATCTATGAAACATACACGGCTTCCTCTTTAATTGGTTCTTCATATTTTAATCATATCCGACCAATGAGAGCGCCGCCGATCTGCCGACAATCCCACGATGGTGTTGTCGACTTTAAGTCTTCTTTTGCCTTTCATAACGCGAATCCTCAATAAGGACGAAGTTAACTGCACCAAACTTATAAACTGGAGAACATATATTCCAGTTGGTTTCGCTCTTTAGCACAAGCAGCAACTAGAAAACGAAACATGGATGACGTGAGGATTTCAAATATCAGATCGTAAAACAGAGTATGGAACTGGAAATCTTCTTTTAAAACTGTTCTTCCCTATGATGTCTTTCTGGTCTGTTCAATTTTGTAGCTTGATTCAACCCCTCTCCCCTCGGCGAGCGTACTCAGTTTACCGTTTCATATATTTGGCAACCGCCCATGATAGCCAATGCCCATTCACTCCTGGGTTAAGAGGGTGCGCCTTTAAGGTGAAGACTTTCAGCTTCGGTTCTTGACGCAAACACGTGACCGTACGGTCACAAGTCTAGCGGACTGTCCTTAACGCTGCATTTTGTTTTAAATTGTAAGATTTCTAAGAAGTCATGAAATTTTTTTTTTTTTCATTTTAAGAAATACAGAATGACCAGATTATAGGTTAATTCATAGGTCATATTTTTTATATAAATTTAAAGCGTCCGATTTATATTATTCCCGTTAATTAATAGTACATGGTTAAATATAATGCTATAGCTATTCCCTGCAGAATTCAGGACTTCAATATTCTAGGTTATAGTAGGTCCCCGGCTGACAGAAATTAATATTGGCAGTATGATCACGTGTTAACTTTCAAGCATTCCCATTTTAGGAGAAAGAAAAACGGTAATCAGGGTATGGCCGCCAAACCAAATGTAAAATGCATTTCCCCGAATTTGTATTATTATTTATTATTTAAGAAATTTTGTTAATGATTGATGACTGCTCCATTTAATTTGTTGAAGATATGTTTGTTCCAACAAGACAACGCTATCTATCCGAACAATTATATTGTATTGTTTTTTCTCCTTTGTAATTGCAAATAACAGTAATATTTGTGTTCCCTTCATGTTCCGGTTGATTTGTGTCACCTGTGACATCTCAGGCGTGCATACTGTAGTACAGATCATATTTGTTTAAATTATCGTTTCAGGTAAACGATATTATGCCGTTACACTAATATAGGCCAGTTAAGCTGCTGTAATTTTCAGTTTACTGAGTGCTTACACATTGACAGGGATGGAAAACACATTTAATATGATTTGTCAAGACCGTGAGAAGTCCCAAAGCTTTCATAAACCCGTCAACAGGAAGTTGGTTTGATAGCTGCTCTTCTTTTCACTTCCATGGCTATGAGGTATAACGCAAACCTCTGCTGGACAAACAAGGGGATCAATATGACAGAGTAAATGCTTTTTCAAAGATTGTTTTCCTCCATAGATGTATCCATATTACGCCAATCTTATGGGATCCTGTCAATGAATAAGAAACTTTGGCCTCCCCTTTCGGATATATTGTCATAAACAACACATTATCTTAATGTTTTTTATTTGTTTTATTTACAGGACGGGAGCTCATTTGTGACTCATTGGATAAAGATCATGGATAACATGATATGAGAATGTTCTGCTATTATTATATATGCACAGGAATGTTCTTCATATCTGCAGGAATGAACTTCATAGCCCATAACTTGTATTTAAGACTAAGAGAGCAAATTCTCTGAAGTGTGTAGAGATTTCTCTAATTTGCCGTGCAGGTTCTGGTATGAACTGGACCGGCACCTTCATCAAGGTATCCACACATTACAAGTTTTGGGTTAGGTTTTGCTGACGTCATGTTTTACACACCCACGAGTCTGAAAAGTAGTCATTATTTATTACCTTAAAAGGGTCCATTCACATCATGATAAAATATACATGAAGTTTCTACATAAAAGTTTATGGTATTTGCAAGGGTTTTTTTTTTAAACTGTTTGCTTACTGTTATACAAAAGAAATAAGCTTTTACCGGGCGCGATCAGTCGCACAAAAAAAAAAACAGATACATAGTTAGCACGCTAACTGGCAGCCATACCCCTCATGTTCACAAATCAAGATTTTTTTTCTTTTTATCCGGGTTCTCACGCATGCGTAAGATCGGATCGGATTGTTTTGGTAAACTGGCAGATGAACACGTCAACCGGTTATTCGCCACACACAGAAATACAGCAATGTGAATCGGAGAGCGTACGTCAGAGAGTTTTACTGAGGAAACTTTTGTTTAAAAGCAAATGAACAAATGGCGTATGCATTATCGGAAATATTTACGTACCTGAGAGTAAAGTGTATGCACTGTTTTTTTTTTCTTCATGTTGCGCCCTCTGTACGTGTGTTTTATTTAATATTTAACCTACAAACAGCCACGTGCCACCTCATGAGAAAGAAAAGGACATAAATCCAATCATGCTGTTTCGACCTTGATCTTTCAGTGCTTGACTCTGAAATTGTGACTTATATGATTTTTACTCTGTCCCTGATAAGTATTTGCTTGTTGTGCTTTCCTGAGGGGAAAAAAAGGTGTGGGGCAGAATAACATTTCTAGCTATGGAAACAACCCGTATAACTGTCACTATACAAAGATCAGCAGGTAGACGGATATGCCTGGTCTTATCTGTACAAAATAAGTGTTTAGTTATAACAAATGGCTACCCGGACCATATTGTGGGATTCGGCGTCTAGCATTATGCCACACGTAGGTATTCTGAAGATGAACGGGGGACCTGTACCGTCCTATGGACTCACTGACCAAACAAACAATGATATAATATCTAACATGGAATAGATGAGGAATAAAAAAAATATCCAAGATGAATCCTAATCTGAAATGATATAATGACATGTGCGAGATGTTAGACTGGTCTGTATACATTATTCTCGACAGATTCACAAATTAGTAAAATTAAAATACAAAAGACAACCGATTTATCAATAATGACCATGCGTGTAAGAAAGTCAGTTTTTGTATTCATGCAATAATGGGATGGGCTTTTATTAATGGCAGTAAGTGAATGTAGAAGTATGTCGATGTACCATTGCTATTAGTGTACTAGTATAGGGGTAAACATGGAAAACTAAGGGACCTTTTCCATGCGCGTGGAAACGCGCGCGTTTACGCGCCCTGAAAAAATCGCGCAAGTGTAAATCAGGTATACCTTTTCCATGCACGCGTTTCCGCGCGCGTGTGAAATCGACATCGTGCGATGCGCGATTTTTCAGCGCCCGTTTCCGCGCGCGGAAAAGTCGCACCAATGTAAATCATGTGTCCCTTTTCCATGCACGCGGAAACGCGCGCGGGTCAGCCTTCTTGTGAAGGTCAAAGACGAAAATGCATTCTTTTTGAGGACGCCCCAGCATAGGCCTCTATCATGCATGGCGACAAATCATACTTAACTGCTGTTCTGCTTGTCTACTTTAATGCATGATCATATATATTTTATATAAACATATATATGTGCTGCGGGGGTGTTAAATATCTTATTACGGACAGTGAATAATCTCTTAAAGCCTATAGCCTATATAAGATCACCATCGGCCTGTCGATAGCACACTGTACCGTAATAAAAACTGTACGTTCCTGCAAATATAACGAAATTTTAAATGTATACATGCATACAGTGAACAGTACATAACAGGCACATGCTCGACATGATGCCGGGAAGGCGTTGGGGCGGGGAATCCCTTGTGAGAAAACACGTCACGGGAAGGGGGGATTCCGCGGAAACGCGCGTTTCCGCGCACATGGAAAAGGGGCCTAATACATGTTATATAATAACCGATTTATAGGCCTATATAACCGTTTTCCATCAGATACTCTTGCTTGGGTAGAAACCATTTAAATGTTTGGTTCATTGTGAACTAGAAATATGCATCAGTCCCTGATAATAATCAAAAAAGAGAGCTGGAAAAATGAAAATAAAACCTATAGAATAAATTGGTAAAATATAATATATGGAAAATAGAAATATTCATTCTAAAGAATGCATACTAACGGGGTTCCCTATATTGTGGGATGCTCCCAAAACCGTGTTTGCATTCACTTATTCGGCCCATATTCCCAGGTTCATTCGTGCATTATTTGAGAATATACCTAGATGACGTTCTAGTATCCCGATCATGTGCCGATCCACTTCAAAATCTAATGGATTCTTCATTGGCCTGTTTCCGAAAAGCCCTGACAATTTTAGGAGATTCGGTTCATGATTGCGTGAATTATGTTGTAGACAACCCACATAAACACATACACACGAACGGGGATGAATGCATAACCTCCTGGCGGAGACAATAAAAGAACGACTATAGTCCGTGTAATGCACTTAAGGACACACTTTTGTTAACCCTCCGGGGCAACATAATCCCTGGGAGCCTTTGGTATGGATCACTTTTTCATTCTCGATCAGTATGCATTAGATTTCTAATATCAGATTCTGATCACGTTATTTGTTTCAGGATTTAATGATGACGTAACAATCATGATATTGTTGTGCATTAGTTGTGGATGTTAATGGCGAAACTGTGGTTGTTGCTTCTTATCTAGTGATGAATGGGGAGGATCCATAATCCAGAAAATGATCCAACTATTCAAAGAGAAAACCCTCTTTGGACAGATATTCATTTATCATGAACGAACAAGACATGGTGGAGCGTGGTGTACTTCGACAGGATATACCCAATGATGATCTTCAAATCTGCCTCTTGCACGTCCTTCGCACATTCAAGAGAGAGATCACTCCTGAAAAGCTGGGAATCATGGCCGGAAAACGTACAACAGTACTGGAGTTGGTGCAGAAGATGGCCTATGCGAACTCTGAAGATCAGAATCTGCAGATTTACAGTGACTTCCGGAGGACTGAGATCAACAATGTAATCAGGTACTTTGATGTCAACTAGCATGACATCAGGAGCCAGTGGGTGGAAGGTCTTAAACAACGACATGTTCCTGTGTGTTCGTACCAACAATCGCATTGAGCCTTTTTTCCAAAACGTCAGCAGTGTGACTTCCCATCACCAGTCAAGGAGTGCCTCACTGCATGCTCTGGTCTATTATCAATTCTAGGCAATGAACGAGATCACTGGGCTGTCAACATCTACCAGGAAGTAAACTGTGGCTCTCTAGACTTCAGTGACACTTAAGACATCAGGTCTCAATCTGACAACCAGATTTCTTTCACTCTGCAAATGACTCCTACCTGAATAAATCAAAAGATCCTGTTTCAGGATGATAAATTTCGATCAGCCAACGTTTTGTGCCAGAAAATAGCATCTCTAGTATCAAATTGTGGGACGTAAGAATTCTTGAGCCCATGGAGGTTTTGCAAAATCTGTCAAAGTTTTGTGAAGAGGAGAAGAAAGCATAAGTTATTTAAGTGGTTAAAGCCAATGATAATTTCCTTCCTTTCTGATGTCATCACATGAGAAACAATCTGAGTAAGTACGAGTAAATAAATCAGAAGACTCACCTATAGGAAACCAAGCAGGGGATATCGCTACAGCAAACTATCCACCTTTTCCAACAAGCATTCCAGACCACCCATCACTACCAGTGGATCATGTTACAGCAGAGGCACCAGATGTACCACAGGACCAAAATACAACGCTAGTTTCACCAAGTATATCATTCTTTTTGTCTGTATCAGTAACCAAAATAGACATCACATTGGCTCCAACTGCTAGTGCCGTTTCTAGTCTTGACAATGTCAACCTACCCTGCAAAATCGAGAAGCGGGGACGTCCAAAGAGGAGTGGTCAGACTGTCATAGGATTAATCAATAGAAAGCGCTGGTGACTAAACAAAACCACTTCCGTTCATTCAAAGGGATACAGAAACCAGGGATCTGGTTAAGGATGAAGATTTTAACAAAGCTTTTAACAATATTACATGGACCGAATTTGCCATCAGGAGTGTGAATGACTTTTCTTCTGACTGCCTTGACAACAACGTGGATGTCAAGAAATTTCAGCGATATTTCGACAAAGATGGATGAAAGAAACTCCTCCAGGTGTACGAGTCAAAGAGAGAAGAAAACTACTTCGAGTGTCAAACCTGCAACGAAGACTTAGAGCATGAACACACATACCTTTAGCCATCCTCTGTGACAGCTGTCTGGAATAGCATCACCTCATCTGTCTTGGAAAGAAGCAGAGCCATATCGGCCCTCTGACGTCACGACAAGATTACTGGCTTGCCAGAGTGCCTTTACATCTAGGTCTGAGGAACACATTATAAGGCAACATGACGATGCAAATATTTTTGTCATTTCTGACAACGCCTCATGGCCTTCAGATACACTGTCAATTGACAAAAATCAGACCAATCGTTTGCATATTAGTGTACTTTCTAACAACACAAAACATGAACGAGAAAAGTTCCGTTGTTACACGACATATTGGTAAATAACTCTACATGTGTGTTGAATTTCTTTCCGCATGAATACAAACATTGCTCTCACGGATTACTTGGTGCAGCCAACTTGTACGCGGTACAGGAAATGACTAGTTTCCATAGAGACGGGATTTCAGTTTTGGTTGTGAGTTCACATGTATTCTCTTGCATTTATGCATCATTCGTAGCATAATGTTAAGATTGTGCACTGTTTACAACGAAATGAATGCAACATGATGGAAGACCACTGCGATACATTCCTTGATATTACTTATATCACGACTCAAGTAGGCTTACCAGCCCAATTATCAGTGCCTACTGAGTCGGGTTGTCACGGCTAGGAAAGAAAATAGCCCAAAGTCCAAGTACTGGTTCGTAAATACACCAGTAACTACTAACTTACCAGTATTATGTCTTGTATAAATTTTGCTTTTATTTTAATTTGAAACAAATGTTCATTATATTGTATGGGCGGTTTGCCTTTGAGCTAGACTGTCGGCATGGTAAGAGTCCCTGTCGGCAGTTTAGCCTTGTTTACAATTTAATACAGTGACTCCTATAATATACATTGTTATCCCTTTCACATGGCTTATTTTATCCAAACCGGGTTCAAACCGTTTTGAATGCGAACTGAGCGTTCATTCGGCAATCCGAAGTGTAAGAGATGGAACTAGAATACACAGAAAAGTCGGTTCACTGCCGATTGGAAATCTTAGCAGATTAATTTATATGATGTGTAGATATTACCATATTTATACCTCTCAATGTCCAAAAAACATAAACGATAAAAGTGTGATTAATATTTTGAACTTAAAAACATTTTCAGGGTTGTATTGTGGATAAATGTATTTTTGTTTATGTATTAATTGACCAAATAGCGAAGAGTAGTACAGTATAATATTATAAACAGCAATTTAGAACAAAAAAAAACAAAACAAAAACAGATTTTCTGTCAACAACACATTCCCCATCCTCCATCCTGTCTATCTGATGTAAAAATAATATATAATGTTCTTTATTCTTTTGCTGGTTGGTTAATTAGTTTCGTGCTAATGAGGGCGGCTTATGTTCCCTCTTGGATAAACCTCAGTCATATTAGCTAGGTTGCACACTCTTAGATGGTGTAAACATCTATCTGTTATGAAGTTAATAACAGTATTCTGTTCATATCTATTATGTAATGTCTTTACATTGTTTACATATGACATATTTACATCATTGTACCTATCGTTTAAGATAATTATAACTAGTGGATTTCTACAAATTAGATTTAGAGGTAGCCAACCTTTAACATTGCCCGAAGCACTTTCAGGTCATACCATGCCCCAAATGGGGTCAGTTACAGTTAAATATAAACTATTGATGATGGGAATTTAAACACCTTTATACCCTTGGGGCTGAATTATATTCCTTTCTTAGCCATGATGTTAGCATGTTTAGCCAACACAAGTTTGTATATGTTCAGTTAATCATTCGTCATTTTAATAAATGGCATTTTATACCATATATCTGTTCTTTGTGTTTTTGTGGTCGCAGATATATATATATATATATATATATATATATATATATATATATATATATATATATATATATATATATATATACTCGCGGAGGCATTACTATTGGGTAGGTCGACCTGTATGACATTAATAAGTCAGATTGTACCATTTAATATTAAAAGTTTATAAAACACTTGGAAAAGACAGAAGATACAGAGAATATTTTGGATAAACCCCACTACTGTTAAGCTTTAGGGGATTTAGTATTTCAATTAGATTTACAGAGAGAATGTTGGGACAGTTGTTTTTATCGTAACCTTTAATTGGGATTAATAAAGATTGCTTTTGTTATATCGATATGATGAACAAACACGTCTTTAAGTTTACATATAATAACAAGTTGTATATGTATTGTTCATGAGGCCTTGAAACCCCTGCAGAAATAGCAGAAGCTTTTTTTCACAAGGTAAGGCCTTATTGTAAAATTTGTTAAAGTTAAATTGGTTCACTGAAATCGGTTGTTCAGTGTAGGCCTAATGAAATGTTAATTCTCATAGAAGGCCATTTTTCACTCTTTCATTCACGCTTATTTCAAAGTGTGTGATAATATTCACTGGCTTGACAGTTTGTAATTGGAGGCATTTTCCCTGACATATTGAGCCAGGGCTGCATTAATTTATAACTAGCCTGCGGAATATTTAACCTTTGGAGGGGGCATTATTGCATATGTACGAAATCATTTACCATGTCGTAGACTAAGTCACTTAACATCACTTAACATAAGTCACATAACATCCGTGGAAACGGTTATTGTTGAAGTCGTGATACCAAAGTGAAATGGTGCCTCATTTTTGGATATAATATTTTCAGTATAGAATTTAGTAAACTGGTCAATACAATAACTGCTCTGTATGATAATTTTACTATTATGGGTGACTTGAACTTTAAACTTTTAATTTCTGAAAATCTTAACTCAGATTGCCCACTTGATAATATTTGCAATGATTATAACTTGAAGAATTTGATCCAAGAACCTACCTTTTACCATTTAGAAGAGGTATTTCACTTATAGATGTTATTCTTACAAACCAAAAATATCGTTTTATTTCATCTGGTTCGATAGAGAATGATCCGAGTGATGGGCACTCCCTTGTTTATGGTGTGCTCAGAATCAAATTCCCAGGGCATCTCCTGTTATGAAAAGTATAGAAATTTTAAAAATTTAATCCCGGTAACTTTTTAAGAAACTTGCAGGATGCCCCTATTATATCAAGTTTTTATGATCCCTCTGAGAGTCTATGGGTTTTTAGCACAATCCTGACTGATGTCTTAGATAGGCATGCGCCGATAAAGCACAAAAAAAATCAGAAAAATTTACCGGCGTTCACGAACTCAAAATTGAAAAAAAAGCAATCATGACAAAACATAAGTTGTTTAGAAGATTTAAACGAAATCGTACGGCGACCTCTTGGGATGCCTATAAAAGAAGGCGTAACTTGTGCACCCATCTTCGTCAGAAATCAATAAAAAAAATATTTCCAAGAACGATGTATTGGTGGCCCTAAGAATGAAAACTTCTGGAAAACTATTAGACTCTACTAAAGTAACAAAGGTCACAAATCTAACCCAGATCTTATGGTGGAGGACGGTAATGATATAATTACTGATCCGGTCAAGGTTTCAAATGTCATGAATGAGCATTATGCGATTATTGCCAATAGTATTGGTGACCAAAATCCGCCTGATTTCATGATCCCAATTGGATACTTTTGATTTTGTAAATAATTCTCTTGAACATTATATATACTGAAAAAAGTCATCCAAGAATAAACAATATAGTAAACGAACTATCTTAATCTGGCTTTAGCTTTGAACACATTGATGTTTCAGTGGTATAGATAAAGCTATAAAAAAACTTGACCCTAGTAATTAAGGCTTCTGGCTGCGATTGAATCTCGGCTAAAATACTAACGATTGCACGACCTGTGATCTCACTTTGCCTAACAAATATCTTTAATATAATTGTATCTACCTGTATTTTTCCTGATCAGTGTAAAATGGCAGATGTTAGACCTATTTTTAAAAAGGCTGACCCTCTATTGAAAAAAAAACTATAGACCTATTAGTGTTATCACCACCATATCAAAATCATTTGACAGATTATAAGAACACCAAATTCAAGACTTTCTTTACCAATATGATTCACCCTAGTGTATCTGCCCAAAGGACTGGCCATAGTTGCCAGTCTGTGGTGTTTAAGTTGACTGAGGATATACGATCTACCTTAGATTCTGGCCTTAAATGTGGTCTTGTTATAATGGACCTATCAAAGGCCTTTGACTGTATACCACATCATCTTTTGATTAGTAAATTGGATGCATATGGCATGTCAAGATATTCTTTAACTTTGCTAGCCAGTTATCTGACCCATAGAAAAAGGCGGGAGCTCAACTTAGTGTACTCACTATAAAATGAAAAGATTTTTAGACGAGAAATCTAAATTTACTTGATAAACTTCTTGTGGTTAGAACCTTTATATCAACTCACTTTAAGTATTGCCCTATCATTTGGCATTTATGTGGCAGAGGCAATACAAACAAGTTGGAGCTAGGGCATCCAAAAAAGAGCCCTTGCTGTAAACTTGTCTACAACAACACATTTTACGACTGTGATCAGCTTCTGAAAGCTTCTCGAAACAGATAGACAAAAACAAATATTAATTCAGGTCTTCAAAGTAATTCATAATCTAAGTCCAGTGTATCTTAAACAGTACTTTACTACACATGTTACTGGTCGCGCCACCAGACTAGCTAGCTATGGATTGGCAGTGCCGGTAACAAATATAGTGTTACGTATGGTACCCACTCTCTTAAACATCGTGGTACTAAGCTATGGAATTCTCTACCGATAGACAATAAAAATGTAGAGTCCCTTAGAGCCTTCAAAATAAAGTTATCGTACTGGAAAGGGGCATCCTGCAGTTGTAATCCGTGCAATACTTATCTCATTTAGTCAAAATCGACATCCCTCTTGGCCGTATGTCTTTTCCAATTTATGTCACTTAATTCATACCTTATTGTGAATTTTTCAATATGAACCTCTCATTGTAATTTTTAAGATTCTTATCTAATGTTATTCGCATTCATACAACTTCATGCTTAATCTTGATCCTTAACACAGATCAGACTTGTGATACTTATTTTATGTATGTTAATGTATATTTTATTATTATTTTAATATCTTAAATTATTTAACTTTAATTTATGTATGATTGGAGTATGGTCGGTCATAATAGCCTATGGCCAATGTTGTCTTTGTCCGTCAAAACCGACATGAAATAAAATTTTTGTATTGTATTTTTGTATTGTTATTAGCTTAATAAGGCCTGCAAATCGTCCAGTGAGGGCAAAGACTCGTGCGACGAGTTCTTACGGTACAACGACCTGGTACCTGCCGTCCCACAGTGCAACGCGGTGACACGTCGGCCTAGGAATGTTTTGACTGTACTGAAACCTGTTAAGTTGGTTTCACATTTGGAAATAACAAACCCCTGTGGTGTTAAACGTGGCCCATGAAAACACCAGATCCAGATAATAATTCAGACATGTATCAGAGACACAGCGCTGTGAACGTGCGCTCCATCGCCTTGGTGTTTGTTGTGGGCCTGTTTGTTTATGGCGTGTACATTTATAACAACTTGCAAACGAAACTTCGCCACCTCGAAGAAAAATCTGTTCGCTTCCAGCAACAGTACGATTCAGCATCCGCCCAGCTACAAGGTACCTGTTTTATACGTTTATTATCATCACCATGTTTGCTCTGATCTAATTTAACAAGGTTACTAAAAACAGGCACGCCCACTACAAATATCACGTATTATCGCCCATTCAGCTGACGTGACGCCCGTGGCCCTGCTGTTGAGAACTGTCAGTGACAATGTCACTAGACTCACTACACTGTACTATAGATCTGACTTAGGTAAAACTGGTTACATGATCTGACGTTAAAATTGGAAGTACGCTCAGTTGTTGCACTTCAGGCATGTTTCCTTAAATAATAATATATTGCAAAAATGTGTGAATTTGTCCATTTTAATTTATATTTTTAAATATAAAATAAATATTAAATTAATATTGGTGTTAATATCAGTTTGGCAAACACCAAATTGCAGGGCCATTTCCTTTTAGCTTTTCAAATGCTCATATATATATATAAATAAGAAACAATAGAAATTAGTATATTTTGCATTTGCTAAAAAATTCAGCTGAGCATCATGATCCATAGGTCCTTTGTTTAAACACATGATCTTGTTTTTTGTTTGGTTTGTCACTTTGCTTTTATCATATGCTGACATTTTTATTTTCAGTTGTATATGAGCACAAGACACGGTTAGAAAAATCTCTACAGGATGAAAAAACTAGCCATAAAAAGACCAGAGAAGGTAAGTCTTGAAAGGGACACTGTATATTTTGCTTTATTATGCCTTGACAAGTGCAAAAGGTGGATTTCTAGGAACAAAACAATCCTGGAAAACTTTTAACTCATTTTCAAGGCATTTAATTTACATTAATTAAGCTAGATTTGAAATTTCCTGGTCCTAAAAGAATCTCTGCATGGAATCAAAATCAGACGTGGGTTAATAGTACTAGATTATCATAACGGGCAGTATTTCAATTACTTTGCATCAGTGAAAGGCAATAATAGATAATAGGCATGCCAAAAACTTTCAATAATAGTATAAGTTATAGGCAGACAAGTAATAGATAAATAGCTGTTACTTCCACTATTACCAGCCTATAGGGTAATTAAGAGGGAGTGGGGTCAGAGTGTAAGTCAGCAGGAACACTGAAAAGGCCCAAGCTGAGGTGTACTTGTAAAGACAGGTGGCACAGGCATATCCTGGGGCATGGTGTTATCACTAACAACAATAGCACAGGATGACTGCAGGGTTGGTACATCACTGTAGTTGTTTTCCCTGAATACTGATAGCTCCTTACAATCACAATACAGCCATGCCCTTTGACGTTGTGTATAAGCAGCTGATAGCCTGGTCAGAACCCAGTCGGGCAGAACAAAAAGGGTTTAACTCATACCTGGTGATTGTTTTCCAACTAAAAGTTGTGACTAAAACTGAAAAAGTTTTTTTTATACAAATCTGTGACTATTTCCTATTCAAGCTTATGACTTTATTTCCTACCCAAAATTGTGACTATATTTTCTTCCTGTGACATATTTCCTGCAATTACAATGTCACCAGTCAAAAGGAACACCCCATGGAAACGTGTTTGCCTTATGTTATAAAGATAAGTTACCTCCCAGATGAAACTGGATGACAACAGTGACTTATCCATAATAATGCTGAAGTACATTTGATTTCAGGCAGAACATGACATTTAAATGTAAACTGAGTTAGTGTTTCTTTTAAAATAATTTATGCAACTGCTTCCAGCTGCAATTTGAATTTTGTTTAATAACAAATGATTTTCAGTTATGTGAAAACGTCTAATCTGAACTAAAGAAAATAACACTGGTCAAGTATAACACACATGTGCAAGCAGCAAATGATGGGCCCCCTGCCAAGAAATGAAAATTTATGTATATAATAGATATATCAACAGATCTGTTCACCTTCTTTGAGGGGGACAACACTCTTGAAACAACACCAGGTCTGACATATGAGGTTGAGTTTGAAACATACCTAGCTGAGCCTAGTGTGTCACAACAGACAAATCCACTACAATACTGGAAGGTGAAAGAGCCCTCAAGCCCTCAGCTTGCCAAAAAAGTGTTGGCAGTATATGTACCAGCTACTTCAGTCCCTGTCTAGTGGCATTGCAGGAAAATCTTCAGACCAGATCATTGCCGCCTGAGGGATTCAACTTTTGAACAACTTATGTTCATCAGATGCAATGGACACTAAATTTAGTTGTGAACTATTCATGCATCATTTTTTTTATTTTAGTGGCTGGTAACATATTATAGTGTGGCCTGAAGAGCATTCATGAGATACTTCAAGATTAAATATTTTTTGTTCACTGGGTATTTTACTAGTTAGCTCAGCTGACTATAAGTCATCTGAGCTATAGTCATGGTCCATTGTCCGTCGTCCGTCTGTCTGTCCGTCCGTCTGTCCGTCCGTCTGTCTGGATGTCCGTCTGGATGTCCGTCCGTAAGACTGGCACGTTTTGACACCGTTGGACCTACGAATCTGAATTTCGGCATACAGTTAGATGTCCCCATAATCTCCTACCATGCCAAAAATTGGGTCAATAGGACTTCGTTCCTTTGAGATATTAAGGAAAAACCTCAATTTTTTATTAGAAATCTATTTTCACACTTCAGGACTGCCTAATCTCAAAACCACTCATCTGGTTTTCTTCATATTTACCATAAATATTCCTCTATATATTTCCTATGTACATGCCAGATATTAAGTCAGTATTATATAATTTAAAAAAGTTATTGGCCCAAACATAATGCACTTTGTAAAAAAATCAGGAAGATATTTTGTCACTTAAGACCCAAAGTGTTAAAGGTAGGGACTTTTTACCAGTAATACAACTTTAATTAATCAAAATTAAATTGTATACCAAAAATTAGATCAAAATCTGTTAAATTTTTTTAAATATTGGCAAAAATATAAAATTGGTACCTTAAATTTTGCCCAACTTTGGCCATGGCACGTTTTTTTCCTGTAAGTACTGTGGATTTAATTTTCACACCATATATACATAAGGATTTAATCTGTAAAAATCTGAAATTTGAAAATAAAAGCTGCAAAATTAGGCTAGTTATTGAATTTTTTTGGAGGCTCTTGTTGTATTCCCTTACATTGTCAAGCGGTCCACTTTGATGACTGTAGGTCATTCAGTGCACATCTCTATGCTCCCCAGGCTGTTGACATAATATTAGATGTCCCCAAAATCTCCTACCATACCGAAAATTGGGTCATTAGGACTTTGTTCCTTCGATAGATTAAGGAAAAAAACTCCGTTTTCCATAAAAAAAAGCCATTGTTACACTTCAAGGCTGCCTAATATCAAAACCACTGATCTGTTTTTGATCGTATTTAGTATTCACATTCTTTTATACATTTTCTATGAACATACCAAAAATTAGGTCAGTATTGAGTATTATTTTGAAGTTATGGGCCAAAACATAATGCAATTTTTTAAAAAATCAGGAAATATATTTACTCACATGAGAATTGCTGAACCTAGAGACCTTTTTTCAGGAATATAACTTTATTTAATCAAAATTCAATTGTTTTCCCAAAATTAGATCTGAATTTTGCAAATTTTTCAAGTTATTAGCATAAATAAAAAACAATACCTTAAATTTTGTCCAACTTTGGCACTATTGATTTAATTTTCCCAGCATATATGCATAAGGATTTAATCTTTTAAAATCTGAACTTTCAAAAGAAATTGATTGGAATGAATAGCTTTTATTCATGTTTTCACACACCATGTCAAGTGTTGTTTACATCTAGCCCACCTAGTAGTACAGCCTTCACTTGCATTATGTAACCCACCCCAGGCAGCTTACCTTGGCCCAGCTTGGCCACTACTAGCAGGCTTCCCCTCGCCCTGCACTCATCCCCCCCCCCCCCCCCAGCTGGTGCATAAACTAGATGAATGTTATAATTTTTCTGTATTTTATTTTATTCTTGGACATGCTACATTTTAGATTCTGTATTGAACCACCAGGGTAACAATGATTAAAGTGTACATTTAATTGTGTCCACAAAGTGGTGTATTGCTGTGAAAGTCTGGATGTTCATGAGATAAGTAATTCCTTACTTCAGAAGAGTAAAAACTTCACCAGGTGTGAAATTGACTATTAATTCCAGTAATTAATTAAAACTGGGATAGTAATTAGCACAATGATATTGTTTGTCCCTCATTCAACCAAGTGTGTATACTTTATTTGAAAAGATGTTTTATTTTGTCAAATTTACTTTTATTTTATTTTGGTGAATAAAATTAAGCATGTCCTGAAAACTCCAATATGCAAAACTTTTTAATAGTGATTCAAGGAATATTTTTGTAGATGCCATGTTGTGGCATTATTTTCTTTTAAAATCAGTTAAAACATTTATGATTTAAAAATAATAAAATATATGTGTATGCATAATATGACCCAATGTTTTTTACTCTGTATATATTATAATTGCAACTTTTGCAACAATTCTAATATTTTAACTTATATTTTCAGGTTTTTTAATTAAAAATTTATAAACCTGTAAATAAAAAAATGATACAGATAAAAACTTCTTAATGGAAAAAGTGGATCTGCTTAAAAAAATAGGATTATATATAAACTTAAATGCATTATTTTCTTGAAAGTGAAATAAAGGTATTAGTCCATTCTGTCCACTTGCCTGTCCATCTGTAAATTTTCGTATGCAACACAGTATCTCAAAACTTTTACTGTTTTTCTTCATGACAGTCTTGTCAGAGTATTAGTTTGCAATCATATATTTAGAACTTTACTATAACCAAGTAGGAGGGCCCCTTTCCTCTTAGCTTTTCATATTCTTATATAAATGAAAAACATTACAATAGCATATTTCTACATCCACCTTCGTGCTGCCCTCACTTTTACCTTCTCCGAACCCCATCCCAAAGTCAGCCTCAGTAAGCAAGAACAAGATGAATCAGATATATTCATACTTTAATATTTTGTATAACTATTCGTCCATAGGTACCTATGTACATGCCAGAAATTATGTCAGTATTGTGTAATATGTAGACATAGTGGGCATCACAATAATGTACCTTGTCAAGACTAAAGAGATATTGTGTCATACAGTCACATATTCATAAATCACTTCATCAGCATAGTTAATCATAACATCATATCTGTCAAATTGAACGCTTGCAGACTACCATACACTTTAGATCCTTCAACAAATAGCCTTATCATCTACTACTGCTTATTACTGCTGTCATTGCATTCATATTTGCCCAAATATATCACAATTTTCAACCCCTCCTAAATAAATAAAAAATAAACCACTTTATTTGACTCTATTAATCCATTAGTCAGGTAATTTCATTTATCATTTACTCACATATTACATTACATTCCTTTATAATAGCCCAACATGTACATGATATTCATAAGCTTTATCGACTTGATATAGTATCACAGTGGAGAAACATTTATAGTCCAATCACGATCAGCTGAGCGCCGTGACCCATGGGTCCCTTGTTTTTATTGAACCAGTATTAGGTAATAGAAATAGGAGTAAAGTAATAGTAGTAGCCACCTATTACTTTAGGTGAAACACTTAAAAATAAAAGTTAATAGTAATAGGCAAACACCCAAAGTAATAGTAATAGGCCCTTTATCAAAATCAGTAAAAGGCCCCATATCTGATTAAAATAGGTCATGGGCAAGAAACAGAAACCCTGTCCGAGGGAATGTTTATAAACTGGTGATATACCTGTTCACATTCTTTTTCTGTTTTTTTTTTCAAGAGGATTTTATTCTTTGCAAAAACCTGCAGCATCTAAAGGGATCAGCATGTTTGATATAATCATCCATGCAAATCAGATTTGTACAGAATAAGATGAGTTTCAACATGTATAAATGTATCAACAGCAATGTGTATATAAATAACTAAAGATTTGTGAATACCGGTATGTGTGCTTATTGTAAAACTTTGTAAATATGAACATTCATTTATTTTTACAGACTCTGAGAAGAGAAAAGTTGACATAGAACAAAAATTCAAATTTGAAAAGGTGAGCTCATATCTACCCTATCTTTAATGTGTCTCTTCTTGATGTTATACCGTGGTTTATATTTTTTTGCAATATTAGCAAAAGGAAATTATTTTTAGGATAAAATTTAAAAAAAAACAATTTTTCAATTTTAAGTGCCAGCATTACCTAGCACCCGTCTATCTTAAAGAACTGATCCATCCATATAGAACCTTACGGACCGCTGACAGCCACATGTTAGCACTTCCAAGAACTGACCTTGTGTGGTGACAGAGCATTCAATGCAGCTGGACCTTCATTATGGAATGCTCTTCCTCTGGACATCAGATCTAGTCAAACTGTGCCAATATTCAAATCAAAACTAAAAGACATTTTTATTCAGAGAAGCTTTCAGAGGGATCGAGTGCTAATTGACTGATACTTCTAGATCTTGTGTTCTTTCTTATTGTATCACTTTTAAATATTTTATTGTAAATTGACAGGTTTTAATGCAACCTTTTTTGTAGTTTATTTTTTTATCCTTTCTTAGTACAATGTAAAGCACCTTAGAGAATTTTATTATCAATTTGGCGCTCTATAAATTTTTAATAATAATAATAATAAAACCTTGATGAATAAGATACTCCATCAATAACAGATTGGGTGGTCTAGGTATAGAGCACAGGACTCAAAGCTGGGGGATTGTGAATTCTCATCTCAGCAGTTGCTTTGAGATTTTTCATGGTCAGCTCCCACCCAGGTTGAGTGCTCTGCAGGTTTAATTCGGAGACTGTGCCCAACAGTTGTGATTCACTCACAAATGAGTGCGCTTTCCGGGGAATCCTTGGTGTTATGACCCAGCAATGGGGATGACACACTCCTAAGGACTCGCAGGATTGGTACACCAAGCCTGGTTGTTGTAAATTATCACATGTAAGCCCCCTATCATGTAGTCTGAAACTCGGACAGAATTCTACAGATGAAGTACATAGTGAAGAGATAATTTAACAATGGAGGCAGTTACCTCCACCAAAACAAAATGAAAAAAAATACTCAATCAAACCAGATTAAAATTTGATTATACTGTAGCCTTTATTTCCATCTAATGACCTTTTTCCATCCATTGAAGGCAAAATATTGATATCATAAAAAATATCAATATTTTATGGGGAAATTATTGTCATATGTGTTCTTCCAGTATTTCAGGATAAAGGCATGCATTTGATTCCAGGTATTGTTTATTTTTCAGGATGAATTCCAGAGAAGGATAGAAAGTCTTGACCAAGAAATGAAAATTTTAAAGGTAAGCATAATTCCTATTAATATATATATCTATACATATATGAACTTTAAGCTAATTAATATTAACAGAGTTTTTTGTGGCTTGTTTGGTTTTAAGTTGTTTGCAAACGAGGAATTGTATGGACAGGTTTGCTACTGTTCAGGTTCGTACTGCATGAATAGCACTGTATCTCATGTCATACGCATTACATGGTACAGTCCCTTTCATTAATTCATGTCCACCTGATTTTTGCTATGAAAATTTTTATTAATTACATTTCTAAGGAAGCAATTTCAGTGAAGAGTAGAGGATAAAAGGATCTGATTTTCAACAAGATAAATAAATACCAACCTTACACCTTATTAAGAAAGAGAATTATTTGAAAATAGGAGAAATCCGTCTACATTTTACAACATATCAGACCCATTTATGGCAGTCAGGGACATTTGTCACATGAAAAACAGCCTCAATTGACAGCTGCTGATTAGATGATGTCATGTTAACACTCTAGAATATATAACCAGTTTAGACAAAGATGGCTGTTTATGGAAGGACACATATCTGCCAGATCATAATGAAAAGACTAAAAAGTTGTGAAACAAAAACTGGGGATTTAATGTAAAATTCTTAATTGCCATATTAGGTTGTCACTTCCATATGTAGAAAATTATTGAAAAATTTGAACTTTTAAGAGAATAATCTACAAAAAAACAGGTGGCCAGCAGGTGATGAAATGGACTATTTGAGCCACAGCTAAGTGCTGTTACTTCATAGCACTGTGTACTCTAGAGGTACATTTTATGATTTGTAAAGTATCATATACAGTAGAACGCCTGTATTACGGTCACCACCGGGACTGGATGAAAGTGGCCTTTATACAGGAGTGGCCGTTATACAGGACTTGACCAGGAGAGGGGGTTTAAAATGTACCACGAAACCAAGTTCAAATCTTTATTACAATCAACAAATAAACGTATATACAGAATATTAGTATAATTACTGTTATCAATAAAAAGAATAAAATATTTACTTATTGTCTTTTATTGGTCGCCATAATGGTCAAAGTGATTTGGAGTGATTGGACAGAGTATGCGTAACATTTTATACATTTAACAATCTTTATTTTGCATTCATAATTATTCATGTATGAGAATAAATTGTGCAATGTTTGCCGCACTGTTGTCGTTTGATGTCCATGTTCACAAGAACATTAAAAGAGTTTAAAGTTCCACAGCTTAACTTTTTTCTGATGACATTTTTATCCAGGCACAGACTTGAATATGTGAGAGCGGACACTTGTGTAATGATATTGAGGTCAGAAGTGGCCGCTCGATTTGTTGAGCCCATGTCACGGAGTCACTGCCCCTGACCGTAATTTAAGCGTTTCCCGGCCGTAATACGGAATAGAGGAGTGACCGCAATTGACAACAAAATGATTATGAAATATAACGGTCGAAAATTCGGGACCGGAAAATCTGAGCGTTATAGACGTATTGACCGTTATTCAGGCGTGGCCGTTAGCAGGCGTTCTACTGTATATTGCAACAAAAATTTGGACCCCGACTGGGCAATGTACCCTATGATAAACAGGTCTTCCAACTGTCCGTCTAGTTGTCTGTCTTCACTTCCTTCACCCTCTTTTTTTGGGTATTATTTCAAGAACCTTTCATACAGTTGCTTTTAAAATTATACTTAATATTGATATCAAATGAAGAGAGGTGCACGGTCAAATCTCAGACTTTTCAGAAATGGCTGCCAGGCAAATATTTAAAAATCCTTTCACATGCATTGTCTCAGCCTTTTGATGAATTTTAGACCAATCTGACACCCAGAATGGACAAAGGTCTGTAATTTTGAGCAATCAAAATTATAGGCCCTAATTGTATCCGCCAAAACGAAGTTTTGCGGATACTATGTTTTTGACCGGGTTCCGCCGCCGCCGCCGCGTTCGTTTCCGGAGAACTCCTCTGAGACTACTGGACAGATTTTTCCGAAACTTACACAAATTATCGGGTCACATGTGAACTGGTGCCTAACCAAGTGACCTTGACCTCTGACCTTTCGTCTCTGCCCAGCGTCCGTTTGTGCGTCTGTTTACACACATAAACCCATATATCTCGGGAACCGTTTGACCGATCCGGAAATTTTTTTTACACAAATGTAGCCCTGGGATAGCTTTATAACATACACAACAAAAGGTGGCGCCACCTGCAACCATGTTTGCACAGTGTCCATCTGTTCATCTGCCTGGGGTTAAAATCACTCATATCTCTGCAGTGGTTTGACTAATTCACCTAAAATTTGGCATGCATATACATCCTAGATAGCTTTCTCAATTTTATGACAGGTGGCGCCACCTACATTCACGTTAACGCTCCACACATAAATCCATATATCTCGGGAACCGTTTGACCGATCCGGAAAAAAATTTTACACAAATGTAGCCCTGGGATAGCTTTATAACATACACAACAAAAGGTGGCGCCACCTGCAACCATGTTTGCACGGTGTCCATTTGTTCATCTACCTGGGGTTAAAATCACTCATATCTCTGCAGTGGTTTGACTAATTCACCTAAAAATCGGCATACATATACATCCTAGATAGCTTTCTTGATTTTATGACAGGTGGCGCCACCTACATTCACGTTAACGCTCCACACATAAACCCATATATCTCGGGAACCGTTTGACCGATCCGGAAAAAAATTTTACACAAATGTAGCCCTGGGATAGCTTTATAACATACACAACAAAAGGTGGCGCCACCTGCAACCATGTTTGCACAGCGTCCATCTGTTTGTCTGCTGTGGGATAAAATCACTCATATCTCTGCAGTGGTTTGACTTTTCCACTTGAAATTTTGCATGTGTATATATCTTGGATAGTTTCTCGTTCAAATAACAGTTGGCGCCACCTACAATCATGTTTATGTGGCAGAGATCCAATACTAATATTTTACATATGTAACTCTATATCCCCTTGCCACTCAATCCATGCCTCACTTCACCCGTCCTTCTCTGATTTTGGCGGATACACGTAGTCGCTTGTCGACTACCCGTATACGTATTCTAGTTGACATAATCATTTTTAGTTCATTATAGAGATTCATATTATGTATATAAAACAGAAGTAGAGCTTGTGAATTTCAGCAGAGTGAATGTGTCTCAGGCACAGTTATGTATACACGCGTCATATCTTGTTTGATACTGAGTTCAACCCTTTGTGTTACAGAATAACACTGTGTATTATGGTGCTGCTTGTTATGTTTCCCAGAATTAAACCTCATGTAGTACAGAATTAACACCTTGTGCATTACAGTTCTACCTTATGTTTGACAGAGTTACATCTTTTTATTATACAACCGTCATATGACGGAGTATTATGGTATGGTCTGTCCATAAAAAGACCATTCGCGACTTGTAGTGAGAATTAAACATACCTATCAAAGGTGTCTTATTCGAAAAAAAAACTCTGCTAGAAATCCATGTACCTGACATATTTGCTGTGACTTTGCAGCTTGTTTGCTAAAACTAGAACCAGGTGTAAGATAGGATTATTGGCATTTACCATGAACTTCGCCATTTTGAACGGCTGTTTCGTCATTTTGTATTGTGCATTGGAAAACAACAACAAGCCATGTAGGACAAAACAGGCATTTTAGAAAACGCATTACTCGGTCGGTTTTCAACTTTCTTACCATTAGGACAGGTAGATATGATGTCCACATGGACTTTTCACGTGCCTTGAGTGCAGAGCATTAGGTTATACTCATGTCATGAGTGCAACACACTTGTGGCAAGAGTGCAACACACTCGTGGGAGGCTCTTTTAGTGTCGCCATGATAACTTACTGGGGCTTTGATGGATTTTCACAAAACTCACCATAACTACTTACCAACAGATTTTCTTGCCCGTGTTTGATTATGGGCAACATCCACGCATATTTAATAAGGTTACGGGTCACTAGGCTACTTTGTGGTGTCTCTGTGATAACTTATGATGAATATGAAGGATTTTGATAAAACTCATCAGAAATGTTAATCAATAAAATATCTTGCCTCAGTTCAATTGACAGCAAAATCCATGCATTTTTAATGAAGTCAGAGGTCACAGAACTTTGGGGCACCTTCGTGACTTTCATGGATTTTCATGAAACTCATTATACATATTTACCAATTGAGTTTCTTACCTGAATTACCTTCTCATCAAAATTCAAACATATATTTAATGAGGTCACAAGCTGCATGAAGGGCATATTATACATGTTTGTGGTGCCCTTGTTCATTATGTCATAATATTGACAACAACTTTTGTAAAACAAAGCATATTTTGTGTATGGCACTACCTCTGCATCTCAGAGTCACATGTGTAAAAAAAAGTCACATCTTTTGCATAACAAATTGACATCTTTGTGTATTTCAGTCACACTTTATGTATTACAAAGTCACATTTGTGTAACACAGTCACATGTTTTGTGTTAAAAAGTCACATTTGCATTACAAATTGACATCTTTATGTATTTCAGAGTCACACTTTGTGTATTTCAAAGTCACATTTTGTGTAACACAGTCACATGTGGTCCTGCAACAGGTCAAGGAATATTATTTTTCTAAATTTTTTTATCATGTTTATTAATGATCAGTGATCATTTATAATTCATGCATTGGCTCCTCCTGCGGGGTGCACTTCTACTTTCTTTCTCCAGGGAGCCCCAATATCACTAATTAATAAGGACTACATGGGAATCCTTTAGTAATTGAGCATACAGACGCCACCTGTTGTGATAATTGTAAATGACTGGAACTGGTCATGGCAGCAATAGGGCAGCTGGACATAGGGTCAACAGAGTAACAGAATAGGGGTTGCTTTGACTTTGGGTATATTTATGTAAGATCAGAATCTGACAAAATTATAGGGATCTACACAGTCACATATTGTGTGATACAGTCACATTTTGTGCATAACAAATTAACATTTTTTTATGTGTTTTAGGGTCACACCCTGTGTAGTACAGGACTCACATTTTGTGTATTACAGCGTCACATCTTGTGTATTACAGAGTCACATTTTGTGTATTACAGAGTCACAGTGATGACTTGCAGGCCCAGCATGCCCAGCTACTGGAGCAGAAGAACCAGGCTGCAGAGGACAGCAAGAGACAGCTACAGTCCAACATGGAGGAGTACCAGAAACTCAAGCTGGAGAAAGAGACTGAAATCACAAAACTCAGAGGTTTCTTTCTTTTTTGTCTTTTGTTCATATGTAAAGGGGTCTTGGGTTGTTATATTGGCTTCACCTGGATCAGTGCCCCAGCTGAGATAATAGTATAGTGAAAGATTTTATACAGTTGCATATATCAAACACCAGCCATTTATCTTAACAAAGTGATAGGATATGAAACAAATTCAACTTAACAGGTAGCCCGATTTAATCAGACTCAGTTTTATCAGACCCTGTCATATATTGAGTACAATATCCACACAGTGAGAGTTTCTATAATTTAGGCTTCATTTCCTCGCATACGACTGTTTACACCTTGTTTTAGCCCTGCAGGTGGGTAAACACAGTCTGTTTACCATAACAAGGCCGCATGACCGGAGGCCCGATTAAGAAGGGAAACACCTTGTGTTTCAGCCAGTGGGAACATGTATTACATTTTTTTAGCCAAGTAAGTGAGGGCATCTCCTGATTGGCACATGTTGTGGCTCTGCGCACACACAGTCCGACGCACTGTGTTTGTGTTGACACCTACGATCATGCCTAGTCACTGTTTTTAACACATGTTTACAGGAATTAGAAAACGGTTTCAAGGTAATATTTTGACAGGTACAAATATATTTAAAAGGAAAGAAGCTATTTTTTGTGTTAACTCAACATGCTTTATAGGTGATTGGGCCCCTTTAAAACACCCTGTTCCTACAAAACAAGCTACAAAATACACAAATACAAAGTCTTCTTTGATATACTGTGGTTGCCTTTATATCACCGGGGCTGAATTTTCACGGTTTTTATATTTTTAAAAGTTTCAAGAGGTTCCTTTTTCGCGCTCTATCATTGGTCTAGTAGTATATTTTATTATCAAAAATTATTTCATTAACCGGTGATTTCACTATTATCTAGGTCTACTATTTCTCTGTCCGGATATTGCATGTTCGAACATTCACAGAAGGCTGAGCCGACGTATGCGGGAAGCATTGACCCTCCTGGCTGTAATAAGTTCAGGGCCGAGGCTCATTAAAAACAACTCACATGTTATTAAGGTGTGTTGAGAAACTGACCTGAAACTACAAAGTGGTATATTAAGTTTGTTTAGGGAAACTGTCTTGATAAGGGTATCTTACTCCTGTTACTCGAGTCGTAATCACCCGCTCAACCAACAAGGGACGCCTGTAGGGAGCACCCTTGTTTCAGTGTAAAAGGCAGGGATGTGCCCAGATTAAATTTGTTGCTAATTACTTCAATATAGATGGATGAAGGAACCCTATTCAGTTTCTTACAGTTAGAATCTGAAGCAAAACATAATATTACACTGTTTTAAGGCACTTTGGCCCCAAGATGAATTGTGACCTTTCAAATATATTAAAAATTCACGTCATCACTAGCCAATCGTACATCGATCGTTTTGCGAGTCATGATTTCACAGAATAAGTCCTTTATACAGTTACAAGGTGGCGCAACCCCAGCGGCTACGTTCACTACTTTAGTGGCAAATTTTATTCATTAACATGACTAAATATGGTACAATGTGAAAGAGTACTTCTACTCAATATTCATTTTAAGCGGCACTGGATGTCATCTAACTTAATTTGCACACATACATGTAATTTTTAAATATTATTGCCCAGCGGGCACTGACACTTTCCAGTCATGTGCGGGGGGACAGGAAAAACTGCCCAGCACATCTGCCGGCGTTAGCACGCACTTGCAAAGGGTCACGGTTTTTGCATCTAAGTCAACCGATATTATTTTAAATGGGCCCTGTCATTCTCCCTGAATCATTTAACGTATATGCACCAGGCTCGATGAAGATCACTACGTCAACTGTCACAGACTCTCAGCAGCTTCTGAAATTAATGATCATGGTCTTGTATACATGCATTCAAAACTGCCTGGTTTCAATTTCCCGGCAGAGAGCGACCGCAAATATCGCGAATTTGAAACCACCGCAAATAAGAAGACAACCACAGTAGGCCCACAAGCTAACTTATTGCCATATAACACCAGTGCCTGTCAAGTTACCGACTTATCAATGTAAATTGTACTTTCACTGTCACAGTTAAACAGGTAGTCCAAGTAAAATCATATAAATACATCATGTTCCAGAGTTGATAAAAAGATCAGGTTTTCACAATAGTGATGATGACTGCGTCCATAGTCCTTTAAACTGGTATACATTAGCAGTTAATAAATACAAAGTAATGTAAAATTTTCATTTGACTTTATTATGCATTCTTTTTACAAAAATGTTTGCCTTCAGTTCCTTGTAATTACGAATAGTATTTGCAATGAGACAGGTCATTGATTGAGTTGAATGGAGTATAATATTGGTCCAAACCATATCTATAGCATTTATTAATATATGCTGATCATATTACATTAGATATTTCATCATACATTATAGTTAATGATATTTTTGTTATATCTCTATAGTTTTTAACACACATTGTCTTTTTTTACTTGCAGATGCTCTGGCAAATCTGGAACGGCACAATGCAGAACTCCTACAAAAGCTAGCTGCTGCCTCAAAAAATGATGACCAAACAAAGGTGAGATTGATAACAGTAAAGAAAGCAGGGTGATGTTAAGAATTCCATAAGTAGCTTTTATCCTCAATTTTTTATGGGTTTGTTCAGTGGTTAACAGTATATTTTTATTTTGGGTTACAGGGATATTTCGAAAGGACCAATTTTGTATAAACCCTGGTTGACATTTATTTTTTCATGTCAGAGAAACAGTTTCATGTTGGACTTGAAGCAGGTCTTGTGCTGCTGTGTATAGATATCACAGTTAACTGTTCTTGGAAGGGGAATTTTTTTTAACTATAGATTACCGACAGGGAACATGATAAGTGTTGGTGATAAAAGTCCATAATAATCAATGTTTGAAAGTGTCATATACAGTGTTCTCCACTAGAAATTCTGATAGGCTGGTGGTAAGCGCGGTCGAACCAGGCCTGGTGCTTACCTGTTGCGTGTCAAGCATTTTTGTCTGATTAAAAATTTAATCTGCATGGCTTTTTAATGAATGTAAGAACATTGAGAGCAAGAGGAAAGGCATGTATAATTTGTTTGTATGAGCTGTCTTACGAACAACAAATAGAATGCAAATATAGAAATTTATTGTATCAGCCACACTTAAAGAACAGCTGTTGGCAGCACACTGAGTGAATATACCTTCCTAGAAGCCATAGTCAGAATATGTATCAATGTTAACCAATATCCATGACAACAGGCAATGAGTAATTAAAAAGCAATTAGGGAACCAGGGAGTTGTGGCTTCTCTTACTCTGCAGCAGTGGGCTGTCATCCAGTAGCCTGATGTCACTGGCTGTGATGATAAGATCCCAGCACTGACAACAGCTTAATTACTCCAGGCTCACAATCACTCAGCAAGACCCCTTGCAGGGTCAGTCTGTAAGGCCAGTCTTTGTTACCCTTGACCACTGTATGTCTGGCAGGAACAGGGAAAGGGTGGCAGGGACAGATGAAAGAGTGGCGGGTAACATTAAAGGCTGGCGGTGAGAAATGAAAGGCTGGCGGTGCGCCAAGCTATATTGGCTAGTGGAGAACCCTGTATATATCACAAAATTGTGAACCCCTCAACCTATATTCTGCAGATTTTTTTTTTCTACTTAAAATTCTTAAGTCCAAGACCCATTTTTTTACTGAAAAATTAATTATATTAGGCCAAAATAAAAAAGAGGTATGGTTCTCAGGCACTTTTTTTCAGAAATCAACGCGGGCGGGCGCATTTTTTATTTTAAATTTTTTGGCATGTTTCGATAAAAATGTCAAATGATAAACGAAAAGCATGAAAATAACAGTTTTATTTTGCCAAATAAGTAAAAGCACTACAAAACAAAGGAAATTGTATGGTTTTATCTTCTTGAAAGAAATGTCGGAGTGGCAGCAGCTCAAAATTGGAAAGTTTTTATTGAAAATCAAAATAAAAATTTTTGATGCGGGGGTTTAAAATTGATGCGGGCGGTGCCTGAGAACCAAACCTTTAATTTTTTTTGGCCTTATTTTATACCATAATAAAAAAATATAAATTAATTACATCTAGTTGATGTTAAAGTGGAAAAAAAAACACTTCTAGCTGTTGTTGAAAGTAAAGCACTCATTGTTTATTCCTATCCTTAATGCTAGCCTTCTGTTCTTTTGTTTAGAAAGGGTTAGAAACTTACCACAGATTTAACAAAGGTCATTTTTTCTGCGAAATATCTTTGAATTTGAAAACATTCTTGTTTTAAAGCTTGTTAATTAGGTTAATTATTAATGTATCAGTTGTAACGGTTTTTAGCTCAGCTGACTTTCAGTCATGCTGGGCTATAGCGATGGGTCTTTGTCCAGCATCCTTCTGTCTGTCCGTCCGGCCGTCCGGCCGTTAGCAGGGCACAAATCGTAACCGTAGGGGCTAGGGCCATGAACCCTATGCAGTCTTAGAGGTTCTAAAAAGATCTCCGTGCAAACCTGAAATTAGGTCACTGCGACCTATATTCTCGAAGTTATGGGGTGTGTTTGCACCCCCCAGAAATAATTCTTTTAGCCAAAATTTTCATCCAAAACCTTCCATCTTTCACATACAGCTCATCTACCAACAGGGGAAGAACCATAATTATTTTGAGGTCACAAGGTCAAAAGTCAAGGTCACAGAACCAACTTCTTTGAAAAGCCTCAGGAGGCATTTTAAGCCAAACCTTTCATCCCAATTCTTTGATCTTTCACATATAGCTCACCTACTAAGTGGGAGAAGAATCCTATAGATGTTGAGGTCACAAGGTCAAAGGTCAGGGTCACAGGATCCACTTCTTTGAAAAGGTTGTGGACACATTTCAAGCTAGACCTTTCATTCCAAACCTTTCAGCACTGATATCCCTTCTCTGCCAACAGGGGAAAAGACCTGTTGATTTTGAGGTCAAGTTCACAGCACCCTCTTCTTGCGTGGAGTCATTTTAGGGCAAACTTTTCAATCTATACTTTCCATCTGTCATATATGGCTTGCCTACCAATAGGAGAAGAAGCCTATTGATGTTGAGTTCAAAAGGTCAAAGGTCAAGGTTACAATATTGTTCTAAATGCTTGTTAACATATTTCAGGTGAAACTGTTCAACCCAAACCTTCAGTCTTTCACATATGCCACATCTATGCATCACTGAATTTGATTCAAACTTCATATTTATTGGTCTTTTTGCATGAAGAAATCACTAATTGATTTTGAGGTCAGCTGGTCAGGAGGTTAAAGGTTGCAGGTCTAAGTTATTCACTCATTGGTTGCCAAGTAATTACACCCCGCCAGATGTAAGTGGTAAGTAGTTACCCATCATTTAGAAAGAATCCAGTTGATATGTGGGCAGAAAGCCAAGGTCATAGGTCAGGGATGTTCACAATAACTTATTTTGTAGACCATCTCTATTTTTCTTGTTTTCTTGTATATATAACCATGGCACTCACAACTGGTACATCTCACTATGTGCCCATAATTGTCAGTGACACTTGTGATATATGACTCCCTTTTGTATCAGCTCATGGAGTGATGAGGATATATCATTAGTGCATAACAAAAACACTGTTGTTGGAATGCTTTGGCCAGGTATTAAGACTATGAGAGTTTAAGTGTTAAGGTTTAGCTACTGATTTATAAAATGATGGGAACATTTTGCAGTTTATATCATGGAATCATAGCAATAAACTTAGTTTTCTAGATATCTGAATATTATTATAAAAATCATCAGCTATACCAGCAAGTGTTTGTTCTGATAATATGTGGGTCTTTGCCTGGATTTAGGATGGCTTTATTTGATTACAAGACTCTTAGTGATGCTTTTTGCATTTCTTTTCTTTTAGGTTTTGCAGTTTACCTACCCTGCTGACCCCATTGAATAGCAAGCTGATAATTAAAACAAATTGGACTTGCACTTTTTACATTTGCATGTTCATAAATCTGATATGAGAGCTCTCAAGCCTGATCATGCCTTTTGAATTGTTTTTGACATTCATAACTGTTACATTCTTTGAAGCATTTGCTACAAGTTTAGTGTCTTATTGGAGGATGTGTGATATCAAATGTTAGACTTGTCAGAAAACCATTATGTCTGCCACGTAGCCATTTTAGAAATCCTTTTGCCAGGGCAGTTTCTGTGATTTTTTTATGATGTTTGGTCCCTTTTAGAGGATGTTTGTTGTTCAATTTCCGACCTGTCAGAAATCCAATATGGCCACCAGGAAGCCAACTTTAAATTCCTTTAGAACATATTATCTCAAGAACTATTAAAGTGAATGCATTGGGATGTATATTAATGTTATCTTGCATTGGGTCAAAGATTTCTTAATAAATATGACCATCATTTATGAAAGCTCAGTAAAGTTGGCTTGTATTGAATAAAAATTAATATGGAAGCACCCGTTTCACAATAATTCTTGCATGGATTTCCTTGATCTTTTTCTATATTTTGATCTTAAATGTGGCCTGTGTGGTATTCCTTTTGAGACTGACAGGTATCGAGCAAGCTGTGGGATTAGTTCCTGATAGCTCAACAACCATACATTTTGCCTCAGACCATCATTGTATCCCCAGACAAAGTCGGGATACTATGGTTTCACGACGGTCCCGCCGCCGCCGCAGAAAAACCTTGTGAGTGGGATAAAAATATTTCACTGATTTTTTTCAAACTTTACATTTGTATAGATATAGGTAAGGGGACGAAGCCTATTTAAAATGGGGTTATGACCTATGCTAGGAGAATGACCTTGACCTTGAATAGGTCCATTATTGCTGAAAATAACACAAATTCTTAAATATCTCAAGTAAGCTTGCATGGACTGGTCTAAAAATTAAGGTGACCGAAGATTTTGGATAGCCTTGTGATATACCGGAAACTGGTGGCGCCACCTATTATCCTTTTCTTGTTTTTACGCCTTTTAATATCCCCATAATTGCCACATGACAGTACTGTAAGCAATTTAAGTCAAAAACTAATGGACAGATTTCTTTCAAATTATGCACATGTAGAGAGATGGGCTATGGGATGAGGTCTGTTTACATTTGGGTCATGACCTTTACCATGAGAGTGGCCTTGACCTTTAATGTGTCCATATTTGGTGAAAATCACACACCTCTAATGATATCTCCAGTGTTGATAGCCATATGGATTTCAAACGTGACTTATGTATGGCCCACTACTAAAGTAAGAACCCTATAGGTTCTAGGGTCATGAGGTCTAAGGTCAAGGTCACTGGACTTGCATCTTACAAGTACTGTGGATGCATTTTAAGCCAAACATTCATCCCAGGTCTTCCATCTTGAATATATAGCTCACTTGCCAATAGTGGATGATCCATATCAATTTTGGGGTCACAAGAACAAAGGTCAAGGCCACAGTAGCTATATGTCAAAAAATTAGTTTCTGGATGATAATTCCTGCTTTTATTGATGTATTGATTTCAAACTTGACTTACATATGTCCCATTGAAAAAGCAAGACTCCAATTGATTTTGGGGTCATGAGGTCAAAGGTCAAGGTCACAGAACACATCTTTAAAAAGATTGTGGATGCATTTTCAGCCAAACATTTCATCTCAGACCTTTCATCTTGCACATATAGTTCATCTGCCAATAGAGGAAGACCCCTATCAATTGTGAGGTCACAAGGTCAAAGGTGAAGGTCACAGGAGCCATCTGTCCAAAAATTAGTTTCTGGATGATAATTCCTGCTTTTATTGATGTATGGATTTCAAACTTGACTTGTATATGACCCATTGGAAAAGCAAGACCCGAATTGATTTTGGGGTCATGAGGTCAAAGGTCAAGGTCACCGGACACATCTTTAAAAAGATCAAGGTCACAGGACCAAATACTTCAACAAGATTGTGGATTGATAGATGGAAGAAACAAAACAATAGATATGCCAAGTGTCAGTATATGCTGCTTAAAATGGGGGCCTATTCTTAAAGGGGGAGGGGGGGGGGGGCCCTACTATGTCTGGGGATACTCTGGCACCTGCGGTGCCAAGAAATATCTAGTTCACTATGTTTTAACCAGACATATATGATAAGAATTTATGACAATGTAGAAAGTTTAAACAAAATTGGCATATAGGTTCTGCAACAATTTTACTAGTTGTGAATCGCAGCCCATGATGTCGCATGTCATGCTTGGCAGCTGAGCGTCATGACCCATGGGTCACTTGTTGAATACTTAAGTAACATGTAAAGTAATTAGAATTCAGTATCATATGAGATAATTAGCATTTGGTATCATATGAAATAATTAGCATTCAGGATCATTTAAAATAATTAACATACAGGATCATATAATTTGGGTGTATTTTGCTTTATTACACACACCGTGTAAATCAGATGCAAGCAGGTACTAATATTGTAGATTAAAAAAAAAGATTATGAACTAGGTCAGTCTGAAAGAATAATATACAAGTGGATTTGAATTACAAGTGTAAAGACATATATGTAAAATTAAATAAAATACCGGGTCTGTTTTTACAGGAACAGCTAAGTCTTGACACCCGGGTAATAAAGAAGCTACACAAGGATATCACCCTTTTACAGGTCTTGCCTACCCAGTCTTAGGCATGTTCGCTAGCATGTGTATCTTGGCCGTATAGTTGATTAGATCTGTGTCAGCATGTGGCTGTATAGCTTTTATTTCATGTCAGCTGGGGATTGGTTGTGGATATATTCTAGCAAATACTATACAAAATTACTATACAAAGGGAAACTTGTCCTGAAAACAAGTACTCTTCTTATTTTTAAAATACAACCTTTTATTAGTTTTCTTGCTTCACCAAGGAAGAAAACCTATTTCTACATGGCATCAATTGCCTGTCCATGGGTATTAGTTTCTTCAAAATTCATATCGGGTGATGCTTTCAGTTTATCATTGTGGTACTGTTTAATACATATCAGGTTTTATCTTTTTGCTGATATCTGTTTACTGCCATTCTGACCTTTGACTTGTGATTTTTCCTCCTGTTTATTTATGTGCAGTTTGCAAAAAAATCTACCCCATATTAAGCCTGCCACAGCAAACACATTTAAGAAACTTTCCAGAATTTAGCATCCTGAAGAAATTGCTTGCAGTATAATTGTTATTACTAGCATATAATCTGTATGCAATGGATAGTCAATTTGTTATTGGCATCTGTAATGTTCACAAGTACTTATATGCTAGTCATTGTGTACATTGGTGGTTGACCTTGAGAAATTTTTTGTTTGTAAGCCAGTCTAACATAAATAAGTGTACTTGTATAATAATTAAGAAGCAAACCTGGGTCAAATTAATGATAATGATAACTTTAAAACAATCTTAATGCTATTTAATATGATGATGTTGTTGATAATTTAATCATTACAAAAATAACTTAGGTGTATAATAAAAAAAAGGATAGTGCATGTACCTGTATGGTTAGTTCCCAAAACGTTGACATTAACTCATGTTAATTATAGTTTTTACCAATTAAAATAGGGTATGCAGTGTGCCTGAAATAGGAAATCCCATGCTAAAATCAGAAATTGACAAACTGATCAAGGATCAGTTTGCATAGTTTACACAAGTCATTCCCAACCCAGTTTTGGTCCATTGTAATTTTGAGGTTACCATCCACCTCATTCATTAAACAGTGTTACCAATACTGTTTGAACAAAGAAAACAACATGACCATTGTGACAGAGCATCATTTTGTAAGTATAACCATGACTCAGCAGTTCTTGTCAGGATGCGATCTTTTTGTGCAGAATTTCTAGGTGGAAGATTCCAGTTCACACTCAAAATCAAAAGGTGACAAAAAGGTGAAATTGTCTCTGCTCCAGTTGGGGGGACACATGTAGGTAGAGTTGGTTTTTCTTCTTTATTGTAGGCATCCATAGTTATTTTCTGTGTGATTTTTTGTTAACCTGATACCACTTTATATTTAACATGAAATTTCAACCACTAGTGATCTTGACCTTCATCTTCAAGGTCAAATCAGGTGAAAGAGTTCTTGTGAACCTCATAATTTTTTCAAGTATTGCATATCAAATATTGCAAATTATATATGTAAGTTGTCTCAACAAAGTTCTCAACAAAGACTTTTACCTGGATCTTCAAAGTCTTATCAGCTGAACTGGTAGCTCATTGTTTCTCACATGTCTTGTAAATATGATAACTTTCAAAGCACTGCATATTTTTTAACCAAATTCTCAAACAAGGTCAACTCAGCAGATATTTTTTTCTAACCTGACAATTTGTGAACCATTCACTATTTATCATAAAATCTTTAATACCATAACTATGAAGTGATGCATATTTTTCTTCAAAATTGGGGGGGGGGGGGATGGCCCATGGTAATTGGAGACAAATTTTGTTTTTGTGACTGCATAAACAAACCCATTCTACTGTGCCCTGAAAAATCACTGTCATAACATGTTGATTTGTGAACTTTTTTAGTTGACTTGATAGGAAACCATTAATCAACAAGGCTCAGTGAGAAAAATATTTTTATCCTGCAGTGGTTTTAAATCTGTGAAAAATTGTTCTTAAAAGGTTCATGACCTACTTATTTCAAAAATCTATGGGGTTTGTATATTGTTACAAACTTTATGTCAAATGCTAAGTTGTTTATTGACTAGACCTGATATTTTATCCTATTTTAAACTTGGACAGTCGGACAGTAAAATACTTCATAAATATTTTGTTTGTAGTAATGATGGTAGAACTTTTTAAAGTTCTCACATGTACAACGCTGCACTTTTCGCAATAACAGACTGTAGTTATTTGGCTGTGTGCTATGGGAGTCATTTTTTGACCCCCTGTTTGTGAACAAGCTTCATAGAGCTAAAATAAAATGACTAACTTGATTAGACACTGCTTTTTCACTTTCAAAGTAATGCATTCACTGCCATTCGAAGCTTTTCTTATGCCAGGCCTGTATCCAGTCATGTGACGCGGGTATCTCTGCCCTGAGAGCTGCCATGTGCACTCCTGTCCACTCTGTAAGACCAGGTGTCACTAGCCATTCTTGCTGAATAATACAAATTAGCACATTCACTGGTCCTTATGGTGTATGCAGAGTTATAATTTGTTTCTTCATATTAATGTTTATGGAAGGAGATTAAATGCTACACTGTTTTTGAGTTAAAAATTTTGATTATGTTGATCATGAAAGTTGATAAAAAAAATAATGTAAAACATGTAATATGAAGGTACATTGACATTAACATTATACTTAATCATTCAGAGATTTTCATTATATATATTTTATTACACATCTTACGTCACTAACACTAATACTTTTATATACAGACTGTTACTCTACCAAAGTACTAGGGGATGCACACAAAAGATATGAATAAAAAAAATTGTGGTAGACTCTCCTGCTTCAGTCTGTACACAGTATGTAATGAATACTACATGTACACAATATGAACACACTGTAATGAATACTGAATCTGGCATTGCTGGACTTTCTAATTACTGACCTATTCTAGTGTTTGTATGTATGAAATCACCTGTGTTTAAAATAAAAATAATAACCATTGAACATCAAGAAAAAATATGAAGCAAGGAAAATAAGGTGTCTGCTAAGCTCTTGTGTACCAGTCACTTTCTCTCCAAGTCTGGCTGTGGATATGTTCACCTAGTCTGGCTGTGGATCTGTTCACCCAGTCTTGCTGTGGATATGTTCACCCAGTCTTGCTGTGGATATGTTCACCCAGTCTTGCTGTGGAAATGTTCACCCAGTCTCAAAAAGTCTGGCTGTGGGTATGTTCACCAAGTCTGGCTGTGGGTATGTACACCCAGTCTGGCTATAAATATGTTCAGCCAGTCTGGCTGTGGATATTTTCAGCCAGTCTGGATCTAGACATGTTCAGCCAGACTGGCTGTGGACATGTTCAGCCAGTCTGGCTATGGACATGTTCAGCCAGACTGGCTGTGGACATGTTTAGCCAGTCTGGCTGTGGACATGTTCACCCAGTCTAGCTGTGGATATGTTCACCCAGTCTGCATGGCTATGGATATGTTCACCCAGTCTGGCTGTGGATATGTTCACCCAGTCTGGCTGTGGATATGTCCACCAAGTCTGGCTGTGGGTATGTTCACCCTGTCTGGCTGTGGGTATGTTCACCCAGGCTGGACTTTAGTCTCTCTGGGCACATGGAACCTCATGTGTTGGTTTTATTTTCCACAGGTGATGTGGCAGAATGGTCCATGGGGGTCTAGGTTCTAGAAGTCAGAACCTCATTTATGTTAGCATTGAAATCATTTATTACTCTTACCTGCATTTACAAAACCATTATATGAAAAGTCTTAGGTTTTGGATTCTTTATGGACAGCAAATCACACTGTCAAAGCATTTTCCTTCTTAGACTTTGGTGAATATTACCTCAGGAAACAAATGCAAAGAAATTAAGACATCCTTCCCACTTATCTAGCCTGAATTTAGTGAAACTAAAATTAAATGACACCCCCTAAAATGGTCTCAAACAGCCAGCTGCATGCCATGATGTTGAATTGCTCCCAGATGAAAAAGCTTGATCAACTTGTTAGTTTTGTCTGAGATTTTAAAAATTTTATATAAAAAATAACATTGTGGACCTCATCTTTTATGCCATCTAATAATATTGCCCACTGCTGACCAGAGCTAGGTAGATTACCTGGTAGTCACTGATGAACGAGTTGAGCAAGCTTTTAGAATCCAAGGAGGACTCCCAGGCTAAAGATGTGATATTGCAGTTAGAGAAATATATTTCAAGAAATGCATAAAATTAATTTGTTCTTTGTCTAAAACAAAACAAGCATCACAATTTCAAAAACCTATAAATTATTTACTATTTATGATTTTCATACCAGCAGCAACATTATTTATAGAATTCCCTGATAAATATCTGACTCCTACCATCTCCAATTTAATTCTGTAATGTTGCATCATTATTTAAGATAATGGTTGTACAGGAAATGTTCAGAAATATATCAGACATATTTTCATGTACTGCTGAGAGGTTTTCTAGAATATTATGGTTAATGTTATCATATTTTTGTATATAAATAAACGTCCCGTTTATCAAGGTAGTGTACCATTTCCTTTTTATTCGGGAGCTGACACAGAGAGGGTTGGTTTGGAAACCTGTTGGCAGGTGGCAGCACTTGCTAACAAGTCTCAAATTTGAATTGAAACATGATATGACAAAGAATGATAAATTAGAACCCTGGCTGATAAGTGATACTTTTGGTTCTTTTTAAGGAGCCTCAGATATCTCATGAGGTAAATAACTGTGTGTTCTGCTGGTCTTGTATTTCCAGTTGTGATATTATGAACAAATAAATAACTAACTTTGTGTATTACAGAACAGTTTTATGTGTTTCTTGCCAGTAACTTACTGTTAGTGTTTTTACTGATAAACACTCTCTTAGTATAAAGGTGTGACTTCCAGTGAGTGACTAACTTTGACTAGACTTTTAGACACCAGTTTGAATGTGTATGTTTCTTGTTGTCTCAAAACTGACACCTTCGAACACATTCATAATATTAAAACATATTTGTTAATGTAAATTGCAGGATCCCATGCAGGCAGTCTGTGCAATAGATCCTCTTACTTTTTTTTTATATCACCTAACATGTATAAATTTGTTTTAAATGTAGCTTTAGGTGATGGTACAGAATATTAAAAATATGTGAAAATAAAAGTGCTCAATGCCCAAGGATCAATAGACAGTGTTATTAAAATGAAGCAGGGACACAAACAGTCACAAAAAATGTATGTGTGGATGTCAGCTTGCATGGTGTGCACAAATGTGCTCAGTTTAATAAAAACTTTGTGCAGTACATTAATGTGAATAATATTTTTAAAGCATGTCTTTAAATTGTGGGGAAAGTAAAATAACATGCCTCAGTATATATATATATATATATATATATATATATATATATATATATATATATATATATATATATATATATATATATATATATATAATAAAATGCTCTGATCAGCTTATCATGCCTGACCAGGTGAAATTTATCAACCTCTAACTGACTTCAGTAGGCATAGGCCATAAATTTAAGCATTTAGACAAGTTCTTTTGTGTCTTCTTGTAACTTAAAACAGTATTGTAATCATTAATAAAATATATTTCTGTGCCTACACAAGAACTTTCTCCTGGTGGTACTAAAGTCTCCCACTAGAAGCCAGCAAAGTGGAATTTCTTCCTAATTTTCAAGTACATAGAAAACTTGGTCCAGTATTGCATACAAATTCTGGCTGCTAAAAAAATCAGTACTTCTATCATTGTTGGATGAATGGTTTCTGTGGAATTCATTGAACAGTTTAGATAGCTTTTAGATAGTTTTGGCAACATGACCTGTCCATCTTCATTTAATAATACAAAATGTTATAAACTTTAAGTTCAAGAGTTCCCAGTTAAAGTAAATTATTTAATAAATTTTAAGTTTATTCAGTTATTTTGATGCAAAGTAGTTATTTTAATTTAAATATACTTTTTTAAATGTTGATTTATCCAATATGGGTAATAACCTTATTGAAAAGCATCAGGAATACCCAAAAGCCTGAAGCATTCAGTCATATGTCATAAAGTTTCATTGTCTGATTAAAAACGAAGAGTTTTATATTTGGTATCTTGGTTGTTATATTATCCTACATTTGGTTCTCAGTTTTGTGCAGGTAAAAATTTCAACTGTGTTTATAAATAATAGACTCTAATGTGTATGTAATCAAATTCTAGTATGTCCATTTTGAAATGTTGTGTGTCAGGGCATGTATATTGTATATTGCCAAGTGAAGTTTTGTCAAGTGCAGTTTTGTGGTGTGTGTTTTGTTACAGAACCAGCTCTCCCAAGATGCCAATGTAATACAGAAGCTTCAAGATGATATACGCGTCTTACAGGTGTTGCTTTGATTACCTCGTTAACTCGCCTATATAGGCATCACAGGCTACACTAACTCGGCCCTTACACGTTGTGTCATCAACTTAGCATGTTTAAACAAAACTATGTATTTTGTGGTGTTGGCTTTATATTTTCACTCATTTTTTCTTATGAAATTTGCTATCGATAAAGGAACTTTTTGGTGTTCAAAGTCATTTTCAGGAACCATTCATTGAACCTCTTATGTGGTTCAAAAGTACATCTGAAACAACTTTATAACAAATTAACAATACCATGTCTTCTAGAAATTTATACTTGTCTTTTTTTGCTGACTTGGTATTCTTAGTTGAGAAATTTTAAGGAATAATCAGAAATAATTCAGACCAAACTCTAACAATTTTGTGGATCAAATTGGGACACTGTTAACTGGACACAAAAGGCACAATTTATCGAATGTGTCCCTGTACATTAACATGGAGTATGGTCAACAGAAAAAGTCTTGATAATTTTTAGCTCAGCTGACTATAAGTCATCTGAGCTATAGTCGTGGTCCATTGTCCGTCCGTCTGTCCGTCAGTAGATGTGGCATGTTTTGAAACCGTAAGACCTAGGAATCCAAAATTTGGCATAATGTTAGATGTCCCCAAGATCTCCTACCAAGCCGAAAACTGGGTCTTTGCGACTTCGTTCCTTTTAGAAATTGAGGAAAAACCTCAATTTTTTATTAAAAACCTATTTTTACACTTCAGGACTGCCTTATATCAAAACCACTCATCTGTTTTTCCTCATATTCACCATAATTATTCCTCTATATAGTTCCTATGTACATGCCAGAAATTATGTCTGTATTATGTAAATTTAAAAAGTTATGGGCCCAAACATAATTCATTTCTGTAAAAAATCAGGAAAGATATTTGATCACTTAACACAAAATATGTTTAAGCTATAAACTTTTTTTCCAGTAATATAACTTTAATTAATCAAAATTAAATTGTATACCCAAAATTAGATCAAAATCTTTTAAATTTTTTAAAATATTAACAAAAATAAAAAATTGGTACCTTAAATTTTGCCGAACTTTGACCATGGCACTTTTTTTTCCTGTAAGTACTGTGGATTTAATTTTCATAGCATGTTTTTTTTAGCATTTTGTCTGTAAAGACCAAAAATTTGAAACCAGCTGATCAAAAACTGTAGATTTTATTCAAGTTTTCAAGCACCATGTAACATATTGTTGACATCAATTTAGTGTCATGCAGTTTGCAAGTGCTCAGCTCCCCAGCTTCAGCTCTCAGTTCCTAAAATTTGGCATGCAATTAGATGTCTCAAAAATCCCGTACCATGCCAAGAATTTGGTCACTGGGACTTAATACCTTCGAGATATTAATGAAAAACTTCATTTTTCCATTAAAAACCCATTGTTACACTTCAAGACTGCCTAATATCAAAACCACTGATCTGACTTTAATCATATATAATATACATATTTTTTATACATTCTCTATGCACATGCCAGAAATGATGTCAGTATTGCGTAATTGATTTAAATTATGGGCCCAAACATAATGCACTTTGTAAAAAATCAAGAAATATATTTACTCCCTTAACAAGAGGATTGCTGAAGCTAGAGATTTTTTGTCAGGGATGTAACATTATTTAATCAAGATTCAATTGAATACCCAAAATTAGTTCTGAATTTTTCAAATTTTATAAGTTATTAGTATAAATATAAAATTAGTACCTTAAATTTTGCCCAACTTTGACCATGGCATGTTTGTTTCCTGTGAGCACTGTTGATATAATTTTCATATCATGCACACATAAAGATTTCAGCTTTTAAGTTTAAAAAGCTGAAAGAAATTGGCCAAAAATTGTAGCTTTCATTTATGTTTTTATGAGACCATGTCAGACCTTGGCTCTCTGTAGCACCTCTTGAGTCACCTGTATGTTGACCTTGTTGAACTTTCAGCAAATTATGCATGCTTGAGGCGAGGCATAAACTGGGGCTCCAGGCAGCTTATTATATAATGCCCAGCCACAGTTGATCCAGGTGTCCAACCCAACTCATCTAGTAGTTTTAACCAACAACATAACAATAAACAATAAATTAATAAATTTTTATTGGTTTTTAATAACAAATTAAAAAAAATAGAAAAGGATTTGTTAGTTGATAATAACAGGAAATTAACTTGCAGTTACCGATGATATAAGAATCTTGTATCGATGGATAGAATGTCACGTATTCCAAATAACACCATGCAGTCACCTATGGTATTTTTCAGTTCAATTTTAATGTTAAAAAAGTAAATCATATTATTCATTACTAATCATTAGGGATCATATGAAGGAAATTAATGATGGACAAAGATGCAGTTGATAATATTATTATCTAGATTCCTACTGTGTCTATAGTTAGTACATTGATGTGATATTAGTCCAAAATGAATATATTACATTTTTTTTTAAATATAAATAAAAGCCATAAAACCAGGTACTTATGATCATTATTTAAATGTGTGAATTTTATATATTCTAGTTTCTCAACATCATTGTTTGGTGAAAACAGAATAAATACCAGACATGATGCGAATACTTTGCAATTGTATTTAAACACGAATATGAATATGTACTCCATTATAAAATTTCTTTCATAAGAATGGGAATTCAGGTAAAAATGAAAGTATATGAATACCAGTGCAAATAGTTTCAAAATGTATTAATGAATGCATTCATGAATATATTCTTTAATATTATTTTAATAATCATTTCAGTTATATTTTATTTGAAAAAAATTATACTATTCTCTCATTATTTTTAATAAAAATTATATTTGGGACAATATTTGTAATTTTTTTTAATAAATAGTTAAACTCTTATATTAATGTTCTGCTTATAAGTTATATGGCCAAGTCAAAATCTGTGTGACAATCGCACTCCATTTGTCAATAAAATAAATGAAATTAATCCTCTTTCCTGTCTCCAAAGGTACTATCAAAATCATACATAAGCTAAACAACAACAACTCATAATACAGCTTATTTTTATTACCACAAAAAAACCAGCATGTGCCTCATTTCTAAATCATATTTTTTTATCATATATAACAGCTGAGCGCCGTGACCCATAGGTTCCTTGTTTTGTCTTGTTTTACTCAAGTTTTGTCTTTAAAATTTATTTAGAATAATTTTCTCAGGCTTATTTTTCAAAGTTTTATCAACTATTTAAAACATAATCTGTGGTAATTAGGTTGTGGCATAAAAAGTTGTGGTGTATATGTGTAAGGCTCTTTTGCTCATTGCTTTCAGCTTATAACATCATTGTCTATTCTCAATGTAACATGGCTGCTTTTGCTGGCTTACAGCTGTGAACTTGCCTCCATGTAGTGGAAGAGTTTAAATAAAGATATAGGGGTTATGTGAACTTTAAAAAAATGATTCAGTCTACTACTGCTTTACTTTGGAAAAAATGCAGGTGTAACCAGGATTAATTTAATAATCCAGTTAAAGGCAGAAAAAAAGGTATGGTTCTCAGTCACCGCCCATGTCAAATTTAACCCCTTATATCAACAATTTTTATTTTTATTTTCATCTGTCAAGAGGATAAAATAATACAATTTTGATAAGATTTCCTTTGTTATGTACTGCTTATACCTGTGTAGCAAAAAATTCCTGTTATTATCATGCTTTTCCCCTGATCATATGACATTTTTATCAAAACATACAAAAGTTTTAAAAAATCACCGGACCTCACTGATTAAAAAAGTGCTTGAGAACCATACCTTTTTCTTTTTGGTTTAATGTATATTTCCTTGTGTCAAGAAAAATTTAATAAAAAATTATTCAAAAGTCTTCTTCAGAGTTCATTTTAAAATATATTTTTTAAAATTAATCCAATTTACAGCATATTTTACTTTCATTAAATAAGTTTTATATTCTGAATCTCAATTCAGATCTATTAATATGAGTTCCTTGGAGTGTTAGAGCTTTAAATTTGCATCCTTAATATTTGCAGTCATAGTATGCATGCTGCTAATGTAATAATTTTACAAACTGGCCTGTAATTGTAAAACGAGATATGGTGAACTGTTTAATGTTTAAGATGGGGTGGGGCAACATAGGTACACATTTTCAGCATCTGTTTGGGTTTTTAGTCTTCACTCCACTTCCACTTTCTGTATGCTGGCTAATCTGACAGAGATTAAAACATAGTCTGTTTTAGTCTTTGCTGCTTTTAAGATGGATTAACATCCTAATAATCATTTATTAATAAGTGGTTCTGTTCCTCTTTTTGGTGTGGGAATTCATACACCAAGCTTTGAATACGTAAATCCGTACAAAATATATATATGCTTTAACTTTCAGAAGGTTCCGGTGGAAGGACATAATTAAGATCTAGTGGGAAATATTTAATGCATATACATAAATATGCAGAGGAGTGTATGGAATATACAAAGTACCAGTTTGTTCTATTTGTTCACATATTGGCTACTCTCACACAAAATACATGTACATATGTACAGAATTTATATATATATATATATATATATATATATATATATATATATATATATATATATATATATATATATATATATATATATATATATATATATATATATATATGAATGAACCACTGCTTAAGTTCAAATACCCAGAACCTCCCTTAAAAGCCATAACCTGACTTTGCCGTTGGCCTAGGTCTAGTGATAGCTACACCAACCACAGCAAGCAGCTTGTGTAAACCAAGTAAATAACAACATAGCTGCTTCCATAATGCTTCAGGAATATGCATCTCTTCCTTCCTTGTCTGTCATGACATCTAGTACTCATTCTTCAAACATACAAATGTAATGGACATAACAGGAGCTTGAAGCTTCAGCTTTCTCCTTTTTGCTAGCTGCGTATGAATGCAGCCTTGTCACTGCTGGAGGAAGAAGATGCATTCTTAATTGCAGTAGAGACCATGCACTCAACTTTCTGGATTGGAAATAAGTCTTTGTCTTTCAGCTAAAGCCCTGCTCCATTATAGCACTAAACTGCCATAGTTACATGTTTACATTGGTTATGTGCTTGGGACATTTGGTCTTCTAATCATATTTGTTGTAAATATAATTTTGTTTTACTAATAGTGGGTCATGTATGTGTACTGTTATTGTAACATGGACATATATTAAGTTGAAGTAAATTGAGATTCACTAGAGTGTGTACCTCTGCAAATGCAAAACAACCATATTGGATATGACCTTTTTTCCTGATTTGCATCAAAATTTCATCATGGATCCCTTGTCCATGTGCTTTAGCCAGATTTAGCTCAGACAGTTTTAATTTACATCATTTCACTAATTCGTGCAGACAGACAGACAAACACAGGTGGAAAGATATTACCTCCACGTCAGAAGTGATGACATAAAGTTATGACCTGTTATACATGTAAGTGACCTTTGACCTTGCAGAACACTATTGAGGCTCAGAAAGCACACATACAGATGCTGCAGAATGTGCAACAGAAAGCTCAAGTTGTTGCCCAGCAACAAGAGACCATAGTCAAGAAAGCTGAAGAGACAGTAGAGACAAAAAATTTGGAACCACCAAAACTTCCACAAGTTGTGGTAAGTATTCTGTGTTTACTCTTTAATAAATTCTCTGTAATGACTTCCTTGGTCCCTTTTTTGCTGTGTGTTCATAAGAATCCAATTTCTCACAAGTATGTATTTTAAAAAGTAAAAAATAGGGACCAAAATGTATCATTGAAGAAATATATTTTGTGTGGTTTTGACCTTTGACAGAACTCAGTACCAGAGATTAAATGGTTATTATTTATGCACATATAAATTTGCTTTCTAAATTTAAATGTTTAATCATCCAGGTCTTGATGAGTTATTTTCTTGTATTTTTTTCAGGAGGGTCCAAATGTACCTGACACTTTGGTCAAACAAGTGGACCAAAAAGATGATCAGATTGGCCAGGTGAGTCAGAATTCTTGAAAACACAAACCCAGATGGATGGATGTTGGTGAACTTTTAATTTACGGCTGATGCATTAATTACTGACTTATGAGCTATGTAACATTCTTCATCTGTTATAAAATCTGTGTCCCACTGTGTTATCAGATTATGCATATGTGGCACCTATTGCATGCAGTTTTATATTTGTTAGCACATGGTCAGGGTTTTGGGCCTCATTAGCAGATGTCAATGCTAAATATTCCTTGGGGGGACTGTGAAATGTCTGTAATTACCGTCTTTTTTCAAATTTGGTGACTAGCTAAAATAATTAAATTTCTTAATGGTCAAGATAATAGAGGAATTTTGAAAATTATGTTCCTGCAGATTTTTCCTTGGTCAAGATTTTAGAGGTTTCAATAGCTGATAGGATAACAAGCCACAAGAACACTTAAGCTAATCACTGGAAGCTTAAATATTCTAATCGCTTTGACTATATTGCTGCTATTTTGCAATGCAGCATGCTATGTTTCCTATAATGTGAAATTATATTTTGGAAGTTATGAAACTGTACATCAAGTGCACTGAAGTATTTCATCCAAGTATGCATGAAACAACACAAAATAACATGCAGTAAAATTTTTATCTTATCTTTTTCAATTTCATTTATGTTTTGAGATTTGATGACTATGAAATAAATGGAAACATGAGGATCTGATGGTGATATTGTGATTAAGAATTCATTCATGATTGTAAACGGCAGCCTCCTTGCACACTTCCTGTTGGTCATATATCCCCCCGGAACTGCTTGGAACAATTCAGCAGACTCTGCTGCACAAAAGGCTACAAAATGTTTTATGCCAGTCATAAAAAAAATTTAAATCTGGGCATGTGGTTTCATGCATTCCATTAACATTTATATAAAGATGACTTCGATCAACAAACAGAGATTGTCAGTATCCTACCTGCCACTTAATTTCATGTAAATCCTCTCATGCATATCCTCCCATGTTTTATGTAAGGGAAAAACCTGGATGGGCTACCTTGGCTGCTGATTGGTGGAATCAGGCCCATTGTAGACGCATTTAGTGATTTGCATAAGATTTATGAATTACCACAAATACTTGCTTTACTTGGTCAGCTGGTTTGCGGGGATCACAGACCTGTTTCCACCATGGGAACCTTACCATACACTCACAGTGAACCAAGTGGCCACTGATATGCCTGCTAGTCCAGAAATGGAAGCATTCCTAGCTAACAGATTTAAAAAAATTAAACTAGTTAAAAAAGTATAAGTTCAATACAAAACTGCTGGTGAAGACGGTGACCCATCTAAAACCTAACTGTGCTTGATCAAGCTTACTTTGGATGATTTTTCCGCTATTCCATGATGCAGTCATATGAAGAAGTCACATGAAAGTGTGTAATGGTGTAGATGTTTATTGTGTTCCAGGGCAATAAAATTATCTGAAGTAATGGTGTATAATATTGTAGACAACTATCAAAGAAATTTCCTTTATTCTTGCAGTCTAATTATCTAAAGTGAATTGCGCATACTAGGAGTGGTACACAAGTTTACCAAGTCACTTATATTTGTAATTGAGTCTTTTTATCTTAAAAAATATTAACCAGTTGTATAGCAAAAAAGCTCAAGTTTCTTATGTATGTTGCTTGATGTTATGTCATGTAATATTAATGCCTTTCAGATACAAAATCTGGTACCCACGAGAGACAGAGGCAGCTCACCTTAACATCCTTGGCAGTCGAGAAATTAGATTCATTAAAGAATTATGCTTTCAAAAAATATTTTTTCAGGGAAGACAAATTTGAGGGATCACCAAAATGGATAATGATTTTAATACATTAAAAAAAACTATTAAAATCTGAAATCTGTATGCCCTAATATTATATTTGGATGCAAATATATTTAATTTTAAGCTGGGTACAATATGTTTCTTTAGCAGCTCAGAACTAAACTCTGAAAATTTTCTCATTTAGTAGACACTGTCTTAAAATAAAGAAGCTGATAACAATGCTTAGAAGACAGGACAATATGTTGTTGTTAGTATGCACATACACCCTATCTGGGCCTGATACAAAAATGCTTGATCATGACCTGAAATAGTGGTCATCATGAGCAAAGTGGACACAGTTCAGGGGTGATGGTTAGGTGCGGTTTCCTTCTGTCTGTTTCATTCTTGATTTATTTTCTTTTTATTTCACAGATGGGCCGAGTTCAGGGGCAGGCAGTCGGTAACAACATGCAAAAGTTACAGACACCATTCCAGGCTCCTGCCGGTAAAAATAATGTTCCTCCAAACAACAACAGTAACAACCAGCTTCTTGGGCCAAATGGCATGAGAGAGAAAGAACAAGAACCACAAATGCAAATAGAACCAGGTGAATTTGGATACTGTAAAATATCTAATTAAACACATTATTGAGTTAAGCCTCCTCGGTGCAGGCTTAGCATTTCAGCCTGCCAGGTGACTTTGTCACTAACGTTATTTTTATTGATACTTACTTAAAGTTTGACAAAAGTGACTTACTTCAAAATGAAGAATAACAGGTTTAAGTTGGTTTACTGATAATGGGCCCAGTTGGCTTTATGGTCATGTGGTTTTTAAATTTACAATATTCACGATGTGGAAGTTATTGCAAGAAATGAAACCTCCTCCCAATCAACACAGGTGAGCTGTCAATAACAAGGTATAGTGTCACTGACACCTCAGTGTGTAATCCAATAAAATGTCAAAAGTCAAAAGGTAAATGATTCAGATTAAAAATACGAAAAGAACTTGTCTGTTACATGTAGATCAAAATTTATAATATAAATAGTATCATTCATCAAACATGCTGTAAAATGGAAAGTCATGACAATATTAACCTTGCAAATATGGAATCCAACCACAGCAAGTGGGTTCTGATTTGTAAATGACGTCTCTTAGCCAATGTTGATTTTTTAGTGGTTTGCCACAGATTTTAGGGAAAAAATGAATTCTGAAAAACACTGAAAAAGTTTGTTCTACTGTGTTAGTATATATATATCTATAAAAATACATATTTGAATTTTTTATTCATCAGAATGTATATGATCTCTTGTTCTTTTCATGGATAAGTATTACGTGTTAACTTGAATGAATTGTGTGACAGTGATATTTTATTTATTTCAAGCATTTGGCCACAAAGAAGAAAATATTGTACCCAATCAACAGATAGGTGCCCCTCTTCAGCAGCAGGAGGTAAGAAAATCCATTCAGTGTCAATTATTTACTCTTCAGAGTAAAAATTATGATTTCCTGCCTGATTGCATGTACATGTATATTCCCTTATTCAGGCATGTCAGGTTATCTTAAACTCACCTAGTGTTGTAGTCTTCACTCTAGTTGGCATGTAATTTAGATGGTAGATGATTGAGATAATAATGGCAATTTTAACTCCCTGTTTCTTCAAGCACACTTTGAAAATCTGAGAAAACACACAACACTCGGGTGCTTCATATACCTTTGATGAAACACCAAAAATCATAGACCTTAGTTCACTTTCAAATTAGAAGCACTCTGTAATATCAGATGGAAAAAGTGGCCGAATTTACCATTGCCATCTTAAATTCCTTGCCTGTTACTTTGGTGTGCCTACCGCAACCAGAAAAAGTTTCTCAAAGGTCACCTCAGACAGGCAAATACAAGAAATGTAAGAAGTCTCATAAATGCTCCAAAACCATATTTTTACACATGTGAAAAGACATTAGCCTAGCTTAACTGAACATTTTATAATTATATTATGCTTAGCAGAAAACCAAAGTTTAACAGTGGATGAATGAAAAAAAATAATAATTAATATTGTTATGATTTAATAATTAAAATAATAATTATTAGTCAATAGGCAGGATTTGTTTATTAGTTCTTTGAAATTTTAAGCATAAAATTTTACACAGGTTTATATAAGTCAAAACTGATTTTCAAAATTCTTGTCTGATTCTAGTTTAACATATGTTATTCTAATTTAAATTTAAACTATTGTTTAGCTGAGTGACTGTCCACATGACTCTTGCCTTTGTTCTGTTTGCAGAATATCTGGCCAATGATATAAGAATACGTCACACTGGTGGCGTAAGAATATGACTGTTTTCATTATCGGTGTCGATAATTTAAAAAAAAATCACTATAACTAAAACACTACTTGAAATGGTATAGGAAATTAAATTATGACACTGTGGGCCCTTAGAATTGATTCATTTAATGATTCTTCACCTTCGATTCGATTCTCTATGTAGTTCTTACTTAAGTAGTAAGTTTAAGAGTTTTCAAAACATAAAAGCAATTTTACCAAAATGGATGTTGTAAATTTCAGCAAATTAAAGGAAAAATCTTGTTTTTTGCCGCCATATGTTTCTGTGCCAGTGGTCCACCAGCTAATATTTAAAGTAAATTTAGGGCACATATGCGTTATAGAACTTCTCCATTGCCAACTGATCTGTCAAATTTGACAGCTCACAGAAGACCCAGGATGGTACATGCCAAATCAGTGAATCGATTCGGAGGTTAATAATCGATTACAATTTAATTGAGGGCTTGTAATTCAATGCATGGATTCTTTTATGCATTGTTACACCCCTACTACACTCGCAACTGTTCTGTGTTTTGTTAATTAATCTGGCTTTATTTTATTTGTGTTTTTATACAGTCTGCACATTCTTCAAAATCATTGAAACTTATTAAAATTGATAAACTCCTAAAAAGCCATGACAAGACCCATGAGATTGTTTTGTCAGAGAGTGAAATAAATATTTCATCATGTTTTTATAAAATCACATAATTGGAAATAAATTAATACATTGACATGACAAACGCTGCCGGTGGAAATTGCATACTGGTTGGCTCCATGTGTCACTTTAACCTTCTTGACAAATACTTTTCAGATATAAACAAAATTTGTACATGCAGGTGCACATAGACTTCTGCTTTACCAGTAATTGATATATGAAGATTGTTTGAGATAGTGTATAAAAATTCCTATCTGATGCCTTGCAGGGTGGATTTAGAAGCACTATGGTAGTTCTAAAACTTTGTCATTAGAAGTCATAAAAAAAACTTAAATATTTTTGTCTGAAATTTTAAATTTAAGTATGTGCAGCGGCTATATATAGTAAAGGCTGTTGTTCAGTGGTCTTACACAATGATTCAGCAGTCTTATTAGCCATTATAAAGGGTATGTTAATGGAGTTTTGCAGCTTGTAAACCCAGTCTTAGAGAATCAGTGGTGGAAACCAATTTTAAACAAATTAATTGAACTGCTTACATTATTACAAAATGTCAATGGCACCAACTAAAGCAAGTATTGCTGTCCCACATGCAATTTAATTCCAATGTTGTAAAATTTGAGCTGATTAAAAGTTTGCTATTGATTTGTGATCTCTGGTTAACCACAAATCGTAAATGCCATTCAAGACTGTGGGGGAGTAATCTATCTATCCCCAATCCACATAACATGCATTTCATAATGCAGGTCAAATAAAAGCAGTTTCTTATGCTCAGTTAAGATGCCACTTGTGGGTAAAGTGAATTAACATACAAAAGAATGCTTAATTGCCCTGAAAAATTCACTCTCACAACTGCTCAGTAATTTTAATTAAAAAAAAATAAATGGGAAAAAACCTTGTACTGATTTAAGCATTTAGTTCAAGCTAACACAGATTACATGCAAGTGTTGTCATCTTGTGCGGAAATGCAGAAATCAGATCTATTTCATCTCCTTGAAATAATAAACTGCTCTTTACTTTATCCATCTGTACTCAACAAGATCCAACTGCACATCATAATTATCCACCAGCACCTGATTGTATCCACCTGCACATTTAAGTAATCCACCTGCACATTAAATTTATCTACCTGCACCTGGTAATATCCACCTGCACTTGATAATATCCACCTGCTCTTGATAACAGTCCAACTGCACCTGATTATATTGATTATCACTGGATAATATCCACCTGCACTTGATAATATCCACCTGCATTTGAAGGTAAACCATCTTCACTTAATGATATTAAATTTGTATTCCATTTTACCCACCTACATAAAATATGTAAACCTTCACACAATATTATCTGCCAGTATTTGATAATTGCCACCAGATCTTATCAATATGGTTCAGATCTGCTTGTGCAGCTTTCAGTATCTTTTGTTAATTTGGGATTGTGTTTATCTTTCATTCAGTTATGCATCTTGCCTTCTTACCAAGACACTTTTTGTGAAAAAAATGTGTCTAGAATTGGAGAATATATACCCAATATAGATACTTGAACTGGAGATTTTCACATGACCCTGTAAAAAGTTCTTTTCTTTTCTAGATTTGATTGATATTTTTTTTATTCCCACAATAGGTAATGAGTTGAATTAATGTTCTCTGCTAGGAGTTGGAGTTGTCTCACAATATGTACTGTGGGCTAATGCTCAGTGGTTCCAAGATAGGCACATGAAGTGTATCTAACTCTACACACTATTTGCATGTATGTAAATAGAATTGTGCTTATAGTTGTACAACATGAATGTGAAAAATATGGATACCATATTTCCAGAAACCACACAGGTGTATTGGTTAATGGCTATTTTATCTTTAAACTTGTACAAAGTTAAGATATGGAAATCTGTTATTAGGATCACAGTTATAAACAATTATACTATATATAATAGAGCATGGTGGTGGGATGTGTCATCATTGAGGCATACATTAACAGCAGAAGCCTCCAGCTTATGAATATTCATGATGTTGAATATGCATGAAAATAGCATGAAGACCAGGACAGCAAAGGTGGTATACCAAGTGAAAGGAAGGGGCCAATAGGAATAGGAGGATTTCGTCCAGAGGGTGCTGCTGGTGATACGCATAACAAAGACCAAAGCAGGCTGCTAGCGCCCACTGGTGTTGAGAATAGAAACAATGGCCTTTCAAATAATCTCAACCCACCAGAGGTTGACAACAAGGATAAGAGAGACTCTGTCATTAATTGATTCCATTTTATCATTCCCCACAGCACTACATATTTTACCAAGGCCTGCTTGGACCAATGAAACCATATGTGGCCCTAAGTGACTCATTTTCTCAGTATTCTCCTTTCCTTAAGTGGACTGTTCTGTTCTTCATAAATGAATCATAAATATTTTAATAAATTTTGACATGAAATGGTAAATGGTTAACAGCGGTTCTTTTAGCACAGTCTGCATTACTTGCAAGCTGTTAAGATCATCATTATTTTTACAGTGTGATTTTAAGATTATCATTTTAACTTTAACCAAGGTGCTATTATAAGCAGTGTTTTTTTATCTCCTCCTTAAAACTGTTGACTGAAGCAAAACTGGATTTGTTTTCCAAAGTATAACCCAGACCTACCATGATACACATTCCATATCAGGATAGTCAGTGTTTAGAATAGATATTTGCACAATGTGTAAGTACACTAACACACACAATTAAATTTTCACAAAAGTAGAATTTAGTAAGGTAGAGAGCTACTTTGTAGAGTGCATCCCTGTGCAGAGGCAAAACATTCCAGTTGGATCTGCTGCTAAGACCAGATCTGTACCCAAAACTTAATGAGGTGCTCAACAGCCCATATGTTTTTGTTTTTTTTTTCTTTTGTAAAATTCTTGTCAGCAAACCCATGGATCAACAAAAAATTAAACCAAATGAAATACATAACCTCCTTGGTGGGAGTAAATATTTTAACAAAGGAAATTTTTTTTATATGAAATATATATATATATATATATATGTATATATATATATATATATAATATATATATATAATATATATATATATATATAATTTTACAGTAATATGTAGTTCAGACAAGTATTTAATATTTAGATGAACTGCATATAAAAAACATGGTAAATATGTTTACATGTAGATAAATTAGATTGTGGATTTGGTACTTACATAATCATGTCAGTATTCCCCGATAATTGTCTAACTTGTGTGTCATTAGATAAAAATTACCATATTTGTGGGTGGATCTTTAATATTCACATATTTGATTTTTGATTGGTTATGAACCATATTTGTAAGAAATCTGTGTTGTCGTATTAATAATATTAAGTTTTCAATGTTCATTGTATTAGGTATAGAGCAAACGTATGTACGTTTATTTCGAACAATTATATATGGCATTAAGATCTTACCTTTTGTTAAGAAGAGGTATGAACAAAAAGGAGATGAGAATAACTTATAAATTTGTGTCTAGCAGCTGGTCTTAGAAATAACTGTGGTTTTCCAATGCCTGAGGCCTAAACAGTGTGAACTTCCCGGTTCAAGATAGACATATCAGTTAAGGATCAAAGCCATCAGTACAAATGAGAATTTTATAGCCTCATTTATGGAACAGTATGTTTATGACTGTGGTTATTTATTTCTTCATGTATACACTATATGCATGCACTGTTCATGTTTGTATTACTGATGATGATACATAATTAGTTACTTCTATCAATATATATTAACATCAGTCCATTGTTAGAATCATTTTATTGTTGTTCATTGTTAAGTTGCTTGTTAGATTTATGTTAAGAAATATGTGGCCTAGGACTTAAATAATTTTTAAATTTTATTTTGAGGAAGGTATTTTGACATATGATTAATGTAGTAGCATGTGATAAATATACATCCATTATTTCAAGATAAAATTATTTTGAATTTAATTATTACATTTCAGAATTTTGATATGCAGGTTGTATGTTTTCTAGATTATACAATGCTACCTTTATGGAATTATTTAAAAAAAAAGACTTTCATTATTATTCCCTTTGCTTGAATGTTATGCATGACTTTGCATGGTTTTGTTCAATTGTAAAACAGGTTTGGTAATAAAATGTTAATAAATATGATAGAAACATGTTTTTCTTATTGTCATTGGAAAGTTTTAATACAAATATAAAATACAAATGAGAGGGCAGTCATAAGAGTACATACATCTTCACCAAGGAAGAACATTCAGATCCAAGCTAAATAAGGGTTCAGGCAGCTTACCCTTGTCATGAGCACACACCCTTCCTCCAACCCATAGTGCTGATCAAAGCTCAGATTCCCTTTACCACATTGCTGTATTGGGATAGCAGATAAAATTAATATTAATGGTATGTTGGAAGGCAAGCAGTGATTACTTTTTTAGCTCAACTGACTGTTAGTCATCTAAGCTATAGCAATCACTCTTTGTCCGTCCGGCCATCTGTCCGTTTACAGGGCTCAAATTGTAACCACTGGACCTGGAATCTTCTCACTTTACTTCCAGAGAGTATCCTTGGAAACCTGGAATTAGGTCTCTGTTACTCATATTCTTCAAGCTATGGGGCTCTGAAGTACCCCCCCCCCCCCCCCAGAATAATGAAAAATTTGATTCAAAAGCTCAAGTGTCTGGACCATTAATGCATTGATAACCATGATTTTTTGCATGGATATTGATCATGGATTGTTTCATCAGTTTTTGCAGACTGATGGCGCCACCTGTATTCTTTGATTTTTTACAATATTTTTTCTCCATTTTTGAGATCTTTCAAGATGTGGTCTTTTGTTAACAGGACACAAATCGTAACTGCTCTACCTGGAATCTTCTTACTTTATATCCAGAGAGGTGCATGAAAAGTCTCCTTGGAAACCTGGAATTAGGTCTCTCTCACCCATATTGTCCTAGCTATGGGGCTCAGAATAACCCCCCAGAATAACTAAAAATTTGATACAAAAGCTCTAGTACCTGAACAACTAGTGCATTGATCGGCATGATTCTTTGCATGTGTATGCACTATGTAGTGTTTCATCAGTTCCTGCAGACTGGTGGCGCCACCTGGACTTTAAAAAAAATTTTAACATTTTTTCTCTATTTTTAAGGCCTTCAAAGATGCAGTCGTCCGTTAACAGTGCATAAATTGTAACAATTGGTCCTAGAATCTTCTAACTTAACATCCAGGGAGGTCTGTAAAAAATATCCTTGGAAACTTGAAATTAGGTTTCTGTTACCCATATTCCCTGAGCTATGGGGCTTATAAACACCCCAGCATAATTAAAAAAATGTATACCAAAGCAGGGCACACTTCATAACCATTGGACCTGGAATCTTCTTACTTTAAATCCAAGGAGGTCCATGAAAAGTCTCATTGGAAATTTGAAATTAGGTCTCTGTTATCCATATTTTCTGAGCTATGGGGCTTATAAGCACCCCTCAGAATAAGTGAAAATTTGATACCAAAGTAGGGCACCCCAGAAATAATGCAAAATACACACAAATTGCCAGATTCCTCAGGAAAGGCTGGTTGGATTGTCATCAGATTTGTTGTGCTTATGGCATGAACAATGATGCCACCTACATTATCCTAATTAGTTGCCTGTGCAAGGATATATTGTCAACATGACAGTCAGCTGAGCATCATGGCCCATTGGTCACTTCATACTCAGTTCCTTATGATGTGATTTTCAAAACTGCTTATGGTGCACCATAGCAGGGGCAAGATGAGCTGCATACAGTATTTTTGCAATATACAAGTTTTGTGAAACCTTGTAGTAGAAGAAAGTCCTACACAGAACCAATACTCATTTAAAAAAGAAACGGTTACAGGCATGAGGCATATCCCTTTTTAAGTTTGCTTAACAACAAGAATTAAGTTTATGATATCTCCCCATCAGAAGCTTGTCTGTAACTGATCAACTGTTTCCCTTTGCAAAATAGCACCATGATTTTTCTTTTAAAATCCAATATTACAATTTTGAGATATCTTGTACACAAACAGACAGCCAGACAATTGAGATGGGAGGGGGGAATTGGACATGTTAGATTTAATTTGGGCTTTGCTTGTATGGAAGTTTACTGTATCAAAGTGATGTACAGCTCACCATGGCAACCAATGTAGTCTTCAATCTTTTGTCCAGTATGCTTGAACTCTTTGTACCTATAATATTGAAAGTTCTGACTTGTACCAAAATAGCCCAGGTACCATTGATGATGTAAAATACACACAAGGTAATATGTTCTTTATATGGTTTGGGTGTAATTCATATGAAAGGTATATTTGTTGGCGAGTTTGGGTATGGTTTAAGTATTGGGGTTTTGGATTTCATTTTGCTTTATTAATTACATTGGTCTTTGTTTTAATTCTGATTTACTTCTAATTTGTATATAATTTATGTATAATTTATATAATATATATATGATTATATATATTATGCTTTGGACTACTGCTTAAGTGGTTATCAACTCCTTAACAGTCACTGAAACAGGCATGTTCATTTGTGTAGATTAGCAGTTGTAGTTGGAGGGCTTGGGCTTCGTATGCGCTCAAGAGTACCTGTCAAATGTGTGGCAGTGTCACGTTTAATAAACAGTGAGGTCCCCTACTTTTGTAGAGATCCTTTTAAAAACTGAAAGTACTTTCATTTAAAAGAACAATCTATGCATCTTCATCTTCATTTACTGTGTCAAATAAATTGCACTGTGTTTGACATTTGAAATTTGGGTTAAGCAGGTTTTAATAGGGACCTCAAGTTAAAAAAAATGGAGAGTGAATGAAATATTAGCTAGAGGAAACAAGAAATAATTTCAAAGAGTTCTTGGAAAATATTTCTTGACTGTCCATAAAATCTGTTGCTGAATTAATGTTCCAATCCTGTCTATGTTGTTGTGCCTCATTTCTCCCAAATAGTACCACTTTTTTTTTTTTTTTTGGCCTATCAATTTTAAGGTCTCAGAACTTTCTTGAGCATATGTTAACATTTGCGTAATGTTTAACAAACTGCTTCTTTGGGACCCTCTTGATTTGTACAGAATTTGAAAGCTGAGAATGTGCTCTGTATTTTGATATATGGCTATTCTAATAATAGATTTTTCTGGAAAATTTGAAATATTTTAATTGAATTTTAGTATTTAACTAAAAACTGAAAAAAAAGTTTAAACAGACTTGAGATTCCATTCTGTGACCTTAATTGAATTTTTTGAGAATTAAAAATTCAAGTCATTCATAGCTTGTTGACTTTCACTCCATTTATAGGAGGTACACCTATGAGTATATTGTCTTTCCAAGGGCTGGTCTTGCATTTTCTGTTCATTGCCATGTTACAAATGACAATTTGATGTCATCCCTGAGCATTTTACCATTTCATTCTAAGTTCATATTTGTAATGTGTAAAATATATACTGAAACATTTCCAATTTGCAACAAAGGCAAAGTTAAGCATTCTGCAAATGAACAGATGTACCTGAATAAAAAACCCAAGGAACATTTTTATTCAGTGGGGACAACATTTTCTAATAAATTTGCATGGAAATAATCATTTTTAGCTCAGCTGACTATAAGTCATCTGAGCTATAGTCGTGGTCCATTGTCCGTCGTCCGTCAGTCCGTCCGTCCGTAGATGTGGCACGTTTTGAAACCGTAAGACCTAGGAATCCAAAATTCGGCATAATGTTAAATGTCCCCAAGATCTCCTACCAAGCCGAAAACTGGGTGTTTGCAACTTCGTTCCTTTGGGAAATTAAGGAAAAACCTCAATTTTTTATTAAAAACCTATTTTCACACTTCAGGACTGCCTAATATCAAAACCACTCATCTGTTTTACCTCATATTTACCATAAATATTCCTCTATATAGTTCCTATGTACATGCCAGAAATTATGTCTGTATTATTTAATTTAAAAAAGTTATGGGCCCAAAAATAATGGATTTTGTAAAAAATCAGAAAAGATATTTGATCACATAACACAAAAAATGTTAATGCTATGGACCTTTTTTCCAGTAATATAACTTTAATTAATCAAAATTAAATTGTATACCCAAAATTAGATGAAAATCTTTTAAATTTTTTAAAATATTAATAAAAATAAAAAATTGGTACCTTAAATTTTGCCCAACTTTGACCATGGCACGTTTTTTTCCTGTAAGTACTGTTGATTTAATTTTCACAGCCTGTTTTTGTTAGCATTTCAACTGTTAACACCAAAAATTTGAAACCAGTTGATCAAAAACTGTAGATTTTAATCAAGTTTTCAAGCACCATGTAACATATTGTTTACATCAAGCTAGTGTTATGCAGTTTGCAAGAGCTCAGCTCCCCAGCTTCAGCTCTAAGTTCCTTAAATTCGGCATACAGTTAGATGTCTCCAAAATGCCCTACCATGCCAAGAATTTGGTCACTAGGACATTAGAGATATTAATGAAAACTTCATTTTTGCATTAAAAACCCATTGTTACACTTCAAGACTGCCTAATATCAAAACCACTGATCTGACTTTAATCATAAATAATATACATATTTTTCATTCTCTATGCACATGCCAGAATGATGTCAGTATTGTGTAATTGTTTTAAGTTATGGGCCCAAACATAATGCACTTTGTAAAAAATCAAGAAATATATTTACTCCCTTAACAAGAGCATTGCTGAAGCTAGAGATTTTTTTGTCAGGGATGTAACATTATTTAATCAGATTCAATTGAATACCCAAAATTAGTTCTGAATTTTTCAAATTTTATTTAGTACAAATATAAAATTTGTACCTTTAATTTTGCCCAACTGTGACCATGGCACGTTTGTTTCCCATGAGCACTGTTGATATAATTTTCATATCATGCACACATAAGCATTTCAGCTTTTCAGTTTAAAAAAGCTGAAAGAAATTGGCCAAAAATTGTAGCTTTTATTAATGTTTTTTATGAGACCCTGTCAGACTTTGGCTCTCTCCAGCCCCTCTTGAGTCACCTGTATGTTGACCTTGTTGACCTTTCATCAAATTATGCACGCTTGAGGCGAGGCATACATGGAATCCAGGCAGCTTATGGCCAGCCACAGTTGATCCAGGTGTCCAACCCAACTCATCTAGTAGTTTTAACCAAGAACATAACAAAAAACAATAAATTAATAAATTTTTATTGGTTTTTAATAACAAATTAAAGAAAAATAGAAAAGGAATTTGTTAGTTTATAATAACAGGAAATTAACTTGCAGTTACTGATGATATAAGAATCTTGTATCGATGGGTAGAATGTCACATATTCCAAATAACACCATGCAGTCACCTATGGCATTTTTCAGTTCAATTTTAATGATAAAGAAGTAAATCATATTATTCATTACTAATCATTAGGGATCATATGAAGGAAATTAGACAAAGATGCAGTTGATAATATTAATCTAGATTCCTGCTGTGTCTAGTGTGTACATTGATGTGAAATTAGTCCAAAATGAATTTTTTAGTTATTTTTTAATATAAATAAAAGCCATAACACCAGATACTTATGATCATTATTTAAATGTGTGAATTTGGTATATTCTGGATTCTCAACATCATTGTTTGGTGAAAACTGAATAAATTCCAGACATGGTGCAAATACTTTGTAATTGTATTTAAATACGAATATTATTTTGTACTCCATTATAAAATTTCTTGCATAAAGAATGGGAATTCAGGTAAAAATGAAAATATATGAATACTCGTGCAAATACTTTCAAAATGTATTCATGAATGCATTCATGAATATATTCTTTAATATTATTTTAATAATCATATCAGTTATATTTCATTTTAAAAAATCATATGATTCTCTTATTATTTTTAATAAAAATTATATTTGGGACAATATTGGTATTTTTTTTAATAAATAGTTAAACTCTTATATTATATGTTCTGCTTATAAGTTATATGGCCAAGTCAAAATCTGTGTGACAATAGTACTCCATTTGTTAATAAAATAAATGAAATCAATCCTCTTCCCTGTCTCCAAAGGTACTATCAAAATCATACATAAGCTAAACAACAACAACTCATAATACAGCTTATATTTATTACCACACCAACCAGCATGTGCCTCATTTCTAAATAATATTTTTTTTATCATATATAACAGCTGAGCGTCGTGACGTTGTTCTTACAAGCAGTTCTCATGAACATCATTTTTTTGTCCTTTTCTCTGGCAGTAGATAAGTTTAACCAACTAACAAAATGTATATTATTGGTTGTATAATAACTAACATCTAACTATAAAAATGATTGCAAGAATAACCCGAGTACAAATTTAATTTAGCACCATGAGTAGACATGTAAGTTCTGAATATCAAGAAATCATTACTTTAACAGTGTAAAATTTCTCAATATGCTATTCATTATTTAAGGTTGTAGGAAGACCATATTTTCTTAATATGTATGCTAGAACCATCAGGAAGGGGTGCTTGTTACTGTTTACTACACCATATGATATTTAAAATGTTTCATTATTGTTTAAATTCCAGTGATATCCCTTATCTATTGAAAGAAAACCAAACTATCTATCATAAATTTCCAAACCATAAATAAAATTTTTTTGCAAATAATTGGCCAATCAGATGTCACAGTGTGTTATTTCAGGTATGCAACAGGGAAATTCTCATGACTCAAACAGTCCTAGTTTACTAAAACCTTTATTTTAACACAAAGATTACCTTGGTTCTTTTGAATATTGATAAAAAATAGGAAGAAGTTTAAATGTTAACTGATAGAAATGCAAAAAAGGTATTAATGTTGAACTAGAAGATCTTTAATTTCAGCCCATCATATGTTTTCTTCAAAATAAACTGGCACAGCTGTTCACCATTGTTGTATAAATACATTATATTTACCTGTGTATTAATATTTTTTTTTTTCATTTTTTTTGCAGGTGCATGAACTAAATGGAGGGGACAGGTAAGTTACATCAACAACTCATGCCTGTATAATGATTAATTTAAGTACATGTCATGTGTTTAAATGTTGATATTGAACTTGTTGTGCTGCAATAAGTTTGGATTGAATTTGGAATCAGAATATTAAATATTAGCTCAGACTTGAAAGGAAAATTGATTTTTTTTTTGTTTGACGCAGCAAATAACAACTATCTTTGAAAATTTTATACTTAAGTTGTCAAGGTTCATATATGTATCTAAGTTGTCAGCATGAAACATGAGGCAGACAGAGTTTGATAGATTTCCTAAACCTAATTTCTGTTACCCAAAATTGTATTGCCAAAAAAAAAATAAATTGCTTAAAAGTAGAAAATTAGAAAGCAAAAAAAAATGTTAGAGGTTATACATAAAGCGTTATAGAAAGCCACCCTTGGTATTTAGGTAAAATCCATGTTATCTTGTATAATCATTTTATTCAGATTTTAAATTTGGAATAGGAATGTGATTTGCTATTTTTTGTCCATAATTACTGTATGTATAGTTCAGATTGTTTGTATTGTTTTGCTGGTCATATTTTGTCTTGTCTCATGTGCCCCATTTTATGTAATAAAAATGGAATATCAAAATATGTAATATTTCAGAAGTGATGCTCAGAATAGCAACTGTTATGCAGTGTATAGTTTAAATTCAAGGAAACGCTTAACATGTTTTTGTAAATGAATTGCCCTAAAGGGAAATTTTCTTTTCCTTTATAATTAAGAAATATATTATTATATTAAACACTGTATTCATTATAAGGAAAGCTTATACTGTTGTAATATATGATCACAATATGTGACTCTTAACATTTCCAAAGCAACTTAAATAATTTTCTTTTTTTTTCAGTGATCATAATGAAAATCAAGAAATCCGAGCCAAGAGATCAGTTTTAAGTAAGTTAACAATATGGTTTAACAAAAATGAAATGATAATGTTTCTTCCTCAATATAAAAAAAAAAATGTTTTTTTCATGCATGCTATTTTTCTTGGTTTATGTACTTTGTCCTGATTGGTTTATGGTTAATTTAAAGAGGCTATTTAATTTTAAAAGGGTACATCGGATCCTTGAAATTGCTTGTGTTTAAAATGACTATTTAAATATATGCCTCAAGTGACCTGGAATAAAGTACTTGTTTCTTTTGATGTTCTTGAATGATAATTTAATTTAAAACAGAGAGCCACTTTCACCTTTTAAGTATTTCATTCAGTGGACATCCTCAGCATTGTTTGAATAAAGTTTGATGCATTTGGAGATTGTACTCAAATTTTCCTCACTTTTAGATGGTCAGTTGATCTAAGCATCCAGAACTCATCAGTGAGACATTGTAACTCAAACTCTGTTTATCATTGAGATCTCAGATATTGCAATCTTTCAAAGCTTTCATTAGCACAACTGAACTACCTGTCAATAAAGTTCTTGAAAAATACAGAACTGGTCCTTAATGGAAAAGTTCTTTGAAATTTGCTTATGAACAAGTGTACAAACCTTTATACCAAAATCCTGTTCAGATTAATTTTACATTTGGGAAACATTCTGACACTTTCTATATTTGCATCACATGTAACATATCACTCTATTTTCTTTGTATTTTTACCAAACTGTCAAGATGGTATTTTCTTTAGGGTAATGGAATATCTAGGACTGAAAGTAAAAGTGCAAAAGCTTGACTTTAGAAAACCTGTCCAAACAAGGCTGTTGTAAGTGTCAAGTAGTTCTTGTTGGCCTTCTTTATTATACAGAGTACTCTGTAAGAAGAAATGATATACTATGGTTTGACTTAATGTTCATGAGAGTTTCAAATTTGTGATATTTGTGATAGGGTAATTATTTTTTTTTTTGGAAATATTTGCTAAAATAAAACCTTCCTTAATAAGGTGTATGATCTACTCAGGTGAACATTCTGCTATAGCAGAATACTGTAGCCCCATTTGCATCTCATTTGCATCCACATAATCCATGTCTATAGTGTCAAACTTCAAAAGTCAAATGTTATATATTATAAATAATGTATATTTTATGTTCACCTTGAAGAAAGGAATTATATTAGAAATAATTCCAGATATCTTATATTTTCTTAAAATAATAAACAAGGATTTTCTTTCATGTTTCCTCAAATGATTTCTCTCAGATGTTGAATTATGACTGATATGTGTCTGGTTGTTAGAATATATATAATAAATGTAGACTGGAATTGATTCAGTCTTGACTTCATAATACTGAGATCATGCTTCGGGCAGGTTTGATGTATAGATGTTCTCCTTTTTTCTGTTAGAATCAGATCAAGATAAAGAACCCAGGGGTGAACATCCAGACAATGATGCTCTTCATCAGATGGGCTTCGGAGAAATAGAAAACAAGCTCCATCAAGTAAGTCTGTGTACAGTAGAATATATAATTTTCATCTCCTGTCACTGCCAAATCTGTGTCCCCTGCCATTGCTGATTGGGTCGTCTACAGGGTACTTAAAAATGGTGAGCATCTGGATTTCTGTCGGGCTGTCCGTCAATCCTCTATGAATATGAGTGACCTTGTCCAATTTATCAAGGTCACAGAGGTGATGAAGCTAAAATGATGTCAGTGCAATTACCTGAAAAGAAATTGGAAGCACAGTTACCATGGTTACCCAATTAATGCATCATATGAAGGGCTAGGTCAGGTGTGAATATGCATGACCTTGACACATTTTCAAGGTCACAAAGGTATTTTTAGTTTCTTACTAGAATGAGGTAAGCACAGTAAATGTTGATGTTTTTGAATGCAATTACTTTAAAAATTATTTGTTAAAATGTGTTATTTATATTTAATATTTATTGATATTGTTTTATGCATGCACTTATGGAATAATGGGCCTAAGGCCTTATAATATTTAAATAAAATATTCATTCGTTCATTCATTCATTAGCACAGTACCATGAAAAGATATGAGGCACAGTACTATACTCACAACATTCATTTGTCTCATGAAGGGCTGGGTCAAGTTCAAACATAGTCACACAGGCATCACTGTTTCTAATGATATTACACTCATCAGTCCTTTTGAGAAGTGTCCCTTGTATTTCACACTGGTATTCTAAACTTTTCCTGACAACTTTATGCAGCTTTATGTTTTAAATGGATCACGTTAAATTCAAAATTCTCAAGAGCCAAGACTTAAGGTTATTTGTTCAACATTGAATTTTTAATTTAATAAAAATTTATTATCTGGCTCTGTAGAGAGCACATCTCCACATGGACAAAATAATCCCTTTGGCAGACTGTGCAGAATCGGACTCTACTGATTAGGGACTGTTGGAGTAAAAATCTGACCCCCACAATGCACCGGGGCTTCTAAATATACCAGCAGCGTAGGTATAAATGTAGTGAAGAGGGCAATGTTGTCCCTTCAACTGTTTTGGATTAGAATTTCTTCAAGGCAGATTACATAAACGTGGGTGTAAAATGGAAATGTATTTATTAAAAAGTAATATTGTGAAAACAGGTTTCCTTAAAATGTAACAAATTTTGATTTTAAAGTTTAGACAGTTAAGACAAGTAGTATCAGCCATCCCACAATGCCCAAATGGAAGAGATTTGTTTCAAGTAGAAATGACCCACTTATGGCAGTCATGGTCATTGGTCACATACAAAAACAGCCTCAATTGACAGCTGCTAATTGGATGATGTCATGCATACACTATAATAAATGTATTCAACCAAAACAAAGAAGGTTTTTAATGCAGGGACACATCATATCTGCCAGATCATTGTGAAGAAACAGTATTGGAACATAAACTGGGGATGTATTGTAAAATTCTTTATTGCAATATTAGGTTGACACTTTCTTATATAGTTTTCTGGGAAAGCATTTAAAAATATATACTTTTAACAAAATATATACTTTTAAGAAAATTATCTTGAAAAAACAGGTGGATACAGGTGGATGGAACAGAGTATAACATACAAACAAACACATCTGAAAACACAGCCTCCTGTATCGGAGGTAATAATGATTAGCTCCCTCACCAGAATATGAAATACCTGTTGTTCATGGTATGAAATGTTTTAAAAATATTGCTTTAATTACTTTTTCGTGTGTTGAACGTTCAGATCGACCAGGGTGGCATCAATCAACCAAACCCGCTGGAAGAGAAGCAGCCAGATTTTAAAGTGCTACCTGCTCCTAAAATAGAGGGAAAGGTGGAGGGAATCCCTCGATTCATGAACATCCTCAAGCCCAAAGATTCAGAAGATAATCAGCTGCGTGGACATCTGGCACCAGATCGAGGGGCCCAGGAACCTGGAGATGAACATTATCCTGACATAGATGAAAAAGAGGCTGAAAATGCAAATGAGGGCATAGGTCAAATTGGTATAGGTCAGGTTGAGAAACCACATGCTCTGCCAGCTAATAATGATCCAAATGAACAGGTGAGTAATAAAACAAATTATAATTATTATTATTATTATTATTATTATTTAATTCATTTGTATGCACAAAAGTACTCGTTTCTGTGGGCATTCACATATAAAATCATTTTTTTAAAATTTGAAGTTTCATTTAAACTAAATAAGCACTTTACAATGATTTCATGTAGTGATAGACCAATGTTAAAATCAATCAAACATTTGTTTAAAAAAGTCTTTAGGTGCTTCATGTATGTAGTTGGCAACATTGGAGATTGAAGGTTAGGTGAAGTACCTATATATGGATCTCATTCTGTCACCATATTTTTTTGTGCACTGTGGTATCACAAGTTTCCAGTGGTTTGATGAAGAGTGTGTGAAAAGCTTTCTCAAATAAGTTGGTGTCCTGGATAATCATCAAATTATTGAGAGGATTGTGCAGTATTGTCCATGTTGCTCAAAGGCATAAACATTTTTTTATGACAGGTATTTTCAAAACTTTTTGCTAGTCATTAGCTCAGCTGACTATAAGTCTTCTGAGCTATAGTCGTGGTCCTTTGTCCATCGTCCATCCGGCTGTCCGGCCATCCGTTTGTTAACAGGGCACGTTTTGAAACCATTGGACCTACGAATGCAAAATTTTGCCAACTGTTAGATATCTCCAAAATCTCTTACCATACCAAAAATTGGGTCACTAGGACTTCGTTTCTTTGAGATATTAAGGGAAAACCTCCGTTTTCAATCTGCCCTTTTTTATTCAGAAGGCAACTGCCTTCCTCACCTGAGCTTTCTCAGCCTAGTGCATCTGATTCAAGAGAAGTTTGATGTATTGGCCTTAAGTATTTCTCAGAAGGGATTTGATATATCATCCTAAAATTGTGCATATCTCTACATCTCAGATAGCTTCATCATATACAAGACAGGTGGTGCCATCTACAATAATTTTTGCACAGTGTATATCTTTGCTTATTCCACAGGTGGGATATGACATATCAGCTAGAAATTGGGCATATTTATACATCTTGGATAGCCTTGTCATATACAAGACTTGTGGTGCCACCTACAATTGTTTTGGGTTTCATACACAGAGCTCAAGAGTGTTTTGAAGTGTCTGCCTGAAATTTTACATGTCCATGCATCTAAGAAATTTCTATTGAATTGTATGTTGATGAGTTACCAAAAGTATTCAGAAACTGACACAAAATACATGTTTTACCCCAAAAAGGCATACTTTTATTAGCTCAGCTGACTTTCAGTCATGCTGGGCTATAGCGATGGGTCTTTGTCCGGCGTCCTTCCGTCTGTCCGTCCGGCCGGCCGGACGCCGTCCGTCCGTTAGCAGGGCACAAATCGTAACCGTAGGGGCTAGGGCCATCCAGTTGATATGTGGGCAAAAGGCCAAGGTCATAGGTCAGGGATGTTCACAATAACTTATTTTGTAGACCATCTCTATTTTTCTTGTTTTCTTGTATATATAACCATGGCTTTCACAACTGGTACATCTCACTATGGGCCTATAATTGTCAGTGACACTTGTGATATATGACTCCCTTTTGTATCAGCTCATGGAGTGATAAGGATATATCATTAGTGCATAACAAAAACACTGTTGCCGGAATGCTTTGAGAGTTAAGTGTTAAGGTTTAGCTACTGATTTATAAAATGATGGGAACATTTTGCAGTTTATATCATGGAATCATAGCAATAAACTTAGTTTTCTGGATATCTGAATATTATTATACAAATCATCAGATATACCAGCAAGTGTTTGTTCTGATAATATGTGGGTCTTTACCTGGATTTAGGATGGCTTTATTTGATTACAAGACTCTTAGTGATGCTTTCTGCATTTCTTTTCTTTTAGGTTTTGCAGTTTACCTACTCTGCTGACCCCATTGAATAGCAAGCTGATAATTAAAACAAATTGGACTTGCACTTTTTACATTTGCATGTTCATAAATCTGATATGAGAGCTCTCCAACCTGATCATGCCTTTTGAATTGTTTTGGACATTCATAACTGTTACATTCTTTGAAGCAATTGCTACAAGTTTAGTGTCTTATTGGAGGATGTGTGATATCAAATGTCAGACTTGTCAGAAAACCATTATGTCTGCCAGGTAGCCATTTTTGAAATCCTTTTGCCAGGGCAGTTTCTGTGATTTTTTTATGATGTTTGGTCCCTTTTAGAGGATGTTTGTTGTTCAATTTCCTACCTGTCAGAAATCCAATATGGCCACCAGGAAGCCATCTTTAAATTCCTTTAGAACATATTATCTCAAGAACTATTAAAGTGAATGCAGTGGGATGTATATTAATGTTATCTTGCATTGGGTCAAAGATTTCTTAATGAATATGACCATCATTTATGAAAGCTCAGTACAGTTGACTTGTATTGAATAAAAATTAATATGGAAGCACCCGTTTCACAATAATTCTTGCATGGATTTCCTTGATCTTGTGCTATATTTTGATCTTAAATGTGGCCTGTGTGGTATTCCTTTTGAGACTGACAGGTATCGAGCAAGCTGTGGGATTAGTTCCTGATAGCTCAACAACCATACTTTTTGCCTCAGACCATCATTGTATCCCCAGACAAAGTCAGGATACTATGGTTTCACGACGGTCCCGCCGCCGCCGCAGAAAAACCTTGTGAGTGGGAAAACTCAAAAAATATTTCACTGATTTTTTTCAAACTTTACATTTGTATAGATATAGGTAAGGGGACGAAGCCTATTTAAAATGGGGTCATGACCTATGCTAGGAGAATGACCTTGACCTTGAATAGGTCCATTATTGCTGAAAATAACACAAATTCTTAAATATCTCAAGTAAGCTTGCATGGACTGGTCTAAAAATTAAGGTGACCGAAGATCTTGGATAGCCTTGTGATATACCGGAAACTGGTGGCACCACCTGTTATCCTTTTCTTGTATTTACGCCTTTTAATACCCCCATAATTGCCACTTGACAGTACTGTAAGCATTATAAGTCAAAAACTAATGGACAGATTTCTTTCATATTATGCACATGTAGAGAGATGGGCTATGGAATGAGGTCTGTTTACATTTGGGTCATGACCTTTACCATGAGAGTGGCCTTGACCTTTGATGTGTCCATATTTGGTGAAAATCAAACACCTCTTATGATATCTCCAGTGTTGATAGCCATATGGATTTCAAAGGTGACTTATGTATGGCCTACTACTAAAGAAAGAACCCTATAGGTTCTAGGGTCATGAGGTCTAAAGTCAAGGTCACTGGACTTGCATCTTACAAGATACTGTGGATGCATTTTCAGCCAAACATTTCATCTCAGACCTTTCATCTTGCACATATAGTTCATCTGCCAATAGAGGAAGACCCTATCAATTTTGAGGTCACAAGGTCAAAGGTGAAGGTCACAGGAGCCATCTGTCCAAAAATTAGTTTCTGGATGACAATTCCTGCTATTATTGATGTATGGATTTCAAACTTGACTTGTATATGACCCATTGGAAAAGCAAGACCCGATTTGATTTTGGGGTCATGAGGTCAAAGGTCAAGGTCACAGGACACATCTTTAAACAGATTGTGGATGCATTTTCAGCCAAACAATTCATATCAGACATTTCATCTTGCACATATAGATCACCTGCCAAGAGTGGAAGACCCCTATCAGTTTTGAGGTCACAAGGTCAAAGGTGAAGGTCACAGGAGCCATCTGTCCAAAAATTAGTTTCTGGATGATAATGCCTGCTTTTATTGATGTATGGATTTCAAACTTGACTTGTATATGTCCCATTGGAAAAGCAAGACCCGAATTGATTTTGGGATCATGAGGTCAAAGGTCAAGGTCACAGGACACGTCTTCAAAACGATGTGGATGCATTTTCAGCCAAACATTTCATCTCAGACATTTCATCTTGCACATACAGTTCCCCTGCCAATAGAGGAAGACGCCTGTCAATTGTGAGGTCACAAGGTCAAAGGTGAAAGTCACAGGAGCCATCTGTTCAAACATTAGTTCCTGAGATGATAATGCAAGCTTGGATTAATATATGGATTTCAAACCTGACTTATATATGGCCCATCATTAAATCTAGACCTCTATTGATTTATATATAAAAGTGGATGATCAATATCAATTTTGGGGTCACAAGGTCAAAGGTCAAGGCCACAGGAGCCATCTTTCCAAAAATTAGTTTCTGGATGATAATTCCTGCTTTTATTGATGTATAGATTTCAAACTTGACTTATATATGTCCCATTGAAAAAGCAAGACCCCAATTGATTTTTGGGTCATGAGGTCAAAGGTCAAGGTCACAGGACCAACATCTTCAAAAAGATTGTGGATTGATACATGGAAGAAACAATAATTGCTTGCCAAGTGTCAGTATATGCTGCTAAAAATGGGGGCCTATTCTTAAAGGGGGGGGGCTACTATGTCTGGGGATACTCTGGCACCTGCAGTGCCAAGATATATCTAGTTCACTAAGTTTTAACCAGACATATATGATAAGAATTTATTGCAATGTAGAAAGTTTAAACAAAATTGGCATATAGGTTCTGCAACAATTTTACTAGTTGTGAAGCGCAGCCCATGATGTCGCAGGTCATGCTTGGCAGCTGAGCGTCATGACCCATGGGTCACTTTTTTTATCTTGAGACCAATACATTTATATTTCTTCTCCTTTTGCAGATACCAATACCTGACAATAAAGAGCTAAATGGTAAGTTTTCTTTTTGTTTCTCTGCAGGGTAAATCATGCCTCCCATCAGTAGATGGGAGGGTGCTGCCAGCCAGATTTTGTTTTAAATCCTGCAGGAAAAATTGTCTGAAATAATCTTTGAGACAGTGAGACTTGTAGATTTTATATGTGTATATATGTAAATATAAATTCCAGCTTCTTTATTAAAACAAACCTCCCTCTTCCCCCTGTCATAAATATTTACTATAGTGTGATTATTGTCATAATGTTTCATGTTTCATTATCTGCAGGTTTCAAATGTAGCTGTGGGTATATGTCAAACGTGTAGCCTTGAGACTTGCTTAGTTGGTTGGGAAACTGCATTTCTCTTAAAGCTTTCTATGAATTATTAAAAATGATGGAGTGTTTTTATTTAAGATGAAGAAAACTCAAAAACCCTGATTCAGTATCATAAAATACCACTGGAAAATATAAGAATTTAGACTCAGCTAACATTCACACTCTAAGGTGACCTTCACTCTAAGAGAAATAGAAGGATTCTTTAGGTTTTGCAAGATGCCAAGTACCATGTCAATTTTTGATGGAAAAGCTAAATTCTGATTGGATAAGCATGTAAACAAAGATGCAAAAATGTTAAAAGAAATCTGCTTAGCATGGAAAGATACATAGCTGCATCCATACCAAACTCATTCAGCACTGCAAGAGATGAAATATGCAAGCAGTGGGGAGTAATTGACCTCAGGCCAAATAAGCAAGTTAGTATAGAGACTGTCTTGAAAGGTAATTAATTGCATAGTGTGTAATCCAACAACGGGAGAAAAATCTGTGCTACCAAGCACTTTGACTGCAGTAAAAATCGACTGACACATCATACGATATCAAGTTGTGCTAGTCATGCCTGCAATGTGATTGGTTAAATATTATGCTGGGGGAATTCCCAAGAGATAGCAGTGCCTGGTGGCCAAACTTGACTGGCAACTGAGGTTTCTTGCAGCAGTTAGTGTAGAGAATAGTTGACCATAGTGTAACCACTGCTTATGGAGTGAAGGGTCCACATATAAAGACAGAGATGTTCATAAAAATAACAAAAACATTATATACCCACAGCTGTAAGACAGCTATAGATAGACAGCCTTTTTATAACGAAAGGTCTTTTAATATCATATGTCTTCTATCTTTGTTAGCAGACAGAGATGAAATTGAAGAGGAGCTTGATGACAATGAGAATCATGGGGATGAGGAAGTTGAAGATTTGAGAAAGAACAGGTTGTGATGCAGCAGACCCTGCCTTATATGAAGATATGTTTTTATAAAGGTATGGTACATCAGTATAGTATTTTGCTAGTATTTGCAGCAGTTTTCAAGGATTAAAGTAACAAGAGACCAGCCAAGGCATTTTAGACTCGGTGGTGAAAATCTCAAAGAGAAAACATTTTCCTCTTTTTGTCATTGCCTGACCACTTACTGACCATGTCATTTAGAAAAAACAGAAATCCTTGGATTTGCTTAGTCAATTACCATGTGCAAAATAGATTCAATTTAACTCTGTATACTTGTATTTGTTTTACTTAATTATTTTTAGCTCAGCTGACTATAAGTCCGTTCGTCCATCCGTCCATACATTTGGCATGTTTTGAAACCGTAAGACTTGGAATCCAAAATTCCGCATAATGTAAGATTTCCTCAAGATCTCCTACCAAGCCAAAAACTGGGTCATTGTGACTTTGTTCCTTTGAGAAATTAAGGAAAACCTCAGTTATTTTATTAAAATCCTATTTTCACACTTAAGGACTGCTTAATATCAAAACCACTCATCTGTTTTTCCTCATATTTACCATGAATATTCCTGTATATAGTTCCTATGTACATGCCAGAAATTAAGTCTGTATTATTTAATTTATAAAAGTTATGGGCTCAAACATATTGCATTTTGTAAAAAATTAGGAAAGATATTTGATCACTCAACACAAAATGTGTTAAAGCTAAGGACTTTTTTCCAGTAATATAACTTTAATTAATCAAAATTAAATTGCATACCCAAAAAAAGATAAAAATCTTTTAACATTTTTAAAATATTAGCAAAAATAAAAAATTGGTAACTCAAAGGCCTGAATCTTATCTTCAGATAGCCAGTTTCTCTCTTGGAGAAATGAAACAAGATTGGTAATAGCCCTTTTATTGTAAATTACCTGTACAAATACCTGTACAAAAAACTGTAACATGTTTATTGTCTAATATACTGCAATACTTCCAACATAGTGGACATTTCTGCTATCACTGATATTTGTATGCAGGTAAAAAAGAAAATGCACATAGAACAAATAAAAGCTGGACATCACTGGCCCAAGTTGGCAAGTTACTTTCAAAAGTTAGAAACTTTTTATTGTAAATTCAAATAGGTTTTACCAAGATCTTCTTTGAAGCATGAAGGGAGAGAAAACTGACATATTTTAAATTATTGACTCAAATTGTGATTGTTAAGACCCTATTTGGAGTATGGAAATGTATTCATTTTTGTGTTCCCACTTCAAGATCAATTAGTAAAATACAGTTCCATACAGTACCTATGACAAAGCTTATATGTCTAGATTTACAGGTGTTACATGGGATTTAGGCTTATTAGTGAAACAAGGAACATGTTTAACATTGAATGCTCATTTCATCCTGACTTATTTCCATACCTATGACAAAGCTTATATGTCTAGATTTTTAGGCTTTACATGGGATTTAGGCTAATTTAGTGAACCAAGAAACATGTTTAACATTGAATGCTCATTTCACCCTGACTTATTTTCATGGCAATCAAGGCATAAGCAGTAAATGAGTAAGCTTGCATGCATTTTAGCTTAGCTGACTGAAAGTCATCTTTAGTGTCCATTGTCCAACTGGGTGGCAAGCTGGCTATCAGTCCTTTAACAGAGCACAAAATGTAACTGTTGAACCTAGAATCTTCTAATTTGACATCCTGGGGGGTCCATAAAAACATCTCCCTGGACACCTGAAATTAGGTCACTGTGACTTATATTCTGTAAGCTTTGGAGCTTCTAAGTAGCCCCCAGAATAAATAAAAATTTGATACAAAATCACCTGTATCTTATTAAATTAATGCATTTTGTTTTGACATATTGATTTTATTCCCATCATCTGTTGTTGTCATTTTCATCATTCTTTGCCAGACCTGCAGAAATTAAGGATTATTATGAGCTCTATAACTTTTGGAGCACAGCATATTTTTTTTTTAAAAATTGACATACCAGTTTGTTATTGCCATTTTCTCAGAATAGTTTGAAGAACTGGTGACCTTTACCTTGATCTACAAGGTCAAATCAGCCAAAGTATAGTTTATCATCCTTAGGAATTCTTGTGAACATGATAACTCGTTACTTCTATTTTGTCTCCAAATGGGATAGATAAAATGTTTCACTCAAGTTCTCAGTGTAGTTCTAAAAACTGGTGATCTTGATTTTGACCATTTTCTTTACTTGTACATCCTGTATAGACCAGTCAGGAGTTGATTCAGTCTGTACATGTGTGACATATGACTATGGAAGAACCCTCTTGACTGTGGTCTTAGAAGGTCAAAGGTCAAGATCACATCATAAGTTTATCTAAGAATGGCTTTCAGATGATAAAATTTCTGTTATGAATGTTAGGCTAAAATGACCTGCAAGTCAACTCAGCGTCATGACCTATGGTTCACTTGTTATTGTTCTTTTGGATTCATAATGAAGCTAAATTGTGCTCATCTCATTTCATGTTGTCTTTCAGACTTTTAAATGTACTGCACAAAGGGGCTCTGTGGCACTCCGGAATCAGTAAATGGGGGCATTACCATAGCAACATCCATATCTGTGGTAGAATAATGAACTGCAGGAGGGAATTGAATCACAGGTGGACGAGACATGTAATGCATAATGCATACTGAGCATAAAGAATTTATGAACATGGAGCCTGTAGAGAATATCCATTAGGTCACCCGTATACTGGTGTTTTGGGTACCTCTGACAAAACACTCACTAAAATTCAAATTTGAAGCACAAAACTGGCTTCAGTTGATAAATTATCATCTGCTTAACATGTCAATGCAGTATTGAGCCAATACTTTGTAAAATAAAAGAGAACAAGAGTTTTATGGATCTGACAAATGCTCAGCATGATTGTGGCTTGCACCACTAGGGGGCAGTGTCAAAGCGGTTATAAATGGTTTCCTAAACAGTGGTCAATCAACTGCATTATTAAACACTCATTTACCTTTATTTCATAAAATTATGATACAATATTGCATAGGTGTATTTAATAGATGATTATTTATCGATTGGTGTTTATTCTTTTTAGCTTCAGATTTGAAGTAAAGTGGGAGTTTCATGGTGTTTTGGGGGACTGGGGAATATCTGTTAATCTGTGATAAATACAAAAGGGATGATATTGGGTGATTGTATTTACTGCCAGCCAGTTTATCCCTTTTGGACCAGATATGTTTACCCCTGACTTAATTTTCCCAGGGTTTTCACATCTTGATTCTGTCAGCTACCTTTGATAGAATATGGAATGGGAGTACAAGGTAGCACACATATGTACATGTTATCATGCATAGTTCCTTGTGGAAAACTGACTCATTCCATAACTGTATTCATCTGTTCTGGAAGTTAAATAAAAATTCTTATCTAATTCTTATCTTTGAATAAAAACTAGCCCATGAAGGACATTTGTATTGGCACATGACTGGTGTTAGATGAACAGGGGATGGGTTTAGGAGCGCCTATGGCCCTTGTGCCCCTTTTTCAACATATAAACTTATGGGAATTTTAATTGTCTAATATTTATTGGATCTTTATGTTTTCAGAACTTACACAGATAGCACTTTTGCAGCCTAAATTCTCCTTAAATTTCTACACCATGGTGAGGGAGATTCATAACCTGAATATGTGCTCCCCCCTCCTAAAAAAAATCAAAACCCTCTATCTACCCCCTTATGAAGGAGGAATGGTGACAAATGATTCAAGTTATACACTTACTCCAAATATCAAAACCTTTTCTGCATTATACAGGGGGCATAAAAATTGCTGTCCAGACAGGTGTGGAATCTAAGCTCACGCAGTACTTGCTTCTGAAATGTTATTCTTGTATATTTCCATGCTTTATACAAGCAGCTAGAACAACAATGCTTTCCTAAAGTGATTGGTCTTTCAGGGGCATCCCTTTGTGCTATAAAGGAGGCTTACTGAAGGAGAAAATAAATATTTCAGGAATGTGGGAAATGTATTGATTTGGGTGACGGACGGCATTATGACAAAGATATTTTAATTATAAGAAGACATATTCAACTAAATTCAGTAGTATGATATGAACAATTTTGGATTAGAAAACAGGTTATTAAGAGCTCTCAATGAGGCAACTAAGATAGCTTTAGAAACCCATGACGAAATAATCACCTGTCAAGATTAATGTTGTGTGTGACACAATAACCTATACTATATTTATAGAGATTGGGCACCCATCATATTCCTTTATAGAACTTGAATTTTCAAATTAAAGTACTTTAACATCTTGAAGTTCCAAATACTATTCAAGAGATTTCCCCCGTTTTGCTTGTATCATCACAGAATTAGAAATGAATTCATTGTGGTCAATCATCACAATGAACTGGCTCTTTACTGCAATCTGACATCTGCCTAACACCATATACATGGTTATCCTATGGTATATGTAGCACTGTGAAACTAATACATATTTATGCTGATGAGTTCATATGTATTTTCACTATGAATATGTGGATCATACCTGTATTAATGATTTTATCAGACTCCCTTTCCATTGGGAAGATTTAAAAACTGTGTGCCAATCATTACAGAGAATGGTACTTCTTTATATATAATTTATATATATATATATATATATATATATATATATATATATATATATATATCCTATTTGGCAGAAAGTGGCTTGTATTCAGCTCTTATTTGTAATAAGGGTTTTGTACATTCACATATATTCATGTGTGTAATTCAGCTCCTACTTGTAATAAGGGTTTTGTACATTTACACATATATTCGTGTGTGTAACTGAGAAATTAATATGTTCTTACATGTAAGTAGATGTAAATGAAATCCATTTGTTTAAATGTATATAGAAAATAATTATGCTTCACATGTACACACACACACACACACTAGAAGGAATCTCTCATAAAGTAAAAGACAAATAATTACACATTTCCCTTGAGTAAGGATAAGAGAGTTTTATATTAAATTCAGGACAAAAATGTCTAAATAGATCTTGAAGAAAAATAATATATTTATGTTTTTAATGTTTATATAAAAGATTGAGAGGGAGTATGTACATTTGTAAACATTCCAAAGAATTGTGCTGTCATTCAATATGGTGATTTGATTTCCTTTTGTTCATTGGGCGAGTCTGTTTCATGATACAAGAGAGTAGAAAAAAACCACACATCCTTTTGATTAAATCGTAGTATTATCCAATTCTTAGCTTTTACATATACAGAAATGTTAGGCATGTATTTTTTTAATATTCTGCACTACAGTTATGTGTGGTGACTTCTCATCAGTTTCTGTTTGTGTAAGGTACATGACCAACAAGATCAAGAAATTGGTCAAAATGTTGTGTGTCACGTTAACCTGTTTGTGTAACCTATGTTTAGATTTTCATGTTCAGAATTATGAACATATTAAATTCCAATGGCGATGGACGACTGCCTAATTAATGTAACTGTGTTATATACAGTAAAACCTCAATATTACGACAACCAACGAGGAACCCGTAAAAAGTGGTCGTTGTTTTGAGGTGGTCGCTTAAACAAGGTGGTTGTAAGGCTAGTAGTGTATGTGTGTGTGATTTCTTTGTTATGTTTTCCATGCCTGTGTATGTGTAAGTGGTATTAAGTTTCCAAACTGTTTTATATTTCGTTAGGTATATCTTCCAAGCAGGCAGAATAAATTTATATTATGTAATATAATCCTACATCTGTATATATAGCATGTAAACTATATAACGCATGTGATACCTGTCATTGAATGATTTATTAGCGCATACGTTGAATACATATATTTTTGTTTGGATCCTGTGGTGTTTGATAATGATTTAAAATGCAGTAATACTAGCTTTAGCAATGGTCATCGGAAATAATATTAAAATCGATATCTTTCCGGATATGTTGATCGTGTATCTATTGAATTAGGTCTGGCTTTGAGGAGAATTGTTAATGCCAATTAGTGGTCAGTGGTTATTGATAAAACATCAATACAGAGTTGTCAGCAGTCAAAGAACAGTCGGGAGAAATTTCAAGGTACAAATAAAATCAGGGAATTCAGTCTTACATGATGACATTATCACTGATGATAACAGGTTAGAAGGGTTTTGCATTCCTTGGTTAAGAGCCAGTATTTAATATGTCCATATATTCAATATTCATTGTTCTTCAGGTCAGGTTCTTGTGTGTATGAAGATTTAACCGTTTAATGTTTCGAATCAAATTTGTTTTTTTGTGGTAAATTCAGACTAGCTGTCAAATGAGGTTATTGAGCCGAATTCAAAGGTTTATGTGTTTAATTATCCTTGGAAAGTAACTGAAAATCAGTGAAAAATCAGGGAATCTTTTCCTGGTTGGCTGCTGACAACCTTGCAGTTTTAATGGCAAGAGAGGTAATAACAATTTAAAATGGCAAGTAATTGTAGACGACCCCTACTAACTTTATGAAGACCACACAAATGAATGCGTGTCAGCTGCTATTAATTTTCTTTGATAGAATGGCAGAATATCTTGATGCATTTTCCCTTACAATACAAATTAAGAAATATCTGAACACTATTAAATATTATTTGTTGTTTCACTAATTAGCGACTCTCAAGCGATCCCCCTCTTTCCTGTTTCTTTTTTTTTTTTTTGTCTGGGTCCGATTGTTCCTATTTTGTTCTTTACAATTCTTTAAAACACACTTTCCATGTGTTATTATATGTAATACATGGGATCACTACGTGATCTCCAAACTGTAGGTACAACCTGAGCGCCAAATAAAACTGATTTTAATGTGTCTTCCTTAATATCACTTCTTTAATTTCACATTTCTTAGTCAAGATTAACCAGTGTTGTAACGTCAGGTTTCAGAGCTGCTTTGTCCTATTTTACCTCCAATTATATCAGTAGATATCACCGCCTGCCCTGAAAGAGAGTCCAATACTGAGAGCAAAAAACAGGTCTTAGTAAATGTTTCTCAGCAAATATTATTTTCCTTTGCTATGTGATTGAGAACAATGTGTATAAACACTATTTTTCACAAATGGAATTATTTTGTATTTGTGAATTCAGCGACTGGTGTGTAAGGGGTACCCGTGTGGTACACACATTTCTAATAAATACACGATATCGAATGATGACTTCCTTAACTTTTTCTCATTGTTGAATGATGGATTGTGAGAAATTAGTATAATCAAGAGCTTGTATGTATACCTTGGACTTAGGATTAGTTATTGTTTCCCCAGACAAGGTCGGGGAAACTATGGTTTTGGCACGCAGTCCCACCAGCGCAGAAAAATCTTGTCAGCGAGATAACCTTAAAACGTATATCGCGGATATTTGTCAAACTTTACATTTGCATAGGTATGGATGAGAGGGTCATGGCTTTCACTATATTAGAGTGACTTTGAATAGGTCCATTTATGGTGAAAATCACGCAAAGTCGCAAGAAGGATTGTGTGGTTTAGTCCAAAAATCAGATCGACTCGAGAACTTGGAAAGCTTTGTCTTATACGGGAGACTGGTGGCGCCACCCATTGTCCTTTTCATTCCTTTATACATCCCGGTATTATCTGTAGGCCACGAGGCGTTGCCAAAAATGACGAATATATTTACATCCCCGTCGAACCTTGCAGCGTGGTTCTCGGTACTACTGCGCCTAACATCTCGTGAGAGTATTTTTCAGAGGGACATACGCTCCTCCCGCAGCGGTTATACACTGCCGTCGTCCCAGATATCCTTTCGTGAAACCGCTGCTTTGATAACACCCGTCCTGGCAAAGGGCCAATAATCAGACCAACGAGAGCCTGTGTCCCGATGTGATCAAACCAACGAGAGCAGGTGTCGCGTGTTTAAAATTTTGGCTGAATGCATAACGCAATACCTAGTCTTAAGTGGTCTGATTACAATTCTGTGCCCTGTGCCTGGTGTTCAAGGCCAGTGAACCTTGCTATACAAAGCAGCATTAACACGAAAGATATCTGAGAACGACTGCATTGTATTACCGCTGCGGAGGGAGCATAAATGGCGGTACTTTGTATAGCTGCAAGCATGTGCATACATTCGTTATTCATTACGCCAGCTAGACACGAAATGCTCCGTTTCGTTACTTTGTGTTGTCGTTACCGTTAAAACAAAAGTAATAAGCCAAATTTAGTGGTTCGCCACCGTAAAGTGGCGGGATCGAGCAGTAATTTGGGGGTCTGTAGGTGTTGTGCTTCCATAAATGAAAATGAGGCCGCAAATAAGCATTTCATAAAACATTAAGTACATCAAGAAAAAAACTAACCCTACAACATAAAAAAAATGCAATATTTACATCCGAAAATGTAAAAAAGAAGATGAAAAGTACATCAAGAAAAAAACTAACCCTACAACATAAAAAAATGCAATATTTACATCCGAAAATGTAAAAAAAGAAGATGAAAAGAGAAGAACAATAGAAGACAATAGAAGCTGCTAAACAACCAATTTATACAACAAACAATACTAAACGCAAATAGCAACTATATTCCCTTAACACCAAGAAAAACAAATTACAAATTAGAAGAAGTACAGTTCGAAATAAATGATATTCAATCAATTATGAAATCCCCAGATACAAGTAAATTTAAGGGACCAGATGATGTACATCCCTTCATTCTAAAGAAATAAGGAATTATCATACCCTATAAAAAAAATCGCTGAACTATCCTTTAACACAGGAAAACTACCTACCCTATGTAAAAAGGCAAATGTCACACATCTTTAAAAGTGGTGACCCTAAACAACCAGTAAACTACAGACCCATATCATTAACAAGCTGTATATGTAACATAATAGAGAAAATTATATTTGCCAGCATTCTTAACTTCTTAAGAAAACGGAATTATATCAGCATACCAATCAGGATTTTTACCTAGAGACTGCAGAAAAAGAAGGAATAGGAATCTTTCTAGATATAAGTAAGGCTTTTGATAAAGTCTGGACAGATGGCCTTCTCAGTAAGCTACTCTCCGTAGGAATAACAGGTAAACTGCACAAATGGTTATACAACTATTTAACAAATAGACAACAACGAGTTATTATAGAAAATGCGCCCTCTGATTGGAAATTCCTACAGGCAGGGGCACCACAAGGATCGATCCTAGGACCCTTACTCTTCTTAGTCTTTACCGACGACATTGGAGAAAACTCACAAGTAATATTCGTCTCTTTGTGGGCGATACAATGTTATACCTAGCCACAGAAATTTCCCATCAGAGCAGCCCAGGTACTGAATGCTGACCTTGAAAAGATTTACCAATGGTCAAGGAAGTGGCTAATCACTTTCAATGCAGGAAAAACTGAATCGGTACTCTTTTCAAGGAAAAACAGCACCTGTAAACCTCCCTGACTTATACCTAAATAAAACAAAAATAACTAGGCTCAAAATGCACAAACATCTAGGAATAATCCTTAGCCAAAATGGCAAGTGGCGAGAACACATAAACTACGTTGCAGCAAAAGCAATGAACAAATTTCTCATCTTTAGCATGTTAAAATACCTCCGAGATAGAATAACCTTACAAAATATATATTTTTCATATATCAGACCTCTTTAAGAATATGGAAACATCTTATGGAGCAACTGTACCCAGGAACAAGACCAGCCACTGGAAAAAAAATACAACTGATGGCTGCAAGAATTGTAACGGGAAGGGTAAAGGGAACATCACATGAACTCTAATATCCTGAATCAGGATGGGAAACTCTCCAAAAGATAAGAGAAACAAACAAATCCTCCTTCTACATAAAATGATTAACAACGAAAGTCCGCAGCATCTACGCATTCTTCTTCCACCTTCACAAAGTAACATATACGAAACCAGATTTTTAATACACAACTTACTCCAATACAAGCAAGTACTGATTTATATATCAACTCTTTTCTCCCAAAATCAACCAGATTATGGAACCAAATGGATCTTGATAAGAAAGCTTGCTTAACAAGTGCTTCATTGAACTGCTTATTGAAAAAATCAGCTCTGAGAACTAAAACACCTATGTACTACAACTCAGGAACCAGAAAATTACAAATAATTCATGCACGCATGAGAATGAAATGTAGTGATCTAAATTATCACATGTACACAATGCGACACCAAAAAATGTCAATGTTGCCACCCATCAGAAGTTCCCAACCACTACCTACTGCAATGCCACCTCTATACCTCCACTAGGAAAAAATATACTTACCTAGTGATACCCCATTAAAAGTTCTACTTTTTGGCGACCCAAAAACATAAAATAATTTGACGTTCTTGGCAAACTCATCCCACACCCACCAAAACTCTCTCTCTCCTCTCAACTGGCACCTTACACTTTCCAAATCACAACTAAAAACATAGTCATTATGCTATCCACATCTTCCATGATACTTCAGTCATCAATATGTTAACATCACACCCCTCCTGCCATGCATCAGAAAATTATCACTTTAGAATTCAGGAGCGAGCTTCATAAACTTTAAGTAGCTTGCGCTCATTCTATTGATACATGTTTATATTTATATATGTGCTTAGGTAGGGTACCACATGAATGTACTTACTATGTATTGTGTCAATAAATCATTAAAAAAAAGAACAATATAAAATATTTTATTTTTAAGATTAACAGGATGACTGCGTATAAACTGTTCTATATGTGGCTCAGACATGCCCGCGGGTACGCTGTACGCCTCTATGATGAAAGCAGATAATTTCTGGCTATTGTCTCATGTAAACTCTTTGATATTACCAAAAGTTTTCAATAACTCTGCATTTCAATCACTTTATCTGACACATGAAACACTTTGGGCCGGCTATTAACTAGAAATAAACTAGAAATTTGCACTCTGAAGCAGACGTCCGCCAAAGCTGCTCATTACCCCGATATGGCATTGTCAGAAATGCAGTATTTTTTTTTTTTTTCTTTCAATCATTTCTGCATCCAGATGGTGATCCTGATCACCCGAATATAGTATTAATTGTTCTTTTATCAATGCCGAGCTATCCTGAAACGTCATCAAAATCCGAAGATAACTTTCTGAGTAATGTTGCTAACAGACACACAACCGGACCAACGCCCGCAAAAACATAACCCCACCCGTTAGCGGAGGTAACAACCAAAGAAGAAATATGAGGCGCATCTTCAAGAATAATCATGTCCCCAGGAAACTTGTCCCGCCCGAGCGCACGCATCGGTCAAAGAAGACTTCCGTATTTTCAAATTTAATCTCCCCCCCCCCCCCTTGTAACCTGAGGCCATCCGCTTATTAGCTCAGGTGACTTTCAGACATGCTGGGCTATAGCGATTTGTCTTTGTCCGTCGTCCTTCCGTCTGTCCGTCTGGCCGGCCGCAGTGTTTCTACCCCCCCCCCCCCCCCCTGAATTCTTTTAGCCAAATTTTTCATCCCAAACCTTCCATCTTTCACCTACAGCTCACCTACCAACAGGGGAAGAACTATAATTAATTTTAGGTCAAAGGTCAAGGTCACAGGAGCCACTTCTTTAAAGAGGCTGTGGACACATTTCAAGCTAGAATTTTCATTCCAAATCTTCCAGCACTGACATATCTCTTCTCTTTGAACAGGGAAAAAGACCTGTTGATTTTGAGGTCAAAGGTCAAGTTCACAGCACCCACTTCTTGCGTGGAGTCATTTTAAGGCAAACTTTTCAACCTATAACTTCCATCTGTCATGTATGGCTAACCTACCAATAGGGGAAGAAACGTATTGATGTTGAGTTCAAAAGGTCAGAGGTCAAGGTCACATTACTAAATTGTTCCAAATGCTTGTGAACATATTTCAAGTTGTACTGTTTATCCCAAACTTTCAGTGTTTCACATATGCCTCATCTATGCATCACTCGATTCAAACATATGTATAGGTCTTTTGCTTGAAGAAATAACTTATTGATTTTGGTGTCAGCTGGTCAGGAGGTTAAAGGTTGCAGGTCAAAGTTATTCACACATTGGTTGCCAAGTGATTACTCCAGTTTTAAGTGGTAAGTAGTTACCCATCACTTTAAAAAGAATCCAATTGATATGTGGGCAAAAGGCCAGGGTCATAGGTCAGGGATGGTCATAATAAAAACTTACTTTGTAGACCATCTCTATTTTCCTTGTACATTTCCATTGCACTCCAACTGGTACATCTCACTGTGTGCCCATAATTGTCAGTGACACTTGTGATATATATATATATATCAGCTTATGGTGTGATAAGGACATCATTAGGGCATAAAAAAGACAGTGTTGCCAGAATGCTTTTACCAGGCATTAAGACTATGAGAGTAAAGTGTTAAAGTTTAGCTACTGATTTATAAGATGATGGGAACATTTTGCAGTTTATTTCATTGAATCATAGCAATAAACTCAGTTTTCTAGATATCTGAATAATTATTATACAAATCATATGATATACCAGCAAGTGTTTATTGTGATAATATGTGGGTCTGTACCTGGATTTAGGATGGCTTTATTTGATTACAAGACTCTTAGTGATGCTTTCTGCATTTCTTTTCTTTCAGGTTTTGCAGTTTACCTACCCTGCTGACCCCATTGAAAAGCAAGGTGATAATTAAAAAAAATATTGGACTTGCCCTTTTAACATTTGTATGTCCATAAATCTGATATGAAAGCTCTCCAATCTGATAATGCTTTTGAATTGTTTTTGACATTCATAACTGTAACATTCTTTGGAGCAATTGCCACAAGTTCTGTCTCTCATTGGGGGATGTGTGATATCATATGTCAGACATGTCAGAAATCCATTATATCTGCCAGGTATCCAGCTTAGAAATCCTTTTGCGAATGAAGTGTCTGTGATTTTTTTTCCAATGTTTGGTCCCTTTTAGAGGATGTTTGTTGTTCAATTTCCGACCTGTCTGAAAAAAATAAGGCCACCAGGAAGCCATTTTTAAATTCCATTAGGACATATTATCTCAAGAACTATAAAAGTGAATGCAGTGGGATGTATATAAATGTAATCTTGCATTGGGTCAAAGACTTCTTAATAAATATAACCATCATTTATGAAAGCTCAGTACAGTTGGCGTGTATTGAATAAAAATTGATACATAAACCCCCGTTTCACAATAATTCTTGCATGGATTTCCTTGACTTTTTGCTATATATTTTGATCTTATATTTGGCCTGTGTGTTTTTCCTTTTGAGACTGACAGGTATTAAGCAAGCATTAGGATTAGTTCTTTATACCTCAACAACCATACATTTTACCTCCGACCATCAATTCACTGTGATTTAACCAGACATATGTGATATATATTTATGTCAACGTAGAAAGTTTCAACAAAATTGGCATATAGGTTCTTCAACAGTTTGACTGGAAGTTGTGAATCGCAGCCCATGATGTCGCAGGTTATGCTTGGCAGCTGAGCGTCATGACCCATGGGTCCCTTGTTTTACTGTTTTACACATAAAAAAATTATTTCAGCCTAAGAAGCGGGAAATAGAATAATACAACCCTTAAAACAAAAAAAAAATAGTGCATCTGGTTAAGTTTTCTTCCGTGTATGTCTTCATGTCAGAATGGCGGATAATGTCTATCAGCACTCCCTTCACACTTTGTTTAGCTAAACCAAGGTGTTAACCCCCACCCCCCTCCCACATCCCCATCTGTCGTAGAACTATCCTGTATCCGGCTCTGCCTATCTCCGCTGATTGGCTTTTAGCTCAGCTGACTATAAAACAAATTCTCGTATTTTAAAGTGAGATTCCCGTTGGAGTCACTGACATTTATCTGCCATCATTCGAAAACGCTGGCTCACAGGACCCAGGACGATGGTAATATGGTAGCAATATGATAACATGGTAATAAAGCGTTATGTCCACTTTATAATTAGGTTAATTTGGCTGCACGTTAGGGGCGCAAGGTGTGTGAAAGCGGTTTTTTCAGACAGGCAGTCATTTAATTAATACCTCCACTCACGTGATAACTAACAATATACTCTAACCCCTATAATTTTAATTTTATATTCTTTAATTTTCCCATGTTTATAAGAGCTTACACTACCGAGCCTTGTAAATGAAAGACGATTTCCAAAAAGGAATTTTCAGGTGTCACCAGATAGCACCTGTCTTATAAGCATCACCTCTCTGTACAAATAATAGCCCAGTCTATGGCCAAATTTAAGATATTTGTCTAAACCAACTGAAAGAAGAGCTTCATTTATGTACACACACCCACACCCCTATATATATATATATATACACACACACATTAACTCTGTTACAGGTGTCACTGTCATTTGGAGGTTAAGTTTGTATTTCCTGGAGTAAAGATCGGTATCGGACGATTGAAGCAATATTGAATGAGCTGTATCGTCTCGTACAATTTCCCTTTCTGTAGAGCCCCCGAATTTATTAACCCGATCTTCTAGAATCCTTAATCCAAGTCTCTGCATAGTCAAACTGAATCCAACTCCGATAACCACCATATAATTCTTATATGCGCCCTAACAATGGAACGGCTAAAAACACGAACACTAAAACTTCCACCTTTTGTTGAAAAAAGATGCCGCTTTGGTATTCTGGATACACTTCGTCGGCCAACTGTTATAAAGTTTGTTTTTTTTTCACGCTCCGCAGCTGATGCGAGATACTATGAAATTTTCTCATATGGAGACAATAAGCTTCATTGACCCGTTTATTTAGTTTTAAAATTACTTGTTCAATATAACATCCTATAGACTGGAAAATTATGGATTTGTAAAATGTATATAACATGCCATCTGTATTCGCATGAGGTGACTGTTCAATGGGGAACTTTGCACGATCATCGACCGTTTCGAGGATACCATTTTGTGATTCGTTCAGTTTGCTGAGAAAAAGAGTTCATATCGTCTACAGATGAGTTCTTTACAAAGTTACAATACATAGCGTGTAATTCAATAAAATTTTCTTCTTCCGTAGAGGGCCTCCTGTTCCTTCAAATATCTTAAATAGAATTTTCATGTTTTCCAAAAGTTTGTGAAGAAAAGGTATTAAAAGTATGCAATAGGTAAGACATAAAACCACCACTGAAAATTGGTTTATGTAGTTACTGGTGAACAATACGACATGATTAATCTAGTTAATAATGATCATACAGGTAAAACCTGTAATAGTTCATTTTATAATATAGTAATGTTTAAGATATAAAAAGTGTAACTAATGTGTATTATTTGGATGTTTCTTCGTTACAAAATGATGAAAATAGAAGAGATATCACTTACATTAACATGCTTAAAGGGTTTACAAAGGGTTGATGAAAGAAAGAATTCTACTGATTTGAGTTTAGATGAAAGTCTATGTTATATGTGTGAAAACATGAGATCTAATGTTAATATTGTGCACATTTATGATTCAGAATTGGTACCAGAAGAATTGCATTGCACTGAGTACAAAAACCTTGCACTGCACCCTAGCGCTACTAACCATGTTGATAATAAAGGCACGTTCAGGGTAAACAACATATCTATTACAGAACCAAATTTGACATTGATAAAGAAGCTATGGAATATTTAAGGTTTAAATACAGCTAAAGATGATTTTAATTTCAGATATAAAATTTCACAGTATTGTATAACTGTCATAACTGAAACGTTGGTTAAATCAGATGAACAGTTTGTTGGTGATATCTTTGGAAACCAAGGATACTCAAGTATTCGTAAAGAATTAAAGGAAGAGGGGTCATTGTTTATATGAAAGCATCTTTAACAAAACATATTATGCATGTCATTACAAAATTTACTGACATAATTATTATTATCTTAAATGGTGAAGAATTGGGCTTTGTAAAAAATATTCACGTTATTTCTGCATACCTCGCACCTCGGTATTCTGTAAAATATAACCAAATAGGCATAACAGATGGAATTAAATGACCTAAAACATCTTAACAGAACTGTTAGAAACACAGGAGCAATTAGACTTAATAATAATGGGAGACTTAAATACTAGATCGGAAATTTAAGGGACAATTTAGAAAAAAGACAACTTAAAACAATTATCAGTTAATTAAAACTTTTGAGATAATTTTATTTCTGCAAGAACATCTGATGATCAAGGCATTAACAAATTTGGCCAATCACTGAAAGAATAATGTATAAGTTTAAATGTTCATACTTTAAATTGCAGACATGCACCAGATACAGATGGGAATATAACATATATGACTTCCACAGGGGCATCACTTATTAAGGAAAATAAATTCAGGCAGCGACAGAAGAATGCTTAAATATGAAGAGAGAAACATACAGAACAATAAATGAATTTAGAATCTCAAACAGTGAAACGGATTTTATGGATTATAGTATAGTAAAATCAAAATATAAAGAAACATGTAAATTACATAAGGAAAAATATAAACGTTCATTTATGAGGGACCTACATCAATGTAGAACATTAAAAGCTTTGTTTAAGAAGATTAAAACATCGAAGAATAAGGACGTAAGCAATAACAGTACAAAAGATATTTTAAATGTTTGTTCACAGAGAACTTTAATTCCTTAGATAAGAACTAGATAAGAAACGTAGTCAAGCTCCTGGGACAGATAGGATCACAGTTGAATTATTGAAAGTAAACGAAACACTTTTGGTACCATTATTAGAACGTTTCTCAAATATTATTGATTCCAAGGTGAATTTCCAACAGAATGGTCTGAAGCCATTATATTTGCATTATATAAAAGGGGCACCACCAACGATCCAAATAATTACAGAGGTATTTCACTATTATTTACTGTTAGTAAGTTATTAAATAAAAAATTTGAATGAAAGTTTATTTACATGGGCTGAAGCCAACAGTATATTTCTTGAAGAACAGGCAGGTTACAGAAGGAAATCTAGTACAACAGATAATATTTTCACTCTGTCTTTAATTGAAACATAACTGACCAAGAGAAAAGGGAGATTTTATGCAATATTCATCGATTTTTCCAAAGTTTTCGACTGTTTATAACACAAAATATATTTTTTATGTACTTAATAAGTGTGGGATAAAAGGAAAAATGTAAAATATTTTAAATTCCATGTACGCTTAATTTTCATCTTGTGTTTTTACAAATGAGGGGCTTTAATTTTTCATGCAATGTTAGAGTGAGACAGGTTTGTATGATAAGCCAACTTTTGTTTGCTTTCTTTATAAATGAATTTTATTTAATAATGCAAGAATTAAATCAAGGTATTTTTGTAGACCAGGAAACAAAACCTTTTTACAATGTTAATGTTGCTGATGATATTGTTTGGGATCAGAGACACGGTTGGGAGATTACATAATCAAATGGATAAACTTGAATATTTTTGTGACCGATATGGAATGAAGGTAAATGTGGATAAAACTAAAGTTTTGGTATTCAGAAATGTGGGGAATACAGAAATATGAAAAGTGATATTATAAAGGAAGAAAACTTGAACTTGTCAATAGTTATAGGTATTTGTGAGGGGTATTTACTTATTGTCTGAAATGTGCAGAAATGGAAAAATATCAAATATGTTAAGCATATTTCTGTAAAAATATTATTCTTTTTGTTTGCTAAAATGGTTTTACCTAAATATTCATATGGCAATTAATTATCAATCAATTAAAAAAGATAAAATAGAACTTGGGGGAAAAAAACTCTTCTCCATCGAATGCTTCAGCATTTGGTGTGTGGAAGATTTTCTTTAGATTTATGTTAAGTGTATTTTATTGGGTTAAGTTACTAGGAATGGAAGATTATAGGTACCCTAAGCGTTTATATTACCAAATATATAGATTAGACGAAATAAAAAAGAATACGTGGGCAACAAGGATAAAAAATATTTGTTCTTTTGGATTTGGGTATTCATGGAAACTTCATGATGTGGGTGATATAAATATATTTTTGTCATGTTTCAAACAAAGGATACATGATAATGAAAGGCAAGAATGGACAGCTAACATAAAAAGTAATGGAAAGTTAAAACATGCTATCTTTAAAAGTTTATTTACCACTGAATTATATTTATCAGTATCATCACATACTTTTAAATTAGAAGTTGGTCGTCACAAGAAAATGCCGGGGAAAAGAGATGTTATAAATGTTGTCTTAAACCTGAAGATTCTTATATTGAAGATGAGTACTATTTAGTTATTAAATGTCCTTTATATATTTCATTGAGAAGAAAATAGCTGTTTGAAGTTAATGATATACCTTTCATCTCATTACTGTCTACTACAAAATCTGTCGTAATTAGCAAGCTTGCAGCATTTGTGTGTCTTCAATTTGTTAAAAGAGAGTCATTTCTATATGATGTTGAGAACCAGTAATGATGGATTATTTTATGTATCATTTGTTTTTTTATGTTGTCATGAAACTTTTATTCTTTGTTATAACCATTGTGAAACAAATACAGCATGTTAAAGTTGGCATGATCTAAGCATTAAAATGATGCATTATACCAGTGAACACTATTGAATTATTGTTTAATTTTTCCCTCATGTATTTTACTTGGATTCTTAATAAATTAAACCCTATAAAATTTCCAAAGATATGTATGAATGCTATATTTCATGACATATTTAAAGTATATTATCCGTATGTGAAATAATTATTATTGGAAAAATTGTATTATTTCTCACTATTTTTTTACTTTATTTTTAGCATATTCAAAAACATTTTGCATTTATTCTGTTTAACAAGATTGTCAAGGAAAATTTTAATTTTTTTCATTACATACTCATATAAAACGTTAGTTAGTTCGGATATTGCGTTAATATATCACTTGTTACCTTATTGCAGTTTATATTTATTCAGTTGAAAAAAATTTTATTTCTGTTATTAATTTGTAAATTATAATTGTGTATATTTTTAAATGTATACATGTAATGGGTATTTATCCATTAATTAGTTTTATCATTTATTTTTATTTTTCACGTGACTATGTATTATGTATTATGCATTATTTATTTACATATACTGGATCTATGGGCGTGAGTTCTTCATGTCCAAAATTCAGATATTCAGTCATTATCCTGTGAAGAATTCCTTTGCCATGACAACAAAGCTGACTATCATCAGTATTAACCAACATATATGACGCTAAACAAAAAAAAAAGGGGGGGGGGGATTTGATCGGGACTCTATTGTTACTCATTTAGTGTTGAGTTCACATGCCTAAACCGTAGAATGATGGAAAACCCTTACTTGAAAAAAGGTTTCAATAGAAGCATACGTTTCTGTTTATCGTCAACCGTGCTTAATGCTCAACATGAATGGTCTTTTCCCATAATGATGGTTTCTCGTTTTATTGTCATTCAAATGCGATAAATTGAATAAATATGTTGATGAATCATGTAGACAGGTATAGTCATCTCTTCTCAAAGCTACTATTTGCGGCCATAAAAGCGCCTGTTAAAACAGACAAGATATGTAAAACAGCTAAACGGCTTTTTGTGGTATAGGAATAAAGCGCAAGGCTCGAAGCCGGGGAAGGGGTCGAGGGGTAGTGGTGACCTGGAAAGTGAGAAGAAGAATGGTGAGATTCGTCATGTTTGGCACCCAATTAGGTTCTGCATGTCCTAAACCGTCAACGAAAATTGTATAAAAACAGCAGACTTGTGCGTTATATATGTGTAGCCGCCTAGGGGAAGATTGTGTCCAGGTATATCGATCATATATCACTTTAAACGGATATTATGAGGTATATAGTAGCACCTAGAAATGTGCTCTGTTTGTACGGTATAGAGGACATAAACGTCCTTTTTGCGTGACTAACCAACTTTATAAAACAAATGGTGTCAAGGGGTCACTAATTGTAGCTTGTTTCAAACAGTGTTATGGGTCAGCTCACATATGTAAATTTATGTGAATTTGTTGCTTGCCCTTTGCATGAAAAACCGAATTTTACAACATCAAAGGAAGAACCTAAAAGGCGATGGTAGAAGGGAAACGATCTGTATGATCCTTTGAAGGATTGCATTTTTCCAGATGAATCATTTTATAGAAAACGTGGGACACTACTGTTAGGGCAGGATCGCAGAAATCACTCAGCAACAAAATGGCTGCGGTTCAGACTATGTTTACATTTCTACTGGCATCAACAGTTTCTATGTTCGCGGACGTGTATGGTAATGTACCTTTACTTCGAAATTGTCACTGCGTTTGTTTGTATTTGTTGTAGACAAAATTACTTCCGTTTCCAAGTCAAACCTAGATGAGACCTTTTACTCCTTTCCGATGCCAATCAATATTAACATGATCTCTACAAAAAAAATCATGCTGAAAAAGGGTGATTAAGAAACATGGAATATGCTTGGCCAATTTTTTTTAAGTTAAATAGTTGGTTATGTACTTTTTATACAGCTGTTTAAAATATATAAATTGTCACCAAAATTAATTTAATAATAGGTCTATATAGACCATGAACACTTTCTAAGCATGAACAGTTATGCAATTCCCGAACAAAATTTAAGTGTAACAAGAGAAGAAAAAATACTCTTTGAATTTGGTTTATATATTATATATACGAAATAGCAGAAGGCCATGTGTACATTTTTTCATGTCATGTCATCATAGAGTATATACAGTGGCTATGTGAGAGGCTCTGCTGTGGGATTAGTGTTCTGAGTTAAGTTTTCAGCGTGTCTGTTTGCCAGTATGTTTGTCGCGTAGTTGATGATATAGGAATTAAAAACAAGTGTCCCAAGGCAGACTTCCAGTATTCATGTTTTATCTGCCTGTCAAGACCCCCCCCCCCCCCCCCTTTGGGTACGCCCAGACTGTTATGCTCTGGACTGAGGCCCATTCGGGTACTGATGATGACCCATAGTTCTGTCAAAAGAAATAGTAGTCTAAAAGAAACGGGTATAGTTCAATGCTCGTTTATATCAAGGTTTCACAGGAAAAATTAGATGTGTAAAACAGTAAAACGGCTTTTGCTGTGGCATAGGGCGCAGGACCTTAAGCCGGGGTAGGATGGGGGGGGGGGGGGGGAGGTGGTGACCTGAAATGTGAGATGTAACATGGCCAGATTCGTCAGGTTCGGCCTCCACATAGGCCGAGGGTTCTGCAGGACAATCACTGAATAAAAAATACCGAATAAAAAAGTACTCAAGCCCCATCCCATACCATAATTAAATTCCGCAGATGTTCATTTTGGCCAAAGAGGCATTTAAAATGAGGCGATTACACCCATAAAACTTGTTTAAAAATAGCAGACATGTCCTTTATACATATATACCCAGACCTAATGGAAGAGTGTGTGCAAGAAAAATCGATCACAGATTGCTTTTAACGGAAATTATCAGGTATCCGGTAACACTTTATAAAAATGTGCTCTGACTGTACGGTACAGAGATTAAAAAAGGCTTTTGTATGTGTGTCAAACCAACTTTATAGAAATATGGTGTCAAGTGGAAACTGATTGTAGCTTGTTTCAGATAGATATTTTGGGACAGTTCACATGTGTATATGTTACTTTGTTGGTCGTTAAATGTAATTGTTACCCTCTGCATGGAAAACCGAATTTTACAACTGCCATCAGCTTCAAAAGGTATCAACATCAAAGGAAGAACCTGTAAGGTGAAGGTAGAAGATGAAACGATCGGTATAATCCCTGGAAGGGTATCCCTGTGCAGATGAATCATTTATTAGATCAAGGGAAAACGCCAAGGGACACTATTGTTATGGAAGTACCACGGAAATCACGCAGCAACAAAATGGCTGCGGTTAAGCCTATTGTTATATTTCTGTTGGCATCAACAGTTTCCGTCTTCGCAGAAGTGTATGGTATTGTACTTTACTTCGAAATTGTCACTGCGTTTGTTTGCATATGTTGTAGAAAAGTTACTTTAGTTTCCTTTTCCAGGTCAAACCTAGGCGAGACCTTTTCCTACTTACCCATATCAGTCAAAAATTTAGCATTATCCCTACAAACATAGCGTGCTGACAAATTGTAATTAAGAAATATAATGATGTAAATATGCTTGGCCACTTTTTTTCAATGTTTAGTAGTTAATAATTTCATAATATATATAAATATGGCGATTTAAAATATATAAAATTGTCCAGAAAATTAGTTTGTAAAATCTGTTTAAGCATGAACAGTTTTGCTTTTCCTGAACAAAATAATATTTAAGAGTTACATGAGCATAACTGCTATGTTATAGCTAATTTTATATAAGACTGAGGGGAAGGTCTTGCGCATTTGTGTTGTATACTGTGTGAATCATGCCTATCGTGTCATCAGAGGTATATACTGGGGCCATATGTGTGGCTCTGCAATGTGATGTGGTCTGTTCTCTGCTCCTGTTAATAAATTATAAATGCTCCGTTAACTACCAGATAGAACACGAAATCTCTGTTGACTACATTTTGAACAGATATTTAAGAAAGAAATTTGCAAAGATAAACGTAGAAGGTAAGTTTATAAAGTTGGAAATGTTACCGTTGCGTTTTTATGTATTAACATACAAAGAGAACCTTTCGAACTTTTCTTTTTCAGTACGTGTTGGGACCGCTGCAGTCGATCTCCCACAGACCCAAGGAGGATACCTAAACATTTATCCCGCGGTCGCTATTAACGTGACAGGTGAGGTTGTGGCCTGGGAGTTCCACGCCAAAAAAACCGGGATTGTTTACCTGAGTGTGTGGGACGTCGTAGGTGAGAATACTTTCCGTCTCCACAACAAAACGGAAATCGTTGTAGCAGAACTTGGGAGGCAGGTATGTCAAATATTTCAAGATACGAATTTGATTCTTGGAGAACCGTTTAAAGAAATGCAGAAAAATACTTTTGTCGGTCCATTAGCACCACAGGCAAAAGATGGCTACGAAAAGATGATTGAAAGAAAGAAAACGACTGATGATTCGTTATGAATCGGTAATGTTCCCCTTATTTTACTGTTGAATTTGCTGTATACAATTACAACTAAATGTTGACCAAGTAAATTCAGTGTAAATTGTACATCATGCTGAAAGGTCACGGTAATAGTTCCTTTACACCTTTTATACATGTAGTCTCGGACTACAATCTTTAATTATTGATAATGTGATATGTGTTATGTGATATGTGTAGTGGTATGTATGCCCTTTAGGTGTTCTTGTTGCCTGAAGGGGACCGGTATCAGGCACATGTTGACCAGGTTGTCGGCATTCACTCAAAGAATACATATGGTGGGAAAATCATCCCGATAGCTGAAGACAACGGTTGTAATATACAAACACAGCCTGTTCACAGAAGAGCCGTGTATGATAAAGGTTTACCTCTGGGGAAAATCGAGCAAGGCGTCAGTGTAAATTATAATAGAGCCCTTGCCGTCCTCGTACATATCAAGAAGACTGTTGGTAATTATTTTTATATTTATCATTATTATTATCACATTATCATTATTATTATTATTTGCAAACAAACGCACACGCTATGATCCGTCCACAAGATACAAATTAGGCGTCATATTAATTTATTTACATAAACCGTATGCTGGACATTTTTATACTCTTAGTATAATCTTAATTATTTCAACGGGGGTGAAAGAAAAAATATAGGCACATATTGTGTATGACCGCTGTATTGCATTAAAGGGGAATCTGCGGTAGGACCTACCACCAGTTCATGCAGTACAGCAAGTCATGCATCACTGTCAACCCTGTACCAGCAGGGAGCTATGTTGATAAACATCACCATGTGCTGTGGGACATGCAGGGTTGGAGGGGTAAAGCTGTGCTGCAAGAAGCACCAGTAGACTACATGACTGAAACTTGCTAATTATTTAATCTAATTAAAGAAGCTTAACTACAATTATTTTCAGAAAGACAGGATTCATGTTTGCCTTTGTATTCCTAACATTCAGGAGCATTATCAGGAACTTGTCAAATGACTGGTTGCAGGTTTAACTGCCTAGTGAAATTGAGTTTTACTAGTCCAAGCTGCATTGTCTGACAGTTCCTCATGCCAAGTTTCTTCATGATTGCTTTAGGTTATTTGGTTATACGTTTTATTTGTTTTGTTAAAACTTTGGTAAATACCATACTTTTAATCACAACTTATAAAAAATAAATTTTATATCAGTTTCTCTACAAGCATATAAGACTTCAATTTAATATAAGTATAATATATATTATATATAATAAATATCAGCAATGTATTACCATGGAGATAGATTTATTCCATCTTCATATTATAAGAATCCAAGTAAGTCCCCATCCTGATTAACCTAGTCTTGAGAATTTGCTTTGAATGTGCCCCCTCTCCCTCATGACAGACTGTATTGTGTCTCAGTGATCGGCATGCTATCTCTGTGCATACAGTCCTGTGAGTTTGGATGCAGGTTCCCTGTCACAGATATTTTTGTGTCAGAGTGGTCAGCATACTGTACAGGCAGGCCGAATCAGCTCAATACAGCAGTAAATAACCATGAGTACTCCACATAAATTTGAACATTGAGACTGGGATTTTTAGCAACAAAGTGAACGTTAGTCAGCAGTCAGATATGGAGTATCATGTGAATCAGCCCTGTTCTTGAGGATGTACATGTCAAGGTGAATCTGTACAGACAGGCCTACACTCAGTTATTTCTCCATACAGCCAGAACATGATACAGCTGATGAAAGACATGGAGACGGGGTATAAAGATAACGGGGAGCTCAATGAAAGTGTCAGTGATCCAGACCAATGTGAGAACTGCCGTTGCATTTGGTGTGTGACAACTAACCTGCCACAAACCGGCTTGGACAAATAAAAATGTTAAAGATAACAGCAATAAAGCTAATTATTTTAATTCTGAAACTTGTTAGATATTTATTTATTTTTTACTTAATCAACATGAAGCAACAAATTCCCCTGAGAGGGGTACATTCATATGACCAGGCTGAGCACATGGCTCCGTGTATGTTTACTATTCATAGGTTCCACCCTCTTTACCCATGTGACTTAGTCATGTGACTTATACCGGCAAATTCAAACTGGATATTACCACTGACTGTTGTTTATTCTTTCATATATTACAACAAACAGGTGAGGAGTTAAGTGTTTTTACTCATTTTATTCACAACACATAAATCTTTATCTCAGACAAAAACTGGATGTATACAGCTTGTTTTATACTTAATAACTCCAAAATTGTGTAAAAGACTGCCTGAGCTCTGTACTGCATGCACAGACCACTCCCACTGATGGAGTGCTCCCATTGGGCCCTTTATATACCAAGCGTTCCCCTATAACAAAAATCCAATTTTGATTGAATATCATCACTAAAATCATCAAATATTTTCATCAGTTTTCGTATCCATTCCTTACCGTCTTTTCAGCACCTGTTGTGACCATGACTGGTTCTGGTCCATTGGTGTCATCTGACAAATCCAATCCTCTGGTCTGATATGACGTTCCTTCAAGTGCTCCTGGAATGCTGAGCTATCACTTTGACTGCGATGCTCCAATCATCACCGCGGTGTTCAATGTTACAATGAAGGGAGGCTCCTGTGATGCGGTGTTGGTCTTTGGGACCGTCCGCACCGAGGGACAAGAAAAACTTCACCGCCGCTGTCCTACCACCTACCAGAAAGAAGGTGACGTCATGCGCTGTAGCTACACTTGTACCTATCACCCGGAACAAGATGGCCACGCGACCACTGGCGTGCACCTACGTGTTCACCACATGATGGCGTACCCGACAAAAGTTTGCTCCGTTGAAATTTAAAACCTGCAAAGGTTGTTTCCTATACCGGTCATCTGCTCTGGCTTTGGAAAGCAGGAACTAAATGTCTACAAACTTGGATGACATATGCACACAATACATTAATAAAAACAAGAAATAAGGGTGTTAGGGAAAACATATATTTTTCTGCAGAGCTCAGCTGGGTATTTTTGAGATTATTGGTTTACAATACGAGTTTACCCTTTGTAAATTTTGTATTGTAAATTATAATTCCTTGTTAGCCACGACAACATGACATTTAGGCTTATTTTAAATAAACGGAAAGGGGCCTGTGAGTCATGATGCAAGTAATAATATAACTCCCATTCCAAGGATTGGATCGAAATATTTGATGTGTGGTTGTATTTACATCAGGGGCTTATATGGTTGTGTTTTATTTTCTAAATTATGAAGAAAATATTAATAACACAAACTATGTGGTGGTTAACCTGCCGACGAGAACTGAAGTTTGTAGCAACTTCGGCTTCCCCAGTTTCCTCTGTCAAGCCGTCATGACGGGCGGAGAGGCAAACTTTCCGAGTGAAACCAGCCCTGTTATTAATAACTGCTGCATGAATACAAGTCAACCGTGAATGTAAACAATGTAATGTTATATTAATTATTTTTCCTAGCAGAACAACGTCATTGTTGTCTTACCTCGGTGGTAAATGACAGTTTAAAAAGCAGATGAAAATGAAAAAGTACTGTAAGAAATGGCGTGCACAATTACTTATGCTACAATGGAACCTTATACCTTTTACTGCCACCTCAACATCTTCATTGACTGAAAAATGACATTTGGGTGGTAGGTAGTCGCTAATGCCATTTGAGTTGTTCTATTATATTGTAACATTTTTGTCTAGATTAAATGTGAGTTACAAATCGTGCTGTATCTCATTGTACTTTCTCTTACTCTTTTCCCCATACTTAAAGGCAGTATATTCTAGGGTTGCTTGTTTTTACAAATGAAACGAAAATTGGAATTTCTTAAAAATCCCAGAGTTTTATTTTGCATTTACTTGCTTGATCGTTCTCATGTCTTATCCTATTTGCACAAGTATTTAGCCAGGTTCACAGTTAAGCAATAAGCCTTGTAAACTTCACATTTACTGGTGTTGAATTGTATGTCCCAAGTATTAACCTGGTCTTCTACAATATACTAAGATTGTTCGACATAGAACAAAATAAGTCGGGTGGTCGTCCAGATATTTTGCTATTAAAAGATTATTTCAATCATTACCTCCGTTTTACTACTTTAAGGAAGGGTCAGTGGCTAAAACCGCTTCATTTTAAACCAGCTCTTTAGTTGCTGGGAATTTATGTTTCAAGTATATATTATATTATACTTGGTTTAGTATCCCTTCAAATGATTTATATATATATATATATATGCTTTATTTTCTTATGATATATACTTATATTATTATTATTATTATCAATTTATTATTAGTCCGGCAGCCAAAGGCAATATTTTTGGCTTTAAGTTTTTTTCTTTGTGGATTTTGATTGCCCACATATCAGGTGTAAAAAATATGTTGGTTAGCATAAAACAAATTGGCAAACAAAAATAGCAAAAATGCCATAATTACCTTTACATTTGACAAAGAGGGTCATCAAACACATGTATTCTGGGGTATTATGACCTAGGTTTTCATTTTTGGTATTGTTTCGGTCATTAAGATCACCATTTTCAATGTATTTTTTCTCCCATTTAAAAAAAAGACTGTAAATTTACTGAACACATGATTTGGTTAGTACGTATGTTCCAAAGCATTCTGCATATCGATGATAATAAATTAAACTAATTAAACACTCAGGTAAAGATAAGATGAGATAATCAAAATGTTCTGGAAAATAACTGTTATACATTTTAAAAACAATATGCCTTTTAACTAATTAAACACTCAGGTAAAGATAAGATGAGATAATCAAAATGTTCTGGAAAATAACTGTTATACATTTTAAAAACAATATGCCTTTTGGTTACGTATGTGTTTGCATAAAATATTAAAGGGACATGCATAACAAAAGATTATGTAAGTTTTTTGTAGGATGTATTATGAAGGGTGTACATACAAACGGACAAAGCTGTCACATGCATGGAAAATTTAATGGTCTCTCAAAAATATTTATATATGATTATGGCGGGGTCAAAAAGGATTACAGACAGCTGAGTCATACTTGAAGCCCCTCCCCCCCCCCTTCTCCATGACTTTCATCCAGTCTATACATATTTTGTCAAAGGTTATCTAACTGGGGACTGCCATATGTTGCCGCTAACATTCACAGACTTAGGATGTATATTTTTATTTTTTAATTCCCTTACTTCCCTGGTTTGTTATTTGTTTCCTCTGTCTATATCAGCATCTACGGTACATATTTTGTAGAGGAATAGGGTGATACAAAGGAAACAATCCTTTAAATTTTTAAGACGATCCTGATCACCACCATGAGATTTCTCTATCCCAACCGAGACCCATGGTAATTTTTTTCGGCGCCATCTACGGAGTTCGTTTGCTGCGGAACACATTTTCTATTAAAAACCAGCAAAGTTTGATGAAAATCCTGGCGGAATCAGTGGTATTTAACTACTTTCTATTTTTTTATGATATCAGCTAAATGTATCTGTCCGGCTTAGACCACAAATATGCTCCAACCTTTTCAAAAGCTTTTGTAAAAGTATAGTGGCACTGTGCCTCCAGTACATAGATAAATATCTTTTGAGACACAGAAACTCAGTAAATGGGGGGAAAATGCCTCTTGGTAAGGTAGGAACACGGCTACACAGCTCAGACAGGTGCACATGGATCACGGAATCAATCGGTATAGTCACAGTCCGACTGACATGCACTCGGCCCTCCATAATTTTTAGCTGAGGCATGTATGATCTTCTGCGGGCTTCTTGACAAAAATTTTCATGGGAAATTATTTCTTGACCAATTCGAGAATCGACAGCAGGATAGACTAAAGGTTTCAAGTCCAAGACCTGTTATATTTCTCGCGATAAGCACCGTTTTGTTGTCGTGAATTTCATTTATAAAACATATTAGTTCTTAAAAGTAAGGACAGCTTTAAGTTGCACCCTAATATGCAGACTTCCTATTTAAATTCAGAACTTGAAGTGGAAATAAAGAGGAATGCTGAAAAATATATATATTATTACAAACCAGACCTTGTATATTGAAGTTAGATTGTATAGCTGACATATGAGTTTGGCGACATCATTCAATAAGGTAGACAATACATTTTAATTCTAAAAAGTTTTCATATAGCAATAAGGAAAAGGTATGTATGCAACCCACATCCTTGGCTGTACGTTAATTTATATAGTTGACTAAAATGAAAAATGAGCTTAACTGAGATATTCTCGATATCCGTGATCAAACCGAAAGCCAACTATCCCTTGTAATTAGAGCCCCCTCCCGAATATGACCATTTATATATATATATATATATATATATATATATATATATATATATATATATATATATACCTACTGCATTCATCTATTTTTATTTTCATGGGAAATGTAGCTTAGTCTTCCTCGTGCATAAATTAATGGATTATTAAATGCATATGAGTAATCAATTAGCGATTTTTTAACCATAGGCTGTTTACGTCAAATCATTTTGTTGCCTGCATTGGTTAGTCTATTAGATACAATAAATCCTTAATTTGCGATATTATCTCACATAACAAAATTTGACATTACTAATTCTGTTTTGTGTGTCTATAATATGTGCCAGCTTAATATTATACAATTAATTGCATTAAACCTTTGTTTTTTCTGTGTCCATACATGGGAATACATCTATATGTTGCCGATTTGCGTTCATGCATTTTTTAAGTTCAAAGTTTCAGAAAGACATTTTTACTTCAATATTATGCATAACACTGACGGCAAATTTTTTCGGGGGGGGCAGTTTATAAAACTCTAACGCATTGTCATCATCGTTTATATAACATGAATTGGGCGCTGAAGGTTTTAGGTATTCCTAAAATATTTGATAACAGAAATGACGTCAGAAGCGTGTGTTCATTCACAGCAGTCGTCATATGTTGCTATTCACTAAATTTGCATGTTTCCATAATACCATTTAAAAAGTTCAATTAAATTTATGCTCATTCGGGTCACATTTCTCTAAAAAGCTGTTAATTTTAGTATTAAACCTAAAGTAATAGTCTTTTCTTGTTAAGCTACAGAAAGTGGGGAAATGAGTTTAGCTTGCACAGGCAATTCAATATAATTGGCGATCACATAGCCGACGAGTAATCCATATTAATTTGATGCTGATTGCTATATGATGCTGATGGAGGCTTGCAGCAGTATATCTGAGAACGTTGCAATATATGCAGCAGTATATCTGAGAACGTGGCAAAATATGTGATATGATTTCGCATAGTACATGCAAACACATACAGCTGTTACATTTGCCATCGAACAAAGATGAATTTCCATAAAGGTGTCATTTTGATTTAATTGGACTCAAATTACGTTTATTTAATCCCCCTGAAACTAAATAAATTCTCATCTTAGTTGTAAATACCGGGCCTTGTCGTGACACAAGAGCATAAATAAACAAATGTGTGGATATCGGCAGTTTCGCTTTTATTGTTTCATTGTGGAGGCCATACATCGGTAACAAAAAAAGGATACTGATACAGACAGAGAAACAAATAACAAACCAGGGAAGTAAAATATTAAGATATACATCCTATGTCTGTGAATGTTAGCGCGGCCACGTATGGAAGTCTATTGTTAGATAACCTTTGACCAAATATGTAAAGACTGCATGAAAGTCATGGAGAAGGGGGAGGGGGAGGGGCTTCAAGTATGACTCAGCCGTCTGTAATCCTTTTTGACCCCGCTATAATCATATATATATATATATATATATATATATATATATATATATATATATATATATATATATATTCATGTGACAGCTTAGTCCGTTCGTATGTACACCCTTCATAATACACTCTACAAAAACTTACATAATCTTTTATCATGCAAGTACCTTTAATATTAAATGCAAACACATACATCTGTTACATTTGCCACGAATAAAGATGAATATCCGTAAAGGTGCCATTTCGATTTAAATAGACCCAAATTATGCTCACATAATCCCCCTCTAACTTAAGTAAAATCACGCCTAAGTTGTGAATATAGGGCCTCGTCGTGACACAAGGGGGGAGGGGATAAAAACTGTGTCGATAACTACCATTTCGCTCTTATTGTGTCATTATGAAGGTCATACATAGGTCACAAAACAGCATATTATTTTTATAATGAATAACAGCTGTTCTCCAGAACGTTTGATCATCTCATCTTTATCCATACTTGAGTGATAAATTAGTTTAATTTATTACCATGGATCTGCAGAATGCTTTGGAACAAACGTGCTAACCAAATCATGTGTTCAGTATGTTTACATTTTTTTTTTTCAAATGGGAGAAAAATTATATTGAAAATGGTGATCATTATGACTAAAACAATACCAAAAATGAATTCTCTGGGTCAGTATTTGATGACCCTCTTTGTCAAATGGAAAGGCAATTATGGCATTTATGATATTTTCGCATTATTTTGGTCATTTAGTTTTATGATAATTAGCAAAAATTACCAAAGGCTGACAGAGGTCCAACCAACATATTTTTCACACCTGATATATCGGCAAACAAAATCCACGAAGAGAATAACTTAAGATCATATAACAAGGTTGAGTCCAGTGGCGACCGGACTATATCATTTTTATTATTATTATTATTATTTGCAAACAAACGCACACGCTGAATCCTATGTTCCGTCGACTAGATATAAATAAGGCGTCATATTTTTTAATGATATAAACAGTATGTAGTGACTTTTTATACTCTGAGTATAATCGTATTTATTTCAACGGAGATTGAAGAAAAAATATAGGCACATATTGTGTATGACCGCTGTAAGGCATTAACAAAAATCCAATTTTGATTGAATATCATCACTAAAATCATCAAATATTTTCATCAGTTTTCGTATCGATTCCTTGATCGTCTTTGCAGCACCTGTTGTGACCATGACTGGTTCTGATCCTCTGGTGTCATCTGACAAAACCAATCCTCTGGTCTTCTATGACGTTCCTTCCAGTGCTCCTGGTATGATGAGCTATCACTTTGACTGCGATGCCGCAATCATCACCGCGGTGGTCAATGTTACAATGAAGGGAGGCTCCTGTGATGCGGTGTTGGTATTTGGGACCGTCCGCACCGAGGGACAAGAAAAGCTTCACAGCCGCTGTCCTACCACCTTCCAGGAAGAAGGTGACGTCATGCGCTGCAGCTACACTTGTACCTATCACCCGGAACAAGATGGCCACGTGACCACTTGCATGCACCTACGTGTTCACCACCAGGTGGCGAATCCGACCAAAGTTTGCTCCGTTGTAATATAAAACATGCGAAGGTTGTTCCTCATACCTGTCACCTCCTCCGGCTGTTGAAAGCAGGAACTAAATGTCTACAAACTTGGATGACATATGCACACAATACTTTAAACGAAACCAATAAAGAAGTTTGTAAGTCAGTACATATTTCCCCTGCAGAGCTCAACTCGATATACTTGAGTACACTGGTTTAGGACGTAATAGATTTCCCTTTTGCGTGTATTGTAAATGCTGGTAGCTATAAATACATATAATGTATTTTTTAGTTACACTAGAGGAAGAATACAAGAAAGTAACGCTTGCCGGGCATTGTCATTTAGTGAAATAAGAGCCTAAAAAAAGTAATTTATTCTCACTGGTACCTTAAATATACCACTTTTAAATTTTGTATCAATAATATCAAAATAAAATAAAATAATGAGAATTCACTTGATTTATATTTAACGTATTTATCGGTCACAATATAATCACATTTATGATTATGTTTTAACAATGTTGGGACTATGTTGAAATAAACATTTTTCTAAGGGAATGGTTTTCATTTGTAAATAAGTGGAAATAGGGCTATGCATCAAATTATCTCACCTGAGGTCAACATGCCGGGACAACTGAAACTAAAACCAGCAATACATCACATAACCTCCAATTGTCCATGATTAAAAATATTATGCAAACGTGCTAAAGTTAACATATAAGTATTTTATTAAATCGTTGTAGTTTATCTTTTCTATGTTTGCCGAGGCCGGATACGAGAAGATTTAACGTAGTTTTCTTGTATTACAGAAGTAATCCTCTGATCTGCATCAGTTTCCACGCCCTTGTTGACATTCTAGCAATTATTTGACTGCCGTGCCCAAATAATAAACGACATGGTCATTGTTACAATGATTGGAGAATCCTTGGGCTTTTGAATTGTCTTGAACGATAGACCTGAAAGTAAAAAATAATTACCGCACGCTCTCAGGCGTCACACGTTGCCGTTATTTTTTTAACTCCGTCATTCAAGGTGTTCACTAACAAAAGGTCTTCCTTGTAAAGCTTTTCTTAGTTAACATATAAATACGCAAGGCGAATAACTGTGTACCTGTAAAATAACTTGCTTACGTACGTCAAACCAAGAAATACTAGAATTAGACTGACTCTCATTTTGCGTTCTACAAATGATAATTACAGAGACATTTGCCTTCTCCGTCTTCTTCTTCTAATGTAGCTCGGAATATTCACTCTTTTAAGACTCCAAACTTACTGAGCAAAACTCTCGTTTTATATATATATATATATATATATATATATATATATATATATATATTATTGTGTTTAATAAGTAATTACTTATGAGCAACAATCGAGCCATGATCGTGTTCTAACTGGTAGTTAACGTGGACCGACAAAAGCTTTTATTTAGTATTTTTACAATGTTGACTAAAATCGATACCGTGACGTCAAATATTCGACATACCTGCCTTCCAGGTTCTGCTACCATGATTTCCGTTTTGTCGTGGAGACCGAACTTAATCTCATCTATGACGTCCCACATCCTCAGGAATACAATTCAACGTTTCTTGGCGTAGAACTCCCAGGCCACAATCTCACCTGACACCTTAATAGCGACCGATGGGTAAACAAAGAGGTAATTACCCTGACTCCCTGGCAGGTCCACTGCCGCGGTCCCAACACGTACTGAAATAGGAAAGGCTGAAAGGTTCTCGTTTATTCATATTTACTTATGCTAATATTCCCAACTATCGAAATTTACTTTCTACGTGTATTTTCGCAAAGTTTCCTTCTTTCATCTCTGTTTAAAGTAGAGCCAACAAGCGTGTCGTGTTCTAACGGCGAGGTATTAGCACACCAGAGCCCCTCATACAGCACTTGTATATACCCTATGGTGACATGACAGGAAAGATTCACACAGCATACGAAACACAGCTGCCCGGAACGCGTCAGACCTTCGATGTATTCTTATATAAAAAAACTACAACAAAGATTTTTGTTCTGCTCGTTTTACACTTAAATGTTATTTTATTCGGGAAAAGCATAACTTGTCATGCTTAGGGAGTGTTCGCGGTCTATATAGAGATATTTCAAACTAATTATCTAGACATTTTTATATACGCCATATGAATAAAAGTTATTATTAACTACTTAACATTGAAACAAAAGTGTGTGAGCATATTCCATAATTTTTAATCACCATTTTCAGCATGATATTTTTGTAGAATTAATGCTAAAGTATTTACTGGCACAGGCAAAAGAGAAAAGATATCATATAGGTTTGACTGGGAAACGAAACGCCAGTAACTTTGTCTACAACAAATACAAACAAACGCAGTCACAATTTCATAGTAAAGTTACATTACCTTATACTTGGGCGGAGACAGAAGCTGTTGATGCCATCACAAATACAACCATAACCTGGACCGTACCCATTTTGTTGCTATGAGATTTCCGTTTTATTCCGCGATACTGCCATAACAATAGTGTCCCTGTGCGTTTTCTCCATGATCTGTTACATGATTCATCTTGAGCAATGCAATCACATATTTCATAGGATTATACCGACCGTTTCATCTTCTACGTTCACCTTTCAAGTTATTTCTTTGAAGTTGATTCCTTCTGAAGCTGATGGCTGTTGTAAAATTTGGTTTTTCGTGCAGAGGGCGAGCAACAAATTAACATTTATATATTGGGGCTGACCTATGATACCTGCCTGAAACAAGCTACGATCGTTTATCCCTTGACACCAAGATTCTGTAAAGTTGCTTAGACACGCAAAAAGGACGTTTTTACTCCTCTGTTCCGAAGCCCGCGCTTAATCATTCTCTTTGATACAGCCGGTCAATGATATTTCATCCGTTGAGGGAATATACTTCATCTTCAACAGACCGTTGATGACAGGAAGCGTAAATTGTGACTGAGTATATTCGCAACGACTTTTTATTCCTTCAGAAGTTCACATCGTCATTTTCACACAACCACGAGCGATTTTGTTAGGCGTTTATTCCATTTATTCTTTAGGTCTTATTGCTCAATTCTATTACTAATATATTCGTCATATGTCCGAATCAAAAGTCTAATTACATGACATCCATCACTTCATATCCATCAAATCACATCCAATTCATTTTACAGAGACAAAGTGTACATAATTAAACACGTTCTTAATAACTCACCTAGCATGATAAAGTCTGCCAATACAGATGATTGCAAAATTACAACAAGCAATGCCTGAATAGCAGTTATTGTGTGGTTGGGGATTTCTAAGTCTGTGAGATATGACTGTTTCCGAAGCTTGCGCTTATTTATTCTCTCAATGAAATTTCATCCGTCAAGTGAAAACATCTCACTTCTAACAGGCCGTTGAAGACAATAAGCGTAAATTGTGATTGAGTATATTCGCAACGACATTTTATCCCTTCTAAAATTCACATTGTCATTTTAACACAACCAGGAGCGACTTTGTTAGGCTTTTATATCACTTATTCGCACATTAATCTGATTGAAAAAGAAAGGAACAATAAACCAGGCCTACAGGCCTATAAGAACCTGTTCAATGGACTATACATCAGGTATAATGCTTCCATGCCGGTCCTTTACTTTTCACGTACAAGTGTGACAGTATATGTACAATGCAAGCACTGAACATGTTGAACACGAATACATGCACCAATTAAACAACCGTCACTGCTTAAAAACTGGCATGAGTGCACAAAAATTAACATTTATTGTAGGTGGCCCCACCAGTCTTGTATAAGATATAGCCATCAAATATGTATGGACATGCAAACTTTCAAGCAGATACTTCAAACCACTCTTCGGCTATGTGCACAGATGTATGAAACAAATTTAGATGGTGCCACAAATCTTGTATACGACAAAACTATTCGAGCTGATATCGGATTTTGCTTATTTTTTGCTATCTGCATTTACTTAGATTTTATAAGGAAAGAGCTAAAGAGAACTTTTAAAATCTTCTTCTGCAAAATTGCTAGCCAAATTGTTCAATATTTTACAGAAATAATCTCTGAACACATCTTTTTTAATTTTGTTTGAATGGTTTAAGTTCGGTGAATTTTGGCCGAGTAACAGGATGCTGATCTTAGTCATTTGGCCAAAAAAAAAAAATACAAAAATTACAATATCAGGAACGGCTAGAGCTATCATCGCAAATGTTGGTCATATGTATCATATTTGAAATTGAGTTATTGGTGATGCCAACTGCATCAAACTTTATTGTACGAAATTGTATGCAAAACTCTGTCATAAAACTCTATCAAATGTTGTGGGGTTGAGCTTTTTCTGGCGCCATCAGCAGTAACTTATATTTTACAGGGAAAAAGCTAAAATGAAATTTGAAAATCTTCTCCTCTGAAATCATTCAGCCAAATTGTTTAATATTTCACAGAAATGATCCCAGAGATGAGCTCTCCCAAGTTTGTTTAAAAAGATTTGGGTCTGATGAACTATTGCAATGTTACAGGAATTTGAACTTTGTCATTTGGCCAAGTAAGCATACTAACATAACAATCTCAGAAACGACAGGAGCTAACATCACCAAATTGTTTTGCAAATTTTGGTCCCACCAACATAGACCTCTTTTTTTACGGGCAAAAACCTTGTAAATTTAGCCTCCCTCAACATAGAAATGTTTTATGATGGAACTGCCAAGCTGATTCGTTTAATTTCTTACAAGAATTATCCTAGAGTAGGGTACTTTCAATTGTATAAGAAAAGATTGGGTTCTTTGATTTTTGGTAGAGTCATAGATAGCTGAAGTTGTTCTTGTGGCCATTATTAAGCCTATTTCAAACTGAGGGCTGCATATAGTCTTCTTCTCCAAAACTGTTGTTTTAACTTTTGTTACACTTCACAAAAATGATTCTCAGGAGGCCTTTGTTCAAGTTTACTGAAATGATATATGGTAGAATTATAGGACTATTACAATGAAAGGACTGCATCTTTTATTATTCTAAGCATTTTAATAAAAAAATCTTATGAATATGTCAGCTTGAAAAAAGTATTGTATCCAGAGTCTTTCAGTATGTGTAAAAAGATTTACCAACAGGCCAAAATTGTGTCTGTATCTATACATAGCTTGGCACACTGCCAACTATTTTAGATTTGGCAAAAGGCCTAAGGTCAGTCTGGACAACCGTATCAGACTGTGCAACAGGTCAAAAGATATTCAGTGCAGCCAGGTACAGGTAAAAGTTCACTCAGTGTAGACAGGTGCAGGTCAAGAGTTCACTCATGCAGTAGCTGTAGCCAATTCGTTCCATTCCACTCGGGGTGACTGTTTTCTCACTTACCCAGGTCAGCCTGGTGCACTTGACTCAAGAGAAGTTTGATGTATTGGCTTGTAATTTTGACCTATCTATACATCTTTGATGACGTTCTCGTAAGCAAGACTGCTGTCGCCACCTACAGTGACTTTTGCACGGTGTATGTTCCTGCTTATTTCTCAGGACGAATTTGATATATCAGCCTGAAAGAGTGCATATGTATACACCTCAGATCGCTTCGTCGTATGTAAGACAGTAATTTTTGCATATTATGCTCCTGCTTAGTCCTCAGGCGTGATAAGACATATCAGCCTGAAATTATACATGTCGATACAGCTTGAATAGTTTTGTCGTATACAAGATTTGTGGCGCCATCTAAATTTGTTTCATTCATCTGTGCACATAGCCGAAGAGTTTGAAGTATCTGCTTGAAAGTTTGCATGTCCATACATCTTCGATGGGTTTATCGTATACAAGACTGGTGGTGCCACCTACAATAATTGTTTATTTGTGTGAAGGAATAAAATGTCGTTGCGAATATACTCATGTACAATTTACGTTTACTTTCTTCAACGCCCTGTTAAAAGTGAGATGTTTTCACTGGACGGATGAAATTTCATTGAGAGAATAAATAAGCGCATGCTTCGAAAACCGTCATATCTCACAGACTAAGAAATCCCCAACAACACAATAACTGCTATTCAGGCATTGCTTGTTGTAATTTTGAAATCATCTGTATTGGCAGACTTTATCATGCTAAGTGAGTTAATATGAACGTATATAATTAAGTATAACTTGTCTCTGTAAAATGAATTGCATGCGATTTTATGGATATGAAGTGATGGATGTCATATAATTAGACTTTTGATACGGACATATGCTGAATATATCAATTATGAAATTGAGCAATAAGACCTAAAGAATAAGTGGAATAAACGCCTAACAAAATCGCTCGTGGTTGTGTGAAAATGACGATGTGAACTTCTGAAGGAATAAAAAGTCGTTGCGAGGTGAAGTGTATTCCCTTGACGGATGAAATATCATTGGCCAGCTGTATCAAACAGAATAAATAAGCGCGTGTTTTGGAATAGAGGAGTAAAAACGTCCTTTTTGCGTGTCTAACAACTTTACAGAAACATGGTGTCAAGGGAGAACGATCGTAGCTTGTTTCAAGCAGGTATCATATTTCAGCTCCCATATGTAAATGTTAATTTGTTTCTCGTCCTCTGCATGAAAAACCAAATTTTACAACAGCCATCAGCTTCAAAAGGAATCAACTTCAAAGAAAGAACTTGATAGGTGAACGTATAAGATGAAACGATCGGTATAATCCTTTGAAAGATGTGATTGCATTGCTCCAGATGAATCATTTAATAGATCATGGGAAAAACGTACATATACACTAATGTTTTGGCGGTATCGCGGAATAAAACGGAAATCTCGCAGCAACAATATGGGTGCGGTACAGACTACGGTTGTATTTGTGCTTGCATCAACAGCTTCTGTCTCCGCAGAAGTGTATGGTAATTTAACTTTACTATAAAATTGTGACAGCGTTTGTTTGTACTTGTTGCAGATAAAATTACTACCGTTTCCGTTTCCAGGTCAAACTTAGATGATATCTTTTCCCTTTTGCCCATGCCAGTCAATTATTTAGCATGATCTCTACAAAAATATCATGATGAAAATGGTGATTAAGAATTATGGAATATGATCACACATTTTTTTTTCACGGTCAAGTAGTTGTAATTACTTTTACTAATATGGCGAATATATCAACCTGTTAGTGTGAAACAGCTCTATATAGACCGCGAACACTCTCTTAGCATAACCAGTTATACTTTTTCCGAATAAAATAACATTAAGTGTAACAAGAGCAGAAAGAAACTCTGTTGTAGTTATTTTATATAAGAATAAGTCGAAGGTCTAACGCGTTTCAGGCAACTGTGATTTGTATGCTGTGTGAATCTTTCCTGTCATGTCACCATAGGGTATATTCAGATGCTATATGAGGGGCTCTCTTGTGATAATACATTTACCTCGCCGTTAGAACACGACACGCTTGTTAACTCTATTTTAAACAGAGATGAAAGAAGGCAACTTTGCGAAAATACACGTAGAAAGTAAATTTTGTTAGTTGGGAATTTTCGCATAAGTTTATATGTACAAATATAAAAATGAGAACCTTTCGACCTGTCCTATTCCAGTACGTGTAGGGACCGCGGCAGTGGAGCTCACAGGAAGTCAGGGTAATTATCTCTTCATTTACCCATCGGTCGCTATTAACGTGACAGGTGAGGTTGTGGCCTGGGAGTTCTACGCCAAGAAAAGCGGAATTGTTTTCCTGAGTCTGTGGGACGTCATAGGTGAGAATGAGTTCCGTCTCCACAACAAAACGGAAATCATGGTAGCAGAACCCGGAAGGCAGGTTTGTCAAATATTTGACGTCACGGTATCGATTTAAGTAAACATTTTAAAAACAAACCAAAGAAAAACTTCTGTCGGTCCATTTGATAAGTGGTAATATGCTATATTATACATGTTTACCTTTTGTAATTCATATATGTGTCCTTCAGGTGTTCTTTCTCCCTGAAGGGGACCGATTTCAGGCACGTGTGGACCAGATTGTCGGCGTTCACTCTAAGAATGAAAATGGTGGGTGGATTGTGTCGAATGCTAAAGATAACTGTTGCAACATGAAGACACAGCCTATCCACAGAAGAGACGTACAAGATAATGGGTTGCCCCTCGGGAAAATTGAACAAGGCGTCAATGTAAACTACAACTTAGCCCTTGCCGTCCTCGTACATATCAAGATGGCTGTTGGTAATTATTATGATTATTATAATTATTTTTATTTTAATATTATTATTATTATTATTATTATTATTTTGCTAACAAACGCACATGCTTATTCCTTTGATCCGCCCATGAGATAAAAATTAGGCGTTATACCAACTTAATAACATATTCACCATATACTTTATTCAGTAAGTACATTTTTATCTCATTTTTATCGATCGAGCAGGAAAATATAGGTACATATTGTGTATGACTGTATGTCATTAAATTTATTAAAATTTTTGATTAAATATTCACACAAAAAAATCAAATATTTTCATCAGTTTTTTTGTACTATTCTTAACCGTTTTTTCAGCACCTGTTGTGACTATGACTGGCCCTGGTCCACTGGTGTCATCTGACAAAACCAATCGTCTGGTCTGCTATGACGTTCTATCCAGACCTCCTGGAATGCTGAGCTATTACTTTGACTGCGGTACACCAGTCATAAAAGCAGTGGTCAAAGTAACAATGGCGCTAGGCTCCTGCGAAGCGGTGTTTGTCTTTGGGACCGTCCGCACCGTGGGACAAGAATCCCTTCACCGCCGCTGTCCCCGCAAGCTCGAACTTGAAGGAGACGTGACATGTTGCAGCTACGCTTGTTCCTTTGACCCTGAAACAGATGGTCATGTGACCACTGGCATGCACCTGCGTATTCACCACCAGGTGGCTTACCCGACAAAAGTTTGCTCCGTTGAAATATAAAACTTGCGAATGTTGGTCCCTATACCTGAGATCTGCACTGGCAGAGGAAATGAATGTCTACAACTTGGATGACATATACACAGAATAGTTTGAAAGAAACCAATAAAGAAGGGCGTTAGATAATACATATTTCTTCCGTCGAGCTCAATTGGGTATACTTGAGTATACGGGTTTAGGACGTAAGAGGACAGTACATGGGCAGGAAAGGCGGTAACCTGGCGGTGCATATATGTTTGCTTGTCATTCGAGTGGGTTGTGATTCAAATACAATGTGTAAAAGTATACCTTCCCTTTCTAATATTTCCTCTCTTTTTAATCAGATAAATGTGCGAATAAGTGGAATGAACGCCTAACAAAATCGTTCGTGGTTGTGTAAAAAATGACGATGTGAACTTCTGAAGTAATAAAAAGTCATTACGAATATACTCAGTCACAATTAACGCTTACTGTCATCAACGATCTGTTGAAACTGAGGTGCATTCCCTTGACGGCTTAAATATCATTGACCGGCTGTATCAAACAGAATGAATAAGCGCGAGCTTCGGAAACAGTTATATCTCACAGACTCAGAATTCCCCAACAACACAATAAATGCTGTTCAGGCATTGCTTGTTGTAATTTTGCAATCATCAGTTTCAACAGACTTTATCATATTAAGTGTTACGTCTATTACCATCTTTTTTTTAAATTAAATTGGATGTGTATGTAATTAGACTTTGATTCTGACATATGCTGAATATTATTGTAATAATAGTAATAAGATCTGACCACTGAACCGACAGAGGAATAGCACTGTAGGAGCATAAACGATTTCCTTTGAGAAGCTGATCGGTACAACCTAAATTAAATAACATCACTCTGTATTTTTCTTTTCACGTATGTCTCAAGTCCTTAATATTTAAAGTCGAACCTGTTTGAAAGGGTCCCTGTCAAAAAAGACCACCTGTCTATTAATACCACCCTTGTGTGAACCGAAAGCATTAGGATTAGTTATAACTTACCTGTGTAATAAGACCCCCTGTGAATATTAAACCCACTTTCAGCCAGTCAAACAGTTGGTATTATAACACAAACTTCGGAGTTAATTAGAAACGTCCGAACCCTTTTATAATTGTTTCCTCCATTATATAGTCATAAATAGCTGCGAGTGGTAAATGTCAAAAGAAAATATGAGAACTATATCCTCAAACCTGGATAGTTAACTCAGCCCCTCATTTATTGAAGCTACTGTTTGAGGGGACATTTAGAGTCAGATGTCATGTGACTGGAACAACGCGAACCATGCTGTCCATGTTTTGATAATTTTAGTATGAGCTTGAATGCTTAATAAAAATATGTTAAAGTTCCTTTGGCATTCCTCCATGCAGAGATATATGAGATATATGATAATGCAATGAGGAATAGAATTTCAATGAGGACTCGACCACGGCTTGCTTCAAATGAACATTTTATATGCCAGGCGTATTTTCCCTATACTTCTCTCGCAGAATCGATAATGCAATCTTTAAAAGTGTAGTAGTCTGTCTGCTTATGTTATCTTTTCTATTTTCTTTTGTTGTACCATAGTCATAAATCGCTGTTTTGTTTTGGTGTACTTAGTGTTTTTACAGGTAAGCCAATACAGGTCATATTAGTCATAAATGGTCATATTGCAGGAAAGACCAAAAGGATGCAAGTTCACCTTAACCATTGTATGAGGGGGTTCTCTCATGAATTAGGTGGGTCCAATATCACTTTTTTTATTAATGAACCAGTGCATAAGACGGTAACTCTTATTATTCACGTCCCCAGAATGCTTAACAAAAAGCGTAATTCGGGGTTAAGGATATATACTTTCTTCGGATATTCAAACACAGAAGAGTAAATAACCTCTTAAAATGTTGATATTAAGTTCCTCTATTCATTACCACTGTCACGTTGTGAGCTTAAATGTTTATTAGGTCATCAGATGCCAAAATGCCACCTAATTCTTGCGTAAGTGAAAGTAAATGTTATTTAGGTCATCAGATGCCAAAACGTCACTTAATTCTTGCGTAAGTGAAAGTAATACATCCTCCAGGAGTAATTGTTCTGAGATAATGGGAATGCTCCTATATACACTACAAAAGATGAAATAATCAGAGTAAATGTCGATTAAAGGCACTGATGTACACGGGATGACTGCTCATGCTATCCTTCACCATTAAAGTGTGTCCTTAAAAAAATAGACCATAAAAAGTCCAAAGGTAAAGTATATCGAATACCACCTTGAAGCAATGGAAACTACGAATAAAATAGAGAAGTAAAATGTGAAAAGTTCTCGCCTACCTGGTTCATGTGTTTTCGCTGTCTTTGTTGTAGGGAGCAGTTTATAAATAAGTAATAGATAAATTATCACAACTCAGTGACCAAATGGTTTTGTCGGAATTTTTCCTCCTGTGTTTCGCATAGAAAAAACTAAGTATCAAGGAGGCTACAACCATCAGTTTTACGACTGATTATTCCTTTGAATGTGAGCTAGTTTTTGTCCGAGGGTGTTTCAGTAACGAGTGAGTTTCTGGCCTTATTGTTCCGTCAACCTGCGTCCTCTTTGGCAAGTATTGTTTACAACTCTAATGTTGGGTTCACGGTTACCCATGGGACCACCATACAGTAATGTATTCACCGATGCTACATGTAGTCACTGTGGATGATCTCTGGCATAGGTTCCAGTACAAGCTTGGGCGTACACATATATAAGCATGTTACCATCCAGGGGTTCACTCCCAAGGACATCCCTGTCTAAAGACAGTACTGATGTAACTAGATATTGTGGGACAAGGCCTTAAGGATGTTTACAGGGCTTTTGACCTTGAAGATATCATGCTGGACACAACATTCCCTAATCCACCTTGAACTGTAAACCTGTAACTAATCTGATATAAGCTAATAAAACTTCTCATTTTACTTTGGTGGGATAAATGATCCAAATTTAATTGTTGAATTATTAAAATACAGTCTTATATGATAGATATTAAAGTATATTAAATTATAACGTATCTTTGAAAATGATAATAAAAATCATAGGAATATATATATATATATATATATATGTTAGTGTCTACACATGAAACTGAGTTATTATGTACATAATAATTAGAGCCGTAATTGGTATATCCATAGTATCTTGAAGGTCGGTATCAGTACACAGGGTATTTGTGTGTGTTTTGTTGTTGCTGTAGATAGCCTGGTTGGCTTTGTTCAACACGAGGTATTTAACCAGTGACCAGGAGCTGCAGATCGTTATCATCGTCAGCGGGGTATTGTGTCTGCTATGCCGGCGGGCACGATCTTAAAGAATGATGCATTGTGCATGACTGTTCTGCATTGACCATGCGGCCTTTTACTCGGGTTAATCTGTAGGGAGTCGGTTCATATGCAGCTGTTTACTTGTTCTGTTTTTATTGCTGTACAAGCACAGTGTCTCCCACGGGTACACTTCCTCCTATGTTGGGCATAGAATCTACTGAGCAACAAGATGGCTGCTGTTCAGGCAATGCTGGTACTACTGATGGTGAAAGCTGTTTCCTCCTCCGTAACAGGTAGCGAATGTTTGTCTATCTATGGAGATGCGTGAATATATGTGTTGTAAGTCGAACCTTGTGATGTACCATATTTGTTTATAAAAATATCTTTAGTTTCCAAAACAAAACACAAATATGGGTTGGTTTTACAATGATGATCCTTACTTAAAACAAATAAGGAAGCAACTTCTCAATAAGAAAACCATAGGCATATCGTATATGAACAAAGTCATTTCTCGAAGCAAAAAGTTTTAAATTTGCATTTATTTCTTGTTCTGCTTTTTGTTTTCTGTCTTAATATAATATAAACAATTTATATTTCTGTACATATTAACCAAAGGAACAAAGAACATATCTGGGGTAGGTTTAATTTTGAAAACAAAGTCAGGTTTTAATTTCAGCTCTGAATGAAACATATATCGGTATAGATGTCTAAAATCTGCATACAAATTATACCTTTTAAGGCTAGAAATGAGGCGAATGGAAAAAAAATGTAGTATAGATAGGTCACTGCTGTATATACAGGCTTACACTGGTTCATATATAAATAGTCCAGTTCCCTTTTACTGACATACAGTCTCGTTTGTAAAGATTCCTGCACACGTAGTAAACACACAAATTATTTTAAGGAGGTTACAATTTACATGTTACACGAATCAAATCTTCAACATTCTAGGCATTTACTTTCGATTTTTCTTTCTAGAAACTCGCTGGCATATCAAGCTTTTCTCATTATGGAGTCATATTTTATTTTCAGAATGAGGTGAAGTACGCATTAAAATATCGATGATGAGAAATAAAATAAACTGGGGATTATGTAAAAGTAAAATCTCTATGTCATTTATTGATTTGTATTGAAATAAAAATTTCTTAGGGTCAGAAAAATTGCTAACAAATAATTAAAAAAAAAACAAGTGGCCTACAGGCAATAGCGCTTAGCTGACGTTAAACACCACAAGAGGCGATAACATTTCGACAAATATGCAATGTTAGCCTAATATTCACAAGAGGATGTACATTATCTGAAAGGTATATTAAGATTATTTCAAATGTTATCTTGACCTTTGACCTTTTGAAAGCAAAATCGACAGGGATATTCAGTAAGTGATGGTCACACATGTGCAGACTGAATCCAATCAGGACTGGCTTGTACAGGTTGTAAGTGAGTAGGAATAAAATCAAGGTCACCAGTTTATTAATTCATCTGAGAACGTGACATAAACATTTTGTTCATCGAATTTGCAGACAAAATATGTTATCACATTCAGAAGACATCCTAAAGGCGATAAACTGTAAATAAGCTGATTCGACCTTTTCAATAAAAGCCAAGGTCATCAGTTTTTCAAACTCATCAGAGAAATTGCCGGATACAACTGGTGTGTCAAATATGAAGAAAAAAATTCAGTGCTGCATAAGTTTAAGAGATCATGATAATCATGGATTCCGCAAGACGACGATTACAACTACAGACGATGACACCGAGGATAACAAGGGGTGGCATAATGTACACATCAGGTTTCGGGAGACTAGATAAAACCAGAGTTTTAAAACTGTCACATATACGGAAAAAATACAAAATATAAAAAAATACCAGTGATACCACCAGTTTACAGAACTGATTAAACTAGTAATGACCAATAGACATATGACGATTCATGACACTAGATGAAATCACAGCTGAGAGGTAAACACCTAACTATATTTAGACATTCTATAGACATAAGTAAAAATGTGTGAAATATAAAACAAAAAAATATAGTGGCACAATCAATCTTTGGAAATTGATAAAACTAGTCATTATCAATAAACATATGAGGTTTTAAGACGATTTCCAGATGAAACCACAGCTGAGTAACTGGCACCTTGCTGTAACTTGGCAGTTTAAAAATATAAAAAATGCGTGAAGAAAAAAATAAAGGGGGCGCCATTAGCCTTCGGAATGAAGCCACATATAAGAAATCGACCCCTTAGATGGAATCCGGCATTCTTAGAGTACAGGGGAAATTGCATGAAAATAGGCATTATTAGATCTTATGTTTAAATGACCTTGACTTTTGATCTTTGTTCCAAGCAACAGTGTTCTTCCCCTAATGGTAGGTTCTCAACTCCTAATAGGAATTTGAAGCAGTCATGTGCGCTCTATGACGACTGTTGCAGCTGCAGCAGCTTGCGGCAAATCTCACGGGCCTCTCTAATGGATTTCATTATGTTTGGTTTCTTAATAAATTCTCATTTCTAATTAATGCTTTGTCGGCGAGAGAAGAAAGGCATGATCATGAATGACATTGGTCAAACAAGTCAAGGAAAAGATGTGTAAACCATCGCGTTTGATGGATAAGATCTATGCCTGTATTGATTATGTAACTATTCATCACGACCCTAGGTATGGTCGATGGAGCCTGCACAGCTCTTATCTAAACATTAAAGCTGCATGACGTCGAGTCGAATGAGAGAGCCATCGCGCTTGATGAGTAAGAGCCTTGCCTGTACTAATAACGTATAGCTGGTCCTCACGGCCGAATCACAATTGACGGGCCGCGCACAACTATTATCCAAACATTCAAGCGACATGACTTCGAGTGAAGCGATAGAAATACTAGCTAGAGCCCAACAAAACACCTCGACACATGCGGGAATTCGACTTAACCGAGTTCGAAACAACCAGGTTTCACTGTATATACATATATATAAATAAAATATATAGATATATAATATAACAAATATATTCAAGTTAAAAATTTATTTATAAAATAAAGTCGTAGTGTATCTTGTAATACGTGCATTTATCTGCAACAGTTTTACGACTGATTATTCCTTTGAATGTTTTTGTCCGAGGGTCTTTCAGTAACGAGTGAGTTTCTGGCTTTACAGTTCCGTTATCCTGCAATGCATCCTCTCTGGCAAGTATTGTTTACAACATTAATGTTGGGTTCACGGTTACCCATGGGACCACCATATACATCTCTATTTATTTTCTGCTTCTGTTCTGAAAATACACATGCCCTGAACACTCCTTTCACTCGAGTTGCTTTTTAGCTAAAATCCTTTATCTAGAGTGTTTGTAATTACAAAAACTTGCAAATTCCATCACAAACATAGTAAATATGACAGTTGGGTGCAAAACTTTATTAACATGAAAAAAACTTCATATATGGCTGAATAGATCATACTGGTGATTTTTATTTTAGATTCTAAATTGGAATTGGAATTCATAATATATTCATATTGGAAAGTAAGTCACTCAGATTAAGCTGACTGAAATGTGTATATACTTTATTGCAAAATCAACACTGAATCAAGGAAAAGTGTGAAACGTTATCGGACAATATTTGTTATATTTATAAATGGGATTCATATTAACAGTCACTTATCATATGATATTTTGCAACCAGTCCCTCTACGTGGTTCACACATGACTTAAAGTACATGTTTGTACCGGTTCTCCGGGTTTAGGGTGGCCTTAAGGATGTCTACAGGGCTGTTGACCTTGAAGGTATCATGCTGGACACAACATTACCTAATCCACCTTGAACTTAAAACCTGTAACAAATCTGATATAAGCTAATGTTACAAAACTTCTCATTTTACTTTGATTGGATAAATGATCCAAATATAATTGTTTAATTGTTAAAATACAGTCTTATATGATAGATATTAAAGTATACTCAGTTATAACGTATCTTTGAAAATGATAATAAAAATCATAGGTGTATATATATATGTGTGTGTGTGTGTTAGTGTCTATACATGAAACTGAGTCAATTATGTACATTAATGATTAGAGCCGTAATTGGTATATCCATAGTATCTTGGAGGTCGGCGTCACACACAGGGTATATGTATGTGTTTTGTTGTTGCTGTAGATAGCCTGGTTGGCCTTGTTCAACACAAGGTATTTTACCAGTGACCAGGAGCCGAAGATGTGTCAGCGGGGTATTGTGTCTGCTATGCCGGCGGGCACGATCTTAAAGAATGATGCATTGTGCTTGACTGTTCTACATTGACCATGCGTCCTTTTACTGGGGTTAATCTGTAGGGAGTCGGTTTGTATGCAGCTGTTAACTTGTTCTGTTTTGGTTGCTGTACAAGCACAGTGTCTCCCATGGGTACACTTCGTTCCTTTGCGTTTCTGCTTTGGTCAGCATACACTTTCATTTTTTTTTATAGTCCCTCTCTCTTTCAGTCATTTTCAGATTTTTGCTCTTTAAGTATTTGAGGATTTTTTATTATGACATCTCTGACCATTAGGCACTTGGCTGGGCTGACGCCTGTAGTTTGATGACGGATGGCTCTGTCGTTTCTAAAGAACTGTGATTCTAGAGTTCTAAAGAACCTAGATTCCTGTTGAACCTTTCACATTCTTATTTTAAATTGGCCAGATAGGGTAATTCTTCTGTGCTCGAAGCCTTAATAGGTAGAGAATCTGCAAATTTTTCTGATTGCCACGGGGATACATTGTACATTTTTAGAGTTAAAGGTGTTCCGAAAATTGCAAATATTTTGTCCATTAATGGTATGACAGTGTTAGCTGATAGGGATCGACATTAGCAGTGGTTCATTCACATGCTGAGGTGTAACTGCTTGGCATGCGAGGCAATGTCTGATTAACATTAACTGTTCGTAAAAGCTGTTTTGTTTTAATGATTCCCAGATGATCTTTTTGATCCAAGGCTAGCACGTTTTGTTGGAGATTTTTGGGTAACACAATTTTGCTACCTCTCAGGATTGGTTCGTTATCCGAAATGATTGTCAGTTCATCTTTTACATTGGGCAGTGATTTTAGCGTACCTTTGTCAATATCAGAATCATTGTCACGTATGTCCTTGATGGTATGCCATCTACCTGACTGCATAATGCTGATTGCCTTTTGCAGTGTGGCATCTTGTTTGGTTTTAGCCTTTGTTTGCTCAATGTTCATAGCTTGTTTACCTATTCCATAAAATCAACAGTCTAACTCACTGACCAGTTGTGCTTTGTGCTCTGAAGGCGCATTCAGTTGATTGATGTTTAGGTGCAGTAGTCTAAGTTCTGGTAATGTTTTGCAGCTAATGAAATAATCCATTATTGTCAGATTCTAGGAAGAAATCGACACAGGTGATTTTGCTGGGAGATTTAACGTCCCTTTCAAATTGTCTCATGATTAGTAGCGGGGTAGAAGACCCGTACGAATGTAATTTGACCTTTGTGGATTTTAGCTTTGGACGTGGTTTTGTAACATTTTCCATCAATTATGTTTACACTAGCTTCACTGTCGACCATGATTTTAACTTTTGCTTTAACATTTCTGTGGTGATGTTGGTTGTTAGGGATTGATTTAATTTATCTGGTCAATATGGAAAGCAAACTGATACCTATGTTCATCAGATCTGTCACTTGAGGTGTCGTCTGCTTCAATTACACTCAAACGGGGTGGTCTGTGATGTTGTCTGTTGCGTGGTGCGGATTTTTGACGTATTAGGTGTTGTTCGGTGTTTGGACATGCAGACCCTTGCAAAATAATGAATGATGGAATCTTCTAAATACCGAACACATTTTTTCCATGTGCTGAGCATACTGCCATCCCTCCTTGGTGCAAAAATTTACTTCCACAGTTGTGGCATCGTTTTGATTGAGGCGGCTTCCTGTGGTGGTGTGTGACTTGCTGGGTATGGGTACGAGTCACAGGATGTGGTCGTCGCAGAGAATTTACAGTGTTGTTGCCTCTTTTCATCCCAACCACTTGCAATTCGGTGTTTTCCATGGTGTGGGCAAAGTCTATCAGCTGTGTGACAGTCAGGGTCGAATCTTGCAGGGCTTCGCGGCGCAATTTTGATGAGCGACATGCTTGGATGATGTGCGTTTTAATTTCTTTGTCTGTATCGGCAAACTCACAATATTTGGCGGCTTCACGCCACATACGTGTCGATGTATTCACCTCAAGCATGATTAAGATTTCTGAACTTGTAGATCGCTGAAACTTTTTTTCTATGCACAAAGTACGTGGTTTGGCTTTGGAAGTTTCGTATGAGGTGCAGGTAGCATCTGATGACAAGTCAGGTAGCGTTTCGTATATGTCATGAACACCGCTGTAGCCTAATGATTTAACGAGGACCACTTCGAAATGGGGAAACGTTAGCGCGACTGCCATTCAATTAGAGAAGAGGCGTTAGAATATAGAGGAACCAGGAAACTAAACATAATAAAGAAAAGAAAACAGGAAAGGGCCTCCATTAAGTAGCAATATGCTTTAGATGGCAATAGAAGTCTTCGTATGATGACATGCTTCTTGAATGAATTCAAGCTCGTATGCCGATTTTGACAACGATCAGTCCCACATGCAATTATTGACCCTTTGTCATAAGCATATTTTATTGTGCTTTAATAACACATGAGTACACGTCCGACCTAGTTTCGATAGTTTTCCATTTACACATATGTAGTCATAGGTGTATGACATAATATAATATGATATATTATATACGTAATATATTATATATAATATATAAAATATAATAATACATAATATAAAATAATCCATGACCATCACATAAAATATGAACTATTAACAGAGTCAGACTTGTTAAAGATAAAAAAAATAATCATTTTATGATGAAAGGTGCTCACGTTTTTGAAAAATGTAGTCTGCAAACAAGATTATTAACCTCAGACTTGGTGGACAAAGTTCCAAATTCGATAAAATTTTGCATGCTGATTGTGTCAAAGGTGTATACAAGTCAAATTAATTAATTAATATAGACATCTAAGGTGCTACAAGTCTTGTTTTTGTTCCTTGGTTGTGGAACGGAGTGCTAAATTCTCAAATAAGGATTTCGACAGGGGTCTGATATTTAGTAATATTCCTTTTAGCCACCGAGGTGCGACTGGATTGTTTTAGAAAATACATGTATTAAGTGGATAAGTTTCTGTATGCTGACAAGAAATTTAATATCCCAGTCTTTGGTGACTCTACAACAGGAATGTAGCTTAATTGGAGACTCATGATTAACCGTTATATAGGATAACTGATGAAATAGATACCACATGTAACAATTTTTGCATGTAACACGAGTTATTTTGATAAAAACATAACCAGATTTATTCAACAAGAACATTTTATGGGCTAATATCAGGTAAAACGTTTTCTATTCTCACACGTCAGGTCTTGTGGCATGTTTGTATCTCCTTCCAACATCGTCTAAAGAATTGATCATATATTTTTACTGGGAACATATGCAAAATTTGGATTAAAGGGGGTGGAAGCCTTAAATCTGAACCTGCTTAATTCAATTAATCCATCCATGAACATCGTAAACAGGGATGCCATACGCGCGATATGATCACAGTTAGTCCAGTAATTAAGGTCAAATGAGAAAAAAACAAGGCCCATGGGCGCTGCCATGTTGGCTTGCTCGGCCCAGCACTGCTGACGTAACGGGAACCCTACTGTAGCAGCACAGTGATTGGCTTCAGGGCTGTAACCTCCAGCAGGGAGGCTGGTCAGTTGTGTGCCATCTGCTGGCGCAGCAGTGGTTTCTGCGCGGAGGTTAGGGTGAAGGTCATACTGGGAATGCAGCATGACAACTTGGTAAACAACGCGCGATCTCAGCGAAATTCAACCGTTTTTGACGAGTCAGAGATATGACAATGTGAACGAGTACTGCAAAATGACAAAAAAACATCGTCGGACGAGGATGAAAACACTGGGCGGGATTGTCATGCCTTGGATTCGCAGTCACTTGTAACCGACGCAATGCCGACCAGGAGGTCACGGGTGTGCTACAGAGCTTAGAGAGGTGTCCGCGCGTCTGACTTGGCCGAAACCGATTGTGTCATCTAACCGGCCAGCTTTACTCTGTCTGTCGGAGGCGGTGCTTCGGACGTGATTTTCCAGACATCTAATATCGAAAGTTGAAAGGAGATGGGTACATTACATAATGACTAATAGTAACAGGTAAGACCAGAAGGACTTTCAAATAAAACAATAATAATTACGATATGTGTACGATCGTCAGTACTTTACTCCTGCATATATTTTATATCTGTATATTTGGCCCTTTCACACCTTCTGTCTTCCCTTTTTACTTTTTAAAAATTATTTGTGCAACTATGGATATACCGGTAATGTAATGTATCATTGTATGCATGTAAATAAATATTTTTTATTATATTGTCCCTTCAAGTTTAACTGTGAAACTACCGCAAATGAAATATGTCATATATTATGTATACCATACTTAAAATGAGTATTCATAACTTTAAGAGATAAGCTTCTTCATTCATGCAGCTGCAAACTAAATAAAAAGATTCTCACAAGCATGAAAAGGGGAATAAAGCAATGAAGCTCATAGCCATACAAAAATGAACTTTAATAATAGTCTTGCAGTTTTCTTGTATTAATACATTTATTAAAACTTTAAAAAGTGGCCAATGAAATAAGGCATGTGACAAAATGTAGAAACATCTCACAGAAACATGAAAGATGTTGACCTGGACAGGAAATAAATGAACACATTTCACATTCATATTTTTCTGTAATCACTGTGCTGTATTTGTTCCAGGCAGATTAGGCTAATGGCTTTCAGACAACTGCCAGCCTGGATACACATTGGCAATATCTGGGCAGGGCAAACAGAATCACTCTGCCATCAAGAAGTGCTGCAGCCAGATCCAGATCTAGATGACAAGTACCCTGGTTTCAAAGAAGTTGAGGAAGCCCTGCAATAAAACTAATATTATAACCATTAACCACAAAATAGTGTTACATTCAGTGATATTTTTTTCTGATCTACCAATCAATATTATTATTTAAATATGTTTGCCTGTGTGTCAGAAGTAACATGAATATACAACATTTATATATTTATATTGAGATAGTTTACTCTACGTATTATGAGACGGTAAACTATTATTTTATGTGTGCGTGTGTATATATATATTTATACATTTATAATATTGATATTGTGTGCATGTCATAAGTAACATTAAAATACAGTTTTTATGTAATTGCATAAAGAAAATGACACTGAGGAGAGGTAATAAATAGTGATTGTATTTGTACATGTGTATTATTTAATTAATAAACAATCAATACAAAATAATTTTCACCTGTGTAAAAATTGTAAATAATAAAAAGTATGTTTGATCTGGGGAGCAGACCAAGTTTTTGACAACTGCCAGGTAATCCTTTATAAAAAAAGCGTGTCGAGTTTGATACTAATCGACATTTGACAAAGGTTCATGTTAACAAGAAATATTCTAAGACTTCCCGGATACCTTTTATCTGTCCTTCCCTTTAATAATTGTTCAAACAATTTTTTTTCTGAATATCAAATTCACCTTTTCAAGAGTACAGAATTATTTCTCACTTTTTGCAAAAGGACCGCGAAAGAATAAATCCCCCCCCCCGAGCGGCTGACATGGGCGATAATGGGAACATAAGGTGCAGACGTCTGCAAATTGCCTGGAAATTTGATTAAAAAAAAGCCTCATTCAGTGCTAATTTTCAAATGTCTAAAAAAAGTTTAAACATAAAAAGTTTCAGTAACTGTCGAGATCTTGTTAACTGTTAAGAGACGTGACGGCACTTGCCTGCTTTTGCTCTCGTCCGCTTGACGGCCGGGCAAGGTCAGGACCTCTGTCCACATTTTGGATCTTGTACCCAAACAATGCTGTTATTGCATCATGTCTCAGCTGTTAACATCTCATACTCTTCTTGTCCGTCGTTTGTGCTGTATTTGTTAGGTAGTCTTGAGTAAAATTTCCCATACAGAAACCCCAGCCCTTGCCGAAAGGATGGGTGACCACTGCATGGCACCGAGTTGCCACGCCCATGGCTGATGTTGTGGAGCCTTTTTTGAGCTAATTCCCGTTTACTCGGGTCTCTGTGGCAATTAGGGATCATGAAGAAAGTAATCCTCGTAGTGTTCACTCGACGGTTGGAATAATCGACCGCTTGACACTGAGGCATCTTTGATTTTGTAGTTGATAATTTGAAGGATTTGACAAGGCTTTAAGTAATACACGTGCACCGGAAGTGACCGTGTTTGGGTTCCCACCGCGTCACAGCCCGTGTTATCTCGCCTTATCACGGGGCAGTTCACGGCTGCAGAAGCTGTCATGGCAGCGCCCAGTACTGCGCTTCTCGACTACAATTCCATATCATTACATATACAGATTCTGATAATAATATATTTTCAATGTGCCCGGGCGGCCCTTCAGGTGTGACGTATTCATATATGGAGATTAAATTGCAAGGCTTCCACCCCCCTTAATAATGTTTAAATTGTTATTTTAAAGCTCTTTTGAGCATCCCCAAGAAATCCGTGAATGATGCACTTCCTCCTCACTGATACCGGTTTTTTTAATATAAAAAAAAGAAACTAATAAGCTTCTTCCAGGGCACTAAACGTGCAGGGATGAACTATGGAACATTGCATAGACTATATTAAGTAAAAACAAATAAGACAGTTGCGAATATTACCATGATTAATATATTTTACATACAAATGAGAACCTTTTGAACTTTCCTATTTCAGTACGTCTTGGGACAGCTGCTGTTGACCTCCCAAATGCTCAAGGCCCCTACCTCAACATTTATCCATCGGTCTCTATTAACGTGACAGGTGAGATTATTGCCTGGGAGTTCTACGCAAAAAAACCCGGGATTATTTTCCTGAGTCTGTGGGACGTATTGGGTGAGAATACATTCCGTCTCCACAACAAAACGAAAATCATTGTCGCAGAACTTGGGAGGCAGGTATGTCAAATATTTAACGCTAAAATTTTATTTATTAAAGAAACGTTAGGCAACGAACGATAACGCCCATTCAGGTTCATTAGCACAAGTAACCTGGGGCATAACAACTTTTCTTAGGCAATGCCAGTTCCAGTATAGCTTGTACTTATTAGGGTGTACCTTAAGCAAAACCATGAACATGATTAGGATATTGTCAAGCTGTTTCTCCATTTCTGATAAAAAAATGGCTCTACAGATCACGTGGTCCTATGTTTTCTCATGCCCCCGCTCACAAAGCCATGAACTTTAAACATTGCAAGGTTCAAAGGTTTGGCTTGTTTAAATTGGCTCTGGCCATTATGCCAGGTGTCCTTCGAAAAACTTTTTGTCTGATCATATGTTTGCTTACCGTTTTCCCAGGTAAATCGACAATATTAGTTCAATATTTTAAAAACATTGGTCAGTCAAAAACATGTTATTTAAATGTTTGTTTGAAACTCCTTAGGGGTTTCATTAGAGTCACTGCAATTTGACTCGGCTTCTGAGAATATGGGAACTTCAATTCTTAATTTTCCTGTCCTTTTTAGACTACAGAAACAAACATTGTCAATTTCTGGTTTCCGCGTATTTGTATAGTGCCATGTATCACATCGACAATGATGGTCCACGAGTGGTGCTGTACGGTATAATGTATGCCACGAGGTGCCGCCACTCACAGGGCATGCAAAAGGCATTTATGTAAAAGATTTTTTTAATAATATTTTATTATGCATAATTATTAAATCGCCAGGTGAAGAGGTATTACATTATCCATTTGTTGGTTTGTTTGTCTGTCAGCAACCTTACGAACAAACACTTAAACACATTTGATGAAATTTGTGGAGGGTTGGAAAAACGGCCGATTGACAATCAAATTTTGGAAGTTATCTGATTCATCATAACATATGATTCTAAATCAATTCGGCCCACGGTTAAATTTTTATCCTGAGATCATATTAATTCGTGGATGGCTTTATATGGAATTGTTAGCCACCTTGAAAAATATTTTCCAGGTAGGTGCAGCTGTACACACACCAAATCTGTTTCGATATAAAATATTCTGGCTTATGTATACAAGTAAGATGAGAACACAGCCTCAAAGTGTATATTATGTTATATATGCGTACCTTTCGTAACTGATGGGTGTGTCTCCTTTAGGTGTTTCTCGTGCCTGAAGGGGATCAGTATCAGGCACAGGTTGGCCAGGTTATCGGGGTTCACCATGATACCTCCAGTGGTGGGTGGATCATGCCCAGAGCTGCAGAGAACTGTTTCAATATGCAAATACAGCCTATTCTCAGCAGAGCCGTGTATAATGACAAGTTGCCTATCGGGGAAATCAAACAAGGCGTCGATGTAAATTATAAAAGAGCCCTTGCCGTCCTTGTACATATCAAGAAGACTGTTGGTAATAAGAACTATTATTATTATTGTTATTATTATTTTTATTGTTGTTATTATTATTATTATTATTATTATTATTATCTTCTGCCAACAAAAAATACACTTGATTCTTTGACTCGGTGTCATATTTATTTAAACGAAGCAGGGGTATAAAAACAAGTCGAATAATCGTTGGATTTTATTGCATGGACTCTTTTTAAACTGTAACTCTGAATCCCAAAATCTACTCGTTTTGATTACTATTTTCGTATCATGTGCCACTGTGAAGCATTATGTGAACTGTCAGATTTGATGAGCACGTCACGATTTTGAGTATATTTAGTGTATATGTACCCTGGATCTTATTATAGCGATCAATGGATGACCGCTCATTTCGCCCAGAAACAGAGGAACACTAATATTGTCTCTTTATTTATATAAATTACCGACAAAAATAGCGGTAAAACATATTCTTTATTCTTTTAACTGTTTGATATTCAATACAACTGAAATAACTGAACCATGAGTTGAATTGACGTAATGAATCGGTTATCGAATCGATTCGAAAACCCTTCACATTGTGGGCTAAGATGATACTTGTCAGGGATCTATAAATGCCATTTATTGCAGTCAAAGCTTAGCTTTATAACCATCTTCATTATAAAATTTTATTTTATTTCTTTTTTTTCATTATCATTGTTTTTGCAGCACCTGTTGTAACTGTAACGGGTCCTGGTCCCCTGGTGTCATCCGACAAAACCAACCCTCTGATCTGCTATGACGTTCCATCCAGCCCTCCAGGAATGCTAAGCTATCACTTTGACTGCGATGCCCCAATCATTAGCGCTATTGTCAATGTTACAATGACCGGTGGCTCCTGTGATGCGGTGTTGGTCTTTGGGACCGTCCGTACCGAGGAACAGGAAAAGCTTCACAGCCGCTGTCTTACCACCTACCAGGAAGAAGGTGACGTCCTGCGCTGCAGTTACGCTTGTACCTATGACCCGAAAGTAGATGGTAATGTCACCACCGCCATTAATCTGCGTGTCCACTACCAGATGTCGTCCCGGATAAAGCTCTGCTCCATTGAAATATAAAGCATTTACGCGAAACCCATGCTCGTATTTCTAGAGTGAGGTGTGTCAGAACAGAACAAATTTAAGATTTAATGTCCTCCAAAACCTTGAGTACCCTTAACTGACAAAATATCAAGGCTTCAATTATAATATCATCAGTCCGAGACGAAGAGAATGCACCAACCATATTACTATAAAAGTATGATTCAACTCGTTGTATACAGATTTCAAGATATTCGTCATGTAAAATCATATATTACAGCAAAGTTCCTTCATCCAGGCTATCAAAAAAGGACAAAGTCTTTATTTAATACGCCTTTATTGTGGCCTAATTTTTTTAATCCCATCGAGATCCAGAGATTATTTTTACACGAAATAAGCAGGAAGACGTCCAGGAAATTCATCCCGACCCATTGTCTTATTTATATAAATAAAGTAACGCTAATTCTTTTGTGTCAGAACCGATACAGGTTTTCCGATCAGAAACATAATAATTCTTGTGTGAACCGAACACGGATTCGAGAGCTTACTGACACCGGGACCAAATTTTTTTTAACTGCCTCCACCAGCCTTGAATGTTGTTTTTCTGGGCAATATTGCAAAACTACTCTTTAAAATGACTGGCTATATAAACGAGTGGACAAGCTGTGAATAGTTAACACTGATGAATAGAAGCGACAAGAACAGGCAGAAATACATGTATACACGTCCATCAAGGTGTCATGGATTAAGATAAAACTGCAGATGTCAGATATGTGTGTTGACTTTCCTGTCTCCGACGGGCCACAATTGCTTGACTACATACACTTTGAATTGAAACCCAAAACGTGTTATATCAGTGGTTTGGTCGGAAGAGTACAGTGTACCTGCACGGCGGCTTCAATTTGGCTAGGCCACAATATAAAAATGTGTAGAAATATAACCCTACATACATGATATAACAGGACGACTTCGATTGTTCAAAACCCTGGGGATGGTACGGTTCTACGAATGTCGGTTCTGGTGCGATGGAGTTATAAGTTAAATTTCACATTAACAATATCAATTTACACATCAGCATTATTGATGTCTCTCACACCGACACATGGCCGTGGCTTCTTTTTAATGTTTTCCCATAAATTTCCCCCATGTTTAACTATGCTTGTGCTGTAAACTTTCTTTGTTTATTCAAGTGTGTTCTGCATAAAATCAGTGTTTTGACATGGACCAAAAGATAAATAATATTTGGTTTTTACAAATTAAATGAATGTGGATTTAGCTGATGACTATGAATTTATTAAATTCACATACCTTGAAAAACATTAAAATGTCTAATGCAACTCATGTTCCTGCCTTGACATATTTTTGACATATTATACACATAACACAGAGTCCTTGCTTAATAGTCACAGCATCCGATGAACATAAGATATAAACTGCAAAAAAAATGCAGAACCTTCTTAAATCTTAGTAAAACCAGAAAATTGCAATGTTTGTGTTGGATGTATAAGTAATATGAACATTTTTTTTATTTTCTTTATCGTCTCAGGGAGATGTATGAAGTGAGATGTGAACGTAAAGTTTAAATGGGAAATGTAAAGTGTCGAAGTGAATTGGGTAAGTTTAATTATAAAGTGTGAACGTTCAGTTTGAATGTTAAGTATGAGGGTTAAGTATGAGTGTTAAGTATGAGTGTGAATGTGAGTGTTAAGTGTGTGTTAACTGTTAGTTAAGTGTGAGTGGTAGGTGTGGGTTTTAAGTGTGAAGTGTTACGTTTAAATGCGAATTTTGCAGTGTGTGATCAGTTTTAAGTGTGAATGTGAGTCGCGAGTGCAAATGTAGAGAGTGAAGGTGATGTCTGAGTATGATATGAGATGTGTGAGGATAATATGTTAGTCTGAGTCTAAGGGAAGAAGTGTGTGTGACGTGTAACCATGTGGTGTATGGTGGAAACGGATAATGTGAGGTGAGAGGCTCATGTGAGAGTGTGAATGTGAGAGCGAAATGTTTAAGCGTGAAGTTTGAAGTGTCTTGAGTGTGTAGTCTGATTCTGATGTGTGCGATGAGAGTTTGTGTTTTGAGTGTAATGTCCGAAGTAGGAGTGAGAGGTGCGTCATGTTTAAAAGTCAGTGTGCTTGTGCCTTGAGGAACAATATAAGGCTATTTCCAGTTATTTGGTAAAGGCAGCATATGGCCGTGTGTCATTTCATACTGTAAGAACTAAGGTTGTAGGTTCATCAAAGTATTGACCCTTGGGTCCTCACGCTCAGCTGATTTGGGCCAGGGAAATATTTTTCAACTTAAAATGCTGTTATATTTGTTTTTTTTTTATTAAATGCAACTATTTGTTCAGTAACCTTAACAGCAACACCAGTAAAGTTTCTAAATCGACCTAATTCTGGGTAGCCCAGCCAATTTTCCAAAGACCAAGGGGATGATGAAGAAGATCAACGGACAAACGGGTACGATTTGTGCCCTGTTAACTGCCACCGGACGACGGAATAAATGATGATCGCTATATCTCAGGTGACTTACAGTCATTTCAGCTAAGATCCTGCGTAGACCGCAGAATATAGTTCTCCATGACTGAGGAATTCCTACTAGATTTTGGTTGCGACCGATGGAAACTAATTGTTTGTGGTCTGCTACGATTGTAACTGGTATGTCATTTTTTTGAATGTGGACATGACCTCAGGCCAAAAAGTACAGCAAGTGCTTCTAGTTCATTTGAGAATACATGTACCTTTCTTCAACTGCTGTCAACGGTCTGCTTGATCATACAATTGTAGTCTCCCTGTAAAGTATAGCAGCAATATCTGCTTGACCTGCGTCTACAACAATATCAGAGTCCCAATATGGATTAAAGTATTCAAAAACTGGTGCGTCAATAAGACAATCTTTCAGTGTTTTTATAGCATTATCATGCTGTCTGGTCCATGACTACGGAGTGTTTTTCTATTTCAACTATTTCTCAGTAGCTCAGCCAAGGTTAGGTTATTAAGAACAAAGCGAGATCCAAAAATTTTAACATACCTAGTAGCCTAAAAATCTTGGCACGAAGGAATGATTATAATTAATTATTATGTAGCACAAGTGTCCTAATATACCTATACTGAAGGACTATAGTCTGTCCCACGGTGTGGCGCCCATTGAAATGTATTTAAATGCTATGAAACTAATGATGCATATATATATATATATATATATATATATATATATATATACACATAATTAATTAGAATTTAACTAAAGTCCTACCTTTTAACATATTTTAGTAATTCATTAAAATCAATTTCCGGGAAAACAATCTATTTTTACATAATTTCAACCAAACTGATGAAGGCCAAGGTCGAACAACTACATTTAAAAGCTGCTGATTGTGATTGTTGACCTCCTCTCTCCCCTCCCCTTTTTTTTGTTCCACCAGCTCGGGTTCCCCGGATGCCTTGAAAGAAAACATGTTATTATTGTGTCAGAAAAACCTTTAGTAAACACACCTGCTAGTGTACTTGTATTCACACAAACATATATATACACAAACAAATACCCACATATCTCTATACCTATACCCACATACCAACACATATGTATGTGCATATATATATTTATATATTTATATTACCATGTAATAATATGTGGGGTGCCATGTTGTTTAATCCAACCATGTCAACAATGGCAAACAATTGAAGCTACAAGTCATTACGTACTAAACAACCCCACCGCTTAATAAACAAAGCGAATACCTGAACACGTGTAGACATCACACAATGAAAACCAATTAACTATAAATAAATTGAGACACGCACCCAACGCTACTTGGACAGGCAAAACCAACACAACTCAGTCATATAAAGAGTGTCATATTGAGTCCAGATAACCAACGGACAGAGCTAATAATGATTTTTACACACTGAGGGGGGGGGGGTTCCTTTTGCAAAGCGCTTCCGAACACTCCAACCAGGATGGTGTGTATATGCGATGACGTGGCGTGAATCTTAAAGGTTTTTCCGCTTGTCACATTTCTCAGCTCCACTCTGACGGCCCACAACAGGCACAGTTTTATTCTTGCAAAACTAACACTTTAGTTTCTCATACTCAAAACATAGTGGGCATATTTAACGATGACATATTTAACGTAACTGTTCATCACAGAGACATCTGGTAAAAATATTTAACATTCGAGAAAATATTTTTATGGTGGCATATATGAAAATATGACCACAAAGAGCGATTTGCTGTGAAAATTCCATTTTGGTCGGGTATAAAACAAACACTATAGAATTTCCATTCTTGTACTCTTGAATTACCATCAATGCCATGATACATAAATAGCATCAAATGCCCTATTCCATGATTCCAAGTACTTTTACAACAGTTTCATTAAAATACAACCTTTTACCGTATCGTGAATATATTTGGTACTACCTCAATTTCTTCTCAGTTGATTTACCACTGGTTAAAGAATTTAACGTTAGTTTGACCTGCATTATCTTTTATGTAACGTGATTAATACCTTTTTTTTTACCTTTTTTTGTAAGAATCATTTGATTTTCAAGATCGCATAAATCTATTATAAATGTCCGACCGGATGAATCTCCCTTGGGTTTTCTCATTAAATTGTCTACTCTGCTATATATAAAACATACTTCCCTATAATTATTGAAAAGAAACTTATGAAAAAACTTTTGTTATATCAATCATTGGACTGTCCGGAAAAAATTAATAGTTCCTGTTCTGTTAATGATTCCAGTGATCTCTGTGATTTTCCCTTTTATATATATATATATTTATATTTATATATATATACACATATATAGATAGATATATGATCAAAGTGTTTGATAGCTGCTATAAATTCATAGAATTCATCAATGCAATATTGTCACTACCCGCAGGTTTCGTGCACTCTACGTGGTATTCCTCAGGTGACTGAAATGTGTTGGTTTTTTGTCCCTCCTCGTATGGCAGGGTTCATGTGTGTGATTTTTTACGGATGATTAGTTTTCGTTGTGTGATGCCTATAAGTTTAAAGATAATCGCTTCGTTCAATAAAGGGTGGGGTTCTGTTCTCGTGTCAGCATAGGATACATCTGTTGACATTGTTTACATGATTGTATCAAACGACAAGGCATCCCAAACAGTATTACATTGTCCACAATCGCTAATTAACTAATTAATTGCACGAAACATGCGGGTAATGACACTAATGCATTGATGTATTCCATGAAATTATATATACACATATATATAATTAATATATATGTCATATATTCACAAATCAATATTATTCAAGCTCCTGTGGATGTTTCTTCTATCATGTTTCTTCTCTTTTGAACAATGTTTACCTTGTTATAATTAACAGACACATGTTTTACTCGCACACAGTACCATGAAAACATAAAACAAGTTAATAGGAGATATTAAAAGTGTGTTCCGGGATGCTTTTGCTTGAAAACTTTTGTATTCATCTAAAATCAGCTATTAACGTGAGATAATACGTGCAAACATATTATTGTCACCGAATTCTGAACTTGATATTAAGGTGCCTTTGATAAAGAGATGCCCCTAAGGAGAGGAACATGATCAATACTTAATGAAACGAAGTGCTTCATCCCATAAGCTGATTTTCATGCAGTTTAGGGTACGGTAAAAGATATTGACCTCACAAGTCACACCTACCACCACCACATGTGCATATAATGGTTATAATTCTTCGCATATCAGGTCGGCTAAGGTACAGATTTAACATCACTTTGGCCTGATATATGAGGAAAAGGATTGTATTATACTTTCGTATTCTTCCGTATATTTTTCCGTATATCGCACGTCAATGAGTGATGGTTTTCAATTTTTTTTCGCCTTTCCCGGTATCCCAATGGTTTGAAATCAGAAGGGGACGTTAACACTTAGGTTGAGATCATAGACCAATGATGATTAAATAGTATGTCGTCCGTACGAGATAATATGACGTACAAGATAAATATTAATTTTCTCTTATACCAGGTGTTAGCAATCTGCTTCCGTATCATATGTTATTAAAAAATGTACTAAATATTTGTTCCTGGTCACAGCTACCCCTGGCCTGCACCACCCATATGTACTTTGCGCCATTATCCTGCAAATGGACAGAGATCCTGATGGAAGCAGAAAGTGGTGCTACTGCGCATGGTCACCGAACTATATCCATTTCCAAACCTGTGGGTTGACGTTTAAAGGCAGTCCATAACTGTTAGCATCCATTTTTAGTTTGCATACTTTCTAGTAATATGATCTCTGTAACGAAAAGATTTAATTGTAAAATATTATTTTGTATAATATGCTGACAAACGTATGGTTATAGTTTTTCATGGGAACATATTACAAGCCACGGGAGCTACATAATTAATACTTTCAGGGGATAAACAAAAAAAAACATATATGGGTTGTATTCCGTGGCCTTACACTGAATTGTGGAAATAATAATTGTCAATGGGATAAGTGTCGTTCATTGAAATATCACCTGTATGGTTAAAAAGATAATATATTAAATGCCAACCCGACATTTTGTAATTGCCATTCTCAGGACAAACGGTCATCATGTAAGTGCCCATCCTGACCAATGAGGATATAGAGACAATGGAGCCTCGATTAAATAGTTTGAACGGATTTTCTCATGATATAGTGTTTACATACTTCCTTATAATTACAAAAAATTGTTTTTACCAAACACAATGATGTTATTAAAATTGCAGGTCTGTCCAAAAAGCAACAAGGCTTCTGTTCAGGAAATTATTCCACTGCTTTTGATATGCGAACATTTTCCCCTTATATATACTAGCCCACATTCTATTGTTTTATATTAAACCCTTAAAATGCAACCTGACACCACTAGGGTTTCTACCCAACTCTCTATCCTGGGACCACCTTTCTCAGCAATAATCCTGTTCTAAGAGAATTTGTGAACTTTGTCTTTGACGTAACATTTATTTATTTATAACAACCTATTCTAGGGAAACCTGAAACCGAATAAACTTCTGTTGACATTTTGTATAATAAAGTGTTAAACAAAATCACACAATGCGGTATACAAAGAAAAAGATATATATATATATACATTGAGAGAGAGCGTAATGACACAACCACAGTAACCTGAGATACAGGAGTTATTAATCTATATACATGCAGAAAAGGTGCTAAATTTATGAGAGACTTATGATTTAGACATATAGATGAAATGTATCAAAGCGGCAAAAAAAATATGGCTGTTTGGTAAATGATGACGCGTCACTGCTGTATACTCAGGCTTACACTGGTACATATTTATATCTTTGAAAATGATAATAAAATCATAGGTATATATATATATAAATAAATATATATATATATATATATATTCATATTTATATATGTGTTATTGTCTATACATGAAACGGAGTCATTTATGTACCTTAATAATTACAGCTGTAAATGGTATATTGATAGTATCTTGGAGGTCGGCGTTGACACACAGGGTATCTCTGTGTGTTTTCTTGTTTCTGTGGATAGCCCGGTTGGCCTTATTTAACACGAGGTATTTCACCAGTGACCAGGAGCTGCAGATCGTTATCGTCGTCAGCGGGGTATTTTGTCTGCTATGCCGGCGGACACGATCTTAAAGAATGATACATTGTGCATGACTGTTCTGCATTGACCATGCGTCCTTTTACTCGGGTTAATATGTAGGGAGTCGGTTCGTATGCAGCTGTTAACTTTTTCGGTTGCTGTACAAGCACAGTGTCTCCCAGGGGTACACTTCCTTCTATGTTGGGCATAGAATCAACTGAGCAACACGATGGCTGCTGTTCGGGAAATTCTTGTACTACTGATGTTGAAAGCTGTTTCCTCCTCCGTTATAGGTAGCGGATGTTTGTCTATCTTTGGAGATGCGTGTATATATGTGTTGTAAGTCGAACCTTGTGAAGTATTTGTTTATATTTGTTTATAAAAATATCTTTAATTTCCAAAACATAACACTTATTTGAGTTGGTTTTACAATAATGATCCTTGCTTAAAACAATAAGGCAGAAACTTGTCCATAAGAAAACTATGGGTATGTCGTATATGACCAAGGTCATTTTTCGAAGCAAACAGTTTTAAATTTGCATTTATTTTTGTTCTGCTTTTTGTTTTTATGTCTTAATATAATATAAACAATTTACATTTATCTACATATTAACCACAGGAGCAACGAACATATCAGGGGTAGGTTTAAAATTTGAAATAAGAAACAAAAGCAGGTTTTAATTTCAGCTCTGAATTAAACATATATCGGTATAAATGTCTAAAATCTGCATACAAATTATACATTTTAAGGCTAGTAGATGAGGCGGATGGGTAAAAGATGTAGTATAGATAGGTCACTGCTGTATATACAGGCTTACGTACCCTGGTTCATATATAAATAGTCCAGTTCCCTTTTACTAACATACAGTCTCGTTTGTAAAGATTCCTACACACGAAGTACACGCATAAATTATTTTAAGGAGGTTACAATTTACATGTTACACATGAATCAAATCTGCAACATTCTAGGCATTTACTTTCGATTTTTCTTTCTAGAAACTCGCTGGCATATCAAGCTTTTCTCATGATGGAGTCATATTTTATTTTCAGAATGAGGTGAAGTACGCATTAAAATATCGATGATGAGAAATAAAATAAACTGGGGATTATGTAAAAGTAAAATCTGTATGTCATTTATTGATTTGTATTGAAGTAAAAATTACTTAGGGTCAGAAAAATTGCTAACAAATAATTAAAAAAAAAAACAAGTGGCCTACAGGCAATAGCGCTTAGCTGACGTTAAACACCAGAAGAGGCGATAACATTTCGACAAATATGCAATGTTAGCCTAATATTCACAAGAGGATGTACATTATCTGAAAGGTATATTAAGATTATTTCAAATGTTATCTTGACCTTTGACCTTTTGAAAGCACAATCGACAGGGATATTCAGTAAGTGATGGTCACACGTGTGCAGACTGAATCCAATCATGACTGGCTTGTACAGGTTGTAAGTGAGTAGGAATAAAATCAAGGTCACCAGTTTATTAATTCATCTGAGAACGTGACATAAACATTTTGTTCATCGAATTTGCAGACAAAATATGTTATCACATTCAGAAGACATCCTAAAGACGATAAACTGAAATAAGCTGATTCGACCTTTTAAATAAAGGCCAAGGTCATCAGTTTTTCAAACTCATCAGAGAAATTGCCGGATACAACTCGTGTGTCAAATATGAAGAAAAAAATTCAGTGCTGCATAAGTTTAAGAGATCATGATAATCATGGATTCCGCAAGACGACGATTACAACTACAGACGATGACACCGAGGATAACAAGGGGTGGCATAATGTACACATCAGGTTTCGGGAGACTAGATAAAACCAGAGTTGTAAAACTGTCACCTATACGGAAAAAATACAAAATATAAAAAAATATCAGTGATACCACCAGTTTTCAGAACTGATTAAACTAGTAATGACCAATAGACATATGACGATTCATGACACTAGATGAAATCACAGCTGAGAGGTAAACACCTAACTATATTTCGACATTCTATAGACATAAGTAAAAATGTGTGAAAAATAAAACAAAAAATATAGTGGCACAATCAATCTTTGGAAATTGATAAAACTAGTCATTATCAATAAACATATGAGGTTTTAAGACGATTTCCAGATGAAACCACAGCTGAGTAACTGGCACCTGGCTGTAATTTGGCAGTTTCAAAATATAAAAAATGCGTGAAGAAAAAAAATAAAGGCGGCGCAATTAGCCTTCGGAATGAAGCCACATATAAGAAATCGACCCCTTTGATGGAATCCGGCATTCTTAGAGTACAGGGGAAATTGCATGAAAATAGGCATTATTAGATCTTATGTTTAAATGACCTTGACTTTTGATCTTTGTTCCAAGCAACAGTGTTCTTCCCCTTATGGTAGGTTCTCAACTCCTAATAGGAATTTGAAGCAGGCATGTACGACTGTTGCATCTGCAGCAGCTTGCGGCAAATCTCACGGGCCTCTCTAATGGATTTCATTATGTTTGGTTTCTTAATAAATTCTCATTTCTAATTAATGCTTTGTCGGCGAGAGAAGAAAGGCATGATCATGAATGACATTGGTCAAACAAGTCAAGGAAAAGATGTGTAAACCATCGCGTTTGATGGATAAGATCTATGCCTGTATTGATTATGTAACTATTCATCACGACCCTAGGTATGGTCGATGGAGCGTGCACAGCTCTTATCTAAACTTTAAAGCTGCATGACGTCGAGTCGAATGATGGAGCCATCGCGCTTGATGAGTAAGAGCCTTGCCTGTACTAATAACGTATAGCTGGTCCTCACGGCCGAATCACAATTGACGGGCCGTGCACGACTGTTATCCAAACATTCAAGCGACATGACTTAGAGTGAAGCGATAGAAATACTAGCTAGGGCCCAACAAAACACCTCGACACATGCGGGAATTCGACTTAACCGAGTTCGATACAACCAGGTTTCACTGTATATACATATATATAAATAAAATATATAGATATATATAATAACAAATATATTCAAGTTAAAAATTTATTTATAAAATAAAGTGGTAGTGTATCTTGTAATACGTGTATTTATCTGCAACAGTTTTACGACTGATTATTCCTTTGAATGTTTTTGTCCGAGGGTCTTTCAGTAACGAGTGAGTTTCTGGCTTTACAGTTCCGTCATCCTGCAATGCATCCTCTCTGGCAAGTATTGTTTACAACATTAATGTTGGGTTCACGGTTACCCATGGGACCACCATATACATCTCTATTTATTTTCTGCTTCTGTTCTGAAAATACACATGCCCTGAACACTCCTTTCACTCGAGTTGCTTTTTAGCTTAGATGCTTTATCTAGAGATTCTAAATTGGAATTGGAATTCATAATATATTCATATTGGAAAGTAAGTCACTCAGATTAAGCTGACTGAAATGTGTATATACTTTATTGCAAAATCAACACTTAATCAAGGAAAAGTGTGAAACGTTATCGGACAATATTTGTTATATTTATAAATGGGATTCATATTAACAGTCACTTATCATATGATATTTTGCAACCAGTCCCTCTACGTGGTTCACACATGACTTGAAGTACATGTTTGTACCGGTTCTCCGGGTTTAGGGTTGCCTTAAGGATGTTTACAGGGCTGTTGACCTTGAAGGGATCATGCTGGACACAACATTACCTAATCCACCTTAAACTTAAAACCTGTTAAAAACCTGATATAAGCTAATGTTATAAAACTTCTCATTTTACTTTGATGGGATAAATGATCCAAATATAATTGTTTAATTGTTAAAATACAGTCTTATATGATAGATATTAAAGTATACTCAGTTAGAACGTATCTTTGAAAATGATAATAAAAATCATAGGTGTATATATATATGTGTGTGTGTGTGTGTGTGTGTTAGTGTCTATACATGAAACTGAGTCAATTATGTACATTAATGATTAGAGCCGTAATTGGTATATCCATAGTATCTTGGAGGTCGGCGTCACACACAGGGTATATGTATGTGTTTTGTTGTTGCTGTAGATAGCCTGGTTGGCCTTGTTCAACACAAGGTATTTTACCAGTGACCAGGAGCCGAAGATGTGTCAGCGGGGTATTGTGTCTGCTATGCCGGCGGGCACGATCTTAAAGAATGATGCATTGTGCTTGACTGTTCTGCATTGACCATGCGTCCTTTTACTGGGGTTAATCTGTAGGGAGTCGGTTCGTATGCAGCTGTTAACTTGTTCTGTTTTGGTTGTTGTACAAGCACAGTGTCTCCCATGGGTACACTTCGTTCCTTTGCGTTTCTGCTTTGGTCAGCATACACTTTCATTTGTTTTTTTATAGTCCCTCTCTCTTTCAGACATTTTCAGATTTTTGCTCTTCAAGTATTTGAGGATTTTTTATTATGACATCTCTGACCATTAGGCACTTGGCTGGGCTGACGCCTGTAGTTTGATGACGGATGGCTCTGTCGTTTCTAAAGAACTGTGATTCTAGAGTTCTAAAGAACCTAGATTCCTGTTGAACCTTTCACATTCTTATTTTAAATTGGCCAGATAGGGTAATTCTTCTGTGCTCGAAGCCTTAATAGGTAGAGAATCTGCAAATTTTTTTGATTGCCACGGGGATACATTGTACATTTTTAGAGTTAACGGTGTTCCGAAAATTGCAAATATTTTGTCCATTAATGGTATGACAGTGTTAGCTGATAGGGATCGAATTATTTCTACAATGGGAAATCTTTAATATTCATATATCATAACAAGAGGACAGCCACCTGATGGATATGGGCCATAAATATCTGCACTTATCTCGTTCAGTGCGCATCTGGTAGGGTAGACATTAGCAGTGGTTTATTTACATGCTGAGGTGTAACTGCTTGGCATGCGAGGCAATGTCTGATTAACATTAACTGTTCTTTCTGAATGTCGATGCTGGGAAACCATACTTTCTCTCGTAAAAGCTGTTTTGTTTTAATGATTCCCAGATGATCTTTTTGATCCAAGGCTAGCACGTTTTGTTGGAGATTTTTGGGTAACACAATTTTGCTCCCTCTCAGGATTGGTTCGTTATCCGAAATGATTGTCAGTTCATCTTTTACATTGCGCTGTGATTTTAGCGTACCTTTGTCAATATCAGAATCATTGTCAGGTATGTTCTTGATGGTATGCCATCTACCTTACTCCATAATGCTGATTGCCATTTGCAGTGTGGCATCTTGTTTGGTTTTAGCCTTTGTTTGCTCAATGTTCATAGCTTGTTTACCTATTCCATAAAATCAACAGTCTAACTCACTGACCAGTTGTGCTATGTGCTCTGAAGGCGCATTCAGTTTATTGATGTTTAGGTGCAGTAGTCTAAGTTCTGGTAATGTTTTGCAGCTAATGAAACATGCATTATTGTCAGATTCTAGGAAGAAATCGACACAGGTGATTTTGCTGGGAGATTTAACGTCCCTTTCAAATTGTCTCATGATTAGTAGCGGGGTAGAAGACCCGTACGAATGTAATTTGACCTTTGTGGATTTTAGCTTTGGACGTGGTTTTGTAACTTTTTCCATCAATTATGTTTACACTAGCTTAACTGTCGACCATGATTTTAGCTTTTGCTTTAACATTTCTGTGGTGATGGTGGTTGTTATGGATTGATTTAATTTATCTGGTCAATATGGAAAGCTAACTGATACCTATGTTCATCAGATCTGTCACTTGAGGTGTCGTCTGCTTCAATTACACTCAAACGGGGTGGTCTGTGATGTTGTCTGTTGCGTGGTGCGGATTTCTGACGTATTAGGTGTTGTTCGGTGTTTGGACATGCACACCCTTGCAAAATAATGAATGATGGAATCTTCTAAATACCGAACACATTTTTTCCATGTGCTGAGCATACTGCCATCCCTCCTTGGTGCAAAAATTTACCTCCACAGTTGTGGCATCGTTTTGATTGAGGCGGCTTCCTGTGGTGGTGTGTGACTTGCTGGGTATGGGTACGAGTCACAGGATGTGGTCGTCGCAGAGAATTAACAGTGTTGTTGCCTCTTTTCATCCCAACCACTTGCAATTCGGTGTTTTCCATGGTGTGGGCAAAGTCTATCAGCTGTGTGACAGTTAGGGTCGAATTTTGCAGGGCTTCGCGGCGCAATTTTGATGAGCGACATGCTTGGATGATGTGCGTTTTAATTTCTTTGTCTGTATCGGCAAACTCACAATACTTGGCGGCTTCACGCCACATACGTGTCGATGTATTCACCTCAAGCATGATTAAGATTTCTGAACTTGTAGATCGCTGAAACTTTTTTTCTATGCACAAAGTACGTGGTTTGGCTTTAGAAGTTTCGTATGAGGTGCAGGTAGCATCTGATGACAAGTCAGGTAGCGTTTCGTATATGTCATGAACACCGCTGTAGCCTAATGATTCAACGAGGACCACTTCGAAATGGGGAAACGTTAGAGCGACTGCCATTCAATTAGAGAAGAGGCGTTAGAATATAGAGGAACCAGGAAACTTAACATAATAAAGAAAAGAAAACAGGAAAGGGCCTCCATTAAGTAGCAATATGCTTTAGATGGCAATAGAAGTCTTTGTATGATGACATGCTTCTTGAATGAATTCAAGCTCGTATGCCGATTTTGACAACGATCAGTCCCACATGCAATTATTGACCCTTTGTCATAAGCATATTTTATTGTGCTTTAATCACACATGAGTACACGTCCGACCTAGTTTCGATAGTTTTCCATTTACACATATGTAGTCATAGGTGTATGACATAATATAATATAATATATTATATACGTAATATATTATATATAATATATAAAATATAATAATACATAATATAAAATACTCCATGACCATCACATAAAATATGAACTATTAAGAGAGTCAGACTTGTTAAAGATAACAAAAAATAATCATTTTATGATGAAAGGTGCTGACGTTTTTGAAAAATGTAGTCTGCAAACAAGATTATTAACCTCAGACTTGGTGGACAACGTTCCAAATTCGATAAAATTTTGCATGCTGATTGTGTCAAAGGTGTATACAAGTCAAATTAATTAATTAATATAGACATCTAAGGTGCTACAAGTCTTGTTTTTGTTCCTTGGTTGTGGAACGGAGTGCTAAATTCTCAAATAAGGATTTCGACAGGGGTCTGATATTTAGTAATATTCCTTTTAGCCACCGAGGTGCGACTGGATTGTTTTAGAAAATACATGTATTAAGTGGATAAGTTTCTGTATGCTGACAAGAAATTTAATATCCCAGTCTTTGGTGACTCTACAACAGGAATGTAGCTTAATTGGAGACTCATGATTAACCGTTATATAGGATAACTGATGAAATAGATACCACATGTAACAATTTTTGCATGTAACACGAGTTATTTTGATAAAAACATAACCACATTTATTCAACAAGAACATTTTATGGACTAATATCAGGTAAAACGTTTTCTATTCTCACACGTCAGGTCTTGTGGCATGTTTGTATCTCCTTCCAACATCGTCTAAAGAATTGATCATATATTTTTACTGGGAACATATGCAAAATTTGGATTAAAGGGGGTGGAAGCCTTAAATCTGAACCTGCTTAATTCAATTAATCCATCCATGAACATCGTAAACAGGGATGCCATACGCGCGATATGATCACAGTTAGTCCAGTAATTAAGGTCAAATGAGAAAAAAACAAGGCCCATGGGCGCTGCCATGTTGGCTTGCTCGGCCTAGCACTGCTGACAAAACGGGAACCCTACTGTAGCAGCACAGTGATTGGCTTCAGGGCTGTAACCTCCAGCAGGGAGGCTGGTCAGTTGTGTGCCCTCTGCTGGCGCAGCAGTGGTTTCTGCGCGGAGGTTAGGGTGAAGGTTATACTGGGAATGCAGCATGACAACTTGGTAAACAACGCGCGATCTCAGCGAAATTCAGTCGTATTTGACGAGTCAGAGATATGACAATGTGAACGAGTACTGCAAAATGACAAAAAAACATCGTCGGACGAGGATGAAAACACTGGGCGGGATTGTCATGCCTTGGATTCGCAGTCACTTGTAACCGACGCAATGCCGACCAGGAGGTCACGGGTGTGCTACAGAGCTTAGAGAGGTGTCCGCGCGTCTGACTTGGCCGAAACCGATTGTGTCATCTAACCGGCCAGCTTTACTTTGTCTGTCAGAGGCGGTGCTTCGGACGTGATTTTCCAGACATCTAATATCGAAAGTTGAAAGGAGATGGGTACATTACATAATGACTAATAGTAACAGGTAAGACCAGAATGACTTTCAAATAAAACAATAATAATTACGATATGCGTACGATCGTCAGTACTTTACTCCTGCATATATTTTATATCTGTATATTTGGCCCTTTCACACCTTCTGTCTTCCCTTTTTACTTTTTAAAAATTATTTGTGCAACTATGGATATACCGGTAATGTAATGTATCATTGTATGCATGTAAATAAATATTTTTTATTATATTGTCTCTTCAAATTTAAATGTGAAACTACCGCAAATGAAATATGTCATATATTATGTATACCATACTTAAAATGAGTATTCATAACTTTAAGAGATAAGCTTCTTCATTCATGCAGCTGCAAACTAAATAAAAAGATTCTCACAAGCATGAAAAGGGGAATAAAGCAGTGAAGCTCATAGCCATACACAAATGAACTTTAATAATAGTCTTGCAGTTTTCTTGTATTAATACATTTATTAAAACTTTAAAAAGTGGCCAATGAAATAAGGCATGTGACAAAATGTAGAAACATCTCACAGAAAGATAAAATTGACCTGGACAGCAAATAAATGAACACATTTCACATTCATATTTTTAATCTGTAATCACTGTGCTGTATTTGTTCCAGGCAGATTAAGCTAATGGCTTTCAGACAACTGCCAGCCTGGATACACATTGGCAATATCTGGGCAGGGCAAACAGAATCACTCTGCCATCAAGAAGTGCTGCAGCCAGATCCAGATCTAGATGACAAGTACCCTGGTTTCAAAGAAGTGGAGGAAGCCCTGCAATAAAACTAATATTATAACCATTAACCACAAAATAGTGATACATTCAGTGATATTTTTTTCTGATCTACCAACCAATATTATTATTTAAATATGTTTGCCTGTGTGTCAGAAGTAACATGAATATACAACATTTATATATTTATATTGAGATAGTCTACTCTACGTATTATAAGACGGTAAACTATTATTTTATGTGTGCGTGTGTATATATATTTTTACATTTATAATATTGATATTGTGTGCATGTCATAAGTAACATTAAAATACAGTTTTTATGTACTTGCATAAAGAAAATGACACTGAGGAGAGGTAATAAATACTGATTGTATTTGTACATGTATATTATTTAATTAATAAACAATCAATACAAAATAATTTTCACCTGTGTAAAAATTGTAAATAATAAAAAGTATGTTTGATCTGGGGAGCAGACCAAGTTTTTGACAACTGCCAGGTAATCCTTTATTAAAAAAGCGTGTCGAGTTTGATACTAATCGACATTTGACAAAGGTTCATGTTAACAAGAAATATTCTAAGACTTCCCGGATACCTTTTATCTGTCCTTCCCTTTTATAATTGTTCAGACAATTTTTTTTCTGAATATGAAATTCACCTTTTCAAGAGTACAGAATTATTTCTCACTTTTTGCAAAAGGACCGCGAAAGAATAAATCCCCCCCCCCCCCCCCGAGCGGCTGACGTGGGCGATGATGGGAACATAAGGTGGAAATATGACGTCTGCAAATTGCCTGGAAATTTGATAAAAAAAGCCTCATTCAGTGCTAATTTTTAAATGTCTAAAAAAAGTTTAAACATAAAAAGTTTCAGTAACTGTCGAGATCTTGTTAACTGTTAAGAGACGTGACGGCACTTGATTATAAATGCCCGGGCGGCCCTTCAGGTGTGACTTATTCATATATGGGGATTAAATTGCAAGGCTTCCACCCCCTTTAATAATGTTTAAATTGTTATTTTAAAGCTCTTTTGAGCATCCCCAAGAAATCCGTGAATGATGCACTTCCTCCTCACTGATACCGGTTTTTTTAATATAAAAAAAAGAAACTAATAAGCTTCTTCCAGGGCACTAAACGTGCAGGGATGAACTATGGAACATTGCATAGACTATATTAAGTAAAAACAAATAAGACAGTTGCGAATATTACCATGATTAATATATTTTACATACAAATGAGAACCTTTTGAACTTTCCTATTTCAGTACGTCTTGGGACAGCTGCTGTTGACCTCCGAAATGCTCAAGGTCCCTACCTCAACATTTATCCATCGGTCTCTATTAACGTGACAGGTGAGATTATTGCCTGGGAGTTCTACGCCAAAAAAACCGGGATTATTTTCCTGAGTCTGTGGGACGTAGTGGGTGAGAATACATTCCGTCTCCACAACAAAACGAAAATCATTGTCGCAGAACTTGGGAGGCAGGTATGTCAAATATTTAACGCTAAAATTTTATTTATTAAAGAAACGTTAGGCAACGAACGATAACGCCCATTCAGGTTCATTAGCACAAGTAACCTGGGGCATAACAACTTTTCTTAGGCAATGCCAGTTCCAGTATAGCTTGTACTTAATAGGGTGTACCTTAAGCAAAACCATGAACATGATTAGGATATAGTCAAGCTGTTTCTCCATTTCTGATAAAAAAAAAATGGCTCTACAGATCACGTGGTCCTATGTTTTCACATGCCCCCGCTCACAAAGCCATGAACTTAAAACATTGCAAGGTTCAAAGGTTTGGCTTGTTCAAATTGGCTCTGGCCATTATGCCAGGTGTCCTTCGAAAAACTTTTTGTCTGATCATATGTTTGCTTACCATGTTCCCAGGTAAATCGACAGTATTAGTTCAATATTTTAAAAACATTGGCCAGTCAAAGACATGTTATTTAAATGTTTGTTTGAAACACCTTAGGGGTTTCTTTAGAGTCACTGCAATTGGACTCGGCTTCTGAGAATATGGGAACTTCAATTCTTAATTTTCCTGGCCTTTTTAGACTACAGAAACAACGTTGTCAATTTCTGGCTTCCGCGTATTTGTATAGTGCCATGAATCACATCGACAATGATGGTCCACGAGTGGTGCTGTACGGTATAATGTATGCCACGAGGTGCCGCCACTCACAGGGCATGCAAAAGGCATTTATGTAAAAGATATTTTGAATAATATTTTATTATGCATAATTATTAAATCGCCAGGTGAAGAGGTATTACATTATCCATTTGTTGGTTTGTTTGTCTGTCAGCAACCTTACGAACAAACACTTAAACACATTTGATGAAATTTGTGGAGGGTTGGAAAAACGGCCGATTGACAATCAAATTTTGGAAGTTATCTGATTCATCATAACATATGATTCTAAATCAATTCGGCCCACGGTTAAATTTTTATCCTGAGATCATATTAATTCGTGGATGGCTTTATATGGAAATGTTAACCACCGTGAAAAATATTTTCCAGGTAGGTGCAGCTGTACACACACCAAATCTGTTTCGATATAAAATATTCTGGCTTATGTATACAAGTAAGATGAGAACACAGCCTCAAAGTGTATATTATGTTATATATGCGTACCTTTCGTAACTGATGGGTGTGTCTCCTTTAGGTGTTTCTCGTGCCTGAAGGGGATCAGTATCAGGCACAGGTTGGCCAGGTTATCGGGGTTCACCATGATACCTCCAGTGGTGGGCGGATCATGCCCAGAGCTGCAGAGAACTGTTTCAATATGCAAATACAGCCTATTCTCAGCAAAGCCGTGTATAATGACAAGTTGCCTATCGGGGAAATCAAACAAGGCGTCGATGTAAATTATAAAAGAGTCCTTGCCGTCCTTGTACATATCAAGAAGACTGTTGGTAATAAGAACTATTATTATTATTGTTATTATTATTTTTATTGTTATTATTATTATTATTATTATTATTATTAATATTATTATTATTATTTTCTGCCAACAAAAAATACACTTGATTCTTTGACTCGGTGTCATATTTATTTAAACGAAGCAGGGGTATAAAAACAAGTCGAATAATCGTTGGATTTTATTGCATGGACTCTTTTTAAACTGTAACTCTGAATCCCAAAATCTACTCGTTTTGATTACTATTTTCGTATTATGTGCCACTGTGAAGCATTATGTGAACTGTCAGATTTGATGAGCACGTCACGATTTTGAGTTTATTTAGTGTATATGTACCCTGGATCTTATCACAGCGATCAATGGATGACCGCTCATTTCGACCAGAAACAGAGGAACACTAATATTGTCTCTTTACTTATATAATTTACCGACAAAAATAGCGGTAAAACATATTCTTTATTCTTTTAACTGTTTGGTATTCAATACAACTGTAATAACTGAACCATGAGTTGAATTGACGTAATGAATCGGTTATCGAATCGATTCGAAAACCCTTAACATTGTGGGCTAAGATGATACTTGTCAGGGATCTATAAATGCCATTTATTGCAGTCAAAGCTTAGTTTTATAACCATCTTCATTATAAAATTTTATTTTATTTCGTTTTTTTTTCATTATCATTGTTTTTGCAGCACCTGTTGTAACTCTAACGGGTCCTGGTCCCCTGGTGTCATCCGACAAAACCAACCCTCTGATCTGCTATGACGTTCCATCCAGCCCTCCAGGAATGCTAAGCTATCACTTTGACTGCGATGCCCCAATCATTAGCGCTATTGTCAATGTTACAATGACCGGTGGCTCCTGTTATGCGGTGTTGGTCTTTGGGACCGTCCGTACCGAGGGACAGGAAAAGCTTCACAGCCGCTGTCTTACCACCTACCAGGAAGAAGGTGACGTCCTGCGCTGCAGCTACGCTTGTATCTATGACCCGAAAGTAGATGGTAATGTCGCCACCGCCATTAATCTGCGTGTCCACTACCAGATGTCGTCCCGGATAAAGCTCTGCTCCATTGTAATATAAAGCATTTACACGAAACCCATGCTCGTATTTCTAGAGTGAGGTGTGTCAGAACAGAACAAATTTAAGATTTAATGTCCTCCAAAACCTTGAGTACCCTTAACTGACAAAATATCAAGGCTTCAATTATAATATCATCAGTCCGAGACGAAGAGAATGCACCAACCATATTACTATAAAAGTATGATTCAACTCGTTGTATACAGATTTCAAGATATTCGTCATGTAAAATCATATATTACAGCAAAGTTCCTTCATCCAGGCTATCAAAAAAGGACAAAGTCTTTATTTAATACGCCTTTCTTGTGGCCTAATTTTTTTAATCCCATCGAGATCCAAGAGATACAGAGATTATTTTTACACGAAATAAGCAGGAAGACGTCCAGGAAATTCATCCCGACCCACTGTATTATTTATATAAATAAAGTAACGCTAATTCTTTTGTGTCAGAACCGATACAGGTTTTCCGATCAGAAACATAATAATTCTTGTGTGAACTGAACACGGATTTGAGAGCTTACTGACACCGGGACCAAATTTTTTTTAACTGCCTCCACCAGCCTTGAATGAATGTTGTTTTTCTGGGCAACATTGCAAAACTACTCTTTAAAATGACTGGCTATATAAACGAGTGGACAAGCTGTGAATAGTTAACACTGATGAATAGAAGCGACAAGAACAGGCAGAAATACATGTATACACGTCCATCAAGGTGTCATGGATTAAGATAAAACTGCAGATGTCAGATATGTGTGTTGACTTTCCTGTCCCCGACGGGCCACAATTGCTTGACTACATACACTTTGAATTGAAACCCAAAACGTGTTATATCAGTGGTTTGGTCGGAAGAGTACAGTGTACTTGCACGGCTTCAATTTGGCTAGGCCACAATATAAAAATGTGTAGAAATATAACCCTACATACATGATATTACAGGACGACTTCGATTGTTCAAAACCCTGGGGATGGTACGGTTCTACGAATGTCGTTCTGGTGCGATGGAGTTATAAGTTAAATTTCACATTAACAATATCAATTTACACATCAGCATTATTGATGTCTCTCACACCGACACATGGCCGTGGCTTCTTTTTAATGTTTTCCCATAAATTTCCCCCATGTTTAACTATGCTTGTGCTGTAAACTTTCTTTGTTTATTCAAGTGTGTTCTGCATAAAATCAGTGTTTTGACATGGACCAAAAGATAAATAATATTTGGTTTTTACAACTGAAATGAATGTGGATTTAGCTGATGACTATGAATTTATTAAATTCACATACCTTGAAAAACATTAAAATGTCTAATGCAACTCATGTTCCAGCCGTGACATATTTTTTACATATTATACACATAACACAGAGTCCTTGCTTAATAGTCACAGCATCCGATGAACATAAGATATAAACTGCAAAAAAAAAATGCAGAACCTTCTTAAATCTCAGTAAAACCAGAAAATTGCAATGTTTGTGTTGGATGTATAAGTAATATGAACATTTCTTTTATTTTCTTTATCGTCTCAGGGAGATGTATGAAGTGAGATGTGAACGTAAAGTTTAAATGGGAAATGTAAAGTGGCGAAGTGAATTGGGTAAGTTTGATTATAAAGTGTGAACGTTCAGTGTGAATGTTTAGTATGAGGGTTAAGTATGAGTGTTAAGTATGAGTGTGAATGTGAGTGTTAAGTGTGTGTTCACTGTTTGTTAAGTGTGAGTGGTAGGTGTGGGTTTTAAGTGTGAAGTGTTACGTTTAAATGCGAATTTTGCAGTGTGTGATAAGTTTTAATTGTGAATGTGAGTCGCGAGTGCAAATGTAGAGAGTGAAGGTGATGTCAGAGTATGATATGAGATGTGTGAGGATAATATGTTAGTCTGAGTCTAAGGGAAGAAGTGTGTGTGACGTGTAACCATGTGGTGTATGGTGGAAACGGATAATGTGAGGTGAGAGGCTCATGTGAGAGTGTGAATGTGAGAGCGAAATGTTTAAGCGTGAAGTTTGAAGTGTCTTGAGTGTGTAGTCTGATTCTGATGTGTGCGATGAGAGTTTGTGTTTTGAGTGTAATGTCCGAAGTCGGAGTGAGAGGTGCGTCATGTTTAAGTAGTCAGTGTGCTTGTGCCTTGAGGAACAATATAAGGCTATTTCCAGTTATTTGGTAAAGGCAGCATATGGTCGTGTGTCATTTCATACTGTAAGAACTAAGGTTGTAGGTTCATCAAAGTATTGACCCTTGGGTCATCACGCTCAGCTGATTTGGGCCAGGGAAATATTTTTCAACTTAAAATGCTGTTATATTTGTTTTTTTATTAAATGCAACTATTTGTTCAGTAACTTTAACAGCAACACAAGTAAAGTTTCTAAATCGACCTAATTCTGGGTAGCCCAGCCGATTTTCCAAAGACCAAGGGGATGATGAAGAAGATCAACGGACAAACGGGTACGATTTGTGCCCTGTTAACTGCCACCGGACGACGGAATAAATGATGATCGCTATATCTCAGGTGACTTACAGTCATCTAAGCTAAGATTCTGCATAGACCGCAGAATATAGTTCTCCTTGACTGAGGATTTCCTACTAGATTTTGGTTGCGATCGATGGAAACTAATTGTTTGTGTTCGACTACGATTGTAACTAGTATGTCAATTTTTTTAATGTGGACATGACCTCAGGCCAAAAAGTACAGCAAGTGCTTCTAGTTCATTTGAAAATACATTTACCTTTTTCAACTGCTGTCAACGGTCTGCTTGATTATACAATTGTAGTCTCCCTGAGAAGTATAGCAGCAATATCTGCTTGACCTGCGTCTACAAAAATATCAGAGTCCCAATATGGATTAAAGTATTCAAGGACTGGTGCGTCAATAAGACAATCTTTCAGTGTCTTTATAGCATTATCATGCTTACTGGTCTATGACTACGGAGTGTTTTTTTATTTCAATTTTCTCAGTAGCTCAGTCAAGGTTAGGTTATTAGGAACAAAGCGAGATCCAAAAAGTTTAACATACCTAGTAGCCTAAAAATCTTGGCACGAAAGAATGATTATAATTGATTATTATGTAGCACAAGTGTCTTAATATACCTATACTGAATTGACTTTAGTCTGTCCCACAGTGTGGCGCCCATTCAAATGTGTTAAAATGCTATGAAACTAATGATGCATATATATATATATATATATATATATATATATATATATATACATAATTAACTAGAATTTAACTAAAATCCTATCTTTTAACATATTTTAGTAATTCATTAAAATCAATTTCCGGGAAAACAATCTATTTTTACATAATTGCAACCAAACTGATGAAAGCCAAGGTCGAACAACTACATTTAAAATCTGCTGATTGTGATTGTTGACCTCCTCTCTCTCCCCCTCCCCCTTTTTTTTGTTCCACCAGCTCGGGTTCCTCGGATGCTTAGAAATAAATAATGTTATTATTGTGTCAGAAAAACCTTTGGTATACACACCTGCTAGTGTACTTGTATTCACACATACATATATATACACACACAAATACCCACATATCTATATATCTATAACCACATACCAACACATATATGTATGTGCATATATATATATATAAATATATATATTTATTTATTGATATTACCATGTAATAATGTGTGGGGTGCCATGTTGTTTAATCCAACCATATCAACAATGGCAAACAGATGTATCCTATGCAAACAATAGAAGCTGCAAGTCATTACGTTTTAAAGAACCCCACCGCTTAATAAACAAAGCGAATACCTGAACACGTGTACACATCACAGAATGAACACCAATTAACAATAGATAAATTGATACACGCACCCAACGCTACTTTGACAGGCAAAAACAACACACTCAGTCATATGAAGAGTGCCATATAGAGTGCAGAAAACCAGCGGACAGAGCTAATAAAGATTTTAACACACCGGGGGGGGGGGGTTCCTATCGCAAAGAGCCTCCGAACACTCCACCCAGGGTGGTGTGTATATGCGATGACGTGGCGTGAATTCTTAAAGGTTTTTCCGCTTGTTTTATTGAGCCGTCTCGTCACATGTCACAGCTCCACTCTGACGGCCCACAACAGGCACAGTTTTTAGTCTTGCAAAACTAACACTTGAGTTTCTCATACTCAAAACATAGTGGGCATATAAACAATGACAAATTTAACGTAACTGTTCTTCACAGAGGCATCTGGTAAAATATTTAACATTCGAGAAATTATTTATGTGGTGACATATATAAAAATATGACCACAAAGAGCGCTATGTTGTGAAAATTCCATTTTGGTCAGGTATAAAACAAACACTATAAAATTTCCATTCTTGTACTCTTGAATTACCGTCAATTCCATGAAACTTAAACAGCCTAAAATGCCCTATTCCATGATTCCAACAGTCTCATTAAAATACAAACTTTTACACTATCGTGAATATATTCGGTACTATCTAAATTTCTCTCTTTTGATTTACCACTGGTTAAAGAATTTAACGTTTATTTGACCTGCATAATCTTTTTATGCAACGGGATTAATATCGATTTTTCGCCCAGACATATGTAAGAATCATTTGATTTTCAAGATCGAATAAATCTATTATAAATGTCCGGCGGGATGAATCTTCCTTGGGTTTTCTCATTATATTGTCTACTCTGCTTTATATAAAACATACTTCCCTATAATTATTAAAAAGAAACTGATGAAAAGACTGTTATTACAATCATTTGACTGTAAAAAAAAAATTAATAGTTCCCGTTCAGTTAATGATTCCAGTGATCTCTGTGATTTTCCCTGATATATATATATATATATATATATATATATATATATATATATTTATATATATATATATATATATATATATATGATCAAAGTGTTTGAAAGCTGCTATAAATTCATAGAATACATCAACGCAATATCGTCACTACCCGCAGGTTTCGTGCACTCTACGTGGTATTCCTCAGGTGACTGAGTTGTGTTGGTTTTATGTCTCTCCACGTAAGGCTGGGTTCATGTGTGTGATTATTTACGGATGATTGGTTTTCGTTGTGTGATGCTTGCAAGTTTAAAGATATTCGCTTCGTTCATTTAATGGTGGGGTTCTGTTCTCGTGTCAGCAATGGATACATCTGTTGCCATTGTTTACATGATTGGATCAAACGACATGGCATCCCAAACAGTATTACATTGTCCACAATCGCTAATTAACTAATCAATTGCACGAAACATGCGGCTAATGACACTAATGCATTGATGTATTCCATGAAATTATATATTTACACATAGATATAACTGTCATATATTCACGAATCAAACTAATCAAGCTCCTGTGAGTGTTTCTTCTTTCATGTTTCTTCTCCTTTGAACAATGTTTACCTTGTTATAATTACCAGACACATGTTGACTGATTTTACTCGCACACAGTACCATAAAAACATAAAACAGGTTAATAGGAGATTTTAAAAGTGTGTTCCGGGATGCTTTTACTTGAAAACTTTTGTATTCATCTAAATCAGCTAATAACGTAATATAATACGAGTAAACATATTGTCACCGAATTCTGAACTTGATAGTGAGGTGCCTTTAAGGAGAGGAACATGATCAATACTTAATGAAACGAAGTGCTTTATTCCATAAGCTGATTTTCATGCCGTTTCGGGTATGGCGAAAGATATTGTCCTCACAGGTCACACCTACCACCACATGTGCATATAAGAGTTTATATTTCTTCGCATATCAGGTCGCGCTAAGGTACAGATTTAACATCACTTTGGCCTGATATATGAGGAAAAGGATTGTATTATACTTTCGTATTCTTCCGTATATTTTTCCGTATATCGCACGTCAATGAGTGATGGTTTCAATTTTTTTTTGTCTTTCCCGGTATCCTAATCGTTTGAAATCAGAAGGGGACGTTTACACTTAGGTTGAGATCATAGACCAATGATGATTAAATAGTATGTCGTCCGTACGAGATAATATGACGTACAAGATAAATATTTTTTTTCTCTTATACCAGGTGTTAGCAATCTGCTTCCGTATCATATGTTATTAAAAAATGTACTAAATTTTTGTTCCTGGTCACAGCTACCCCTGGCCTGCACCACCCATATATGTACTTTGCGCCATTATCCTGCAAATGGACAGAGATCCTGATGGAAGCAGAAAGTGGTGCTACTGTGCATGGTCACCGAACTATATCCATTTGCAAAGTTCCAGAATTTGGCGTTTGGCCCTTCAGTGAATGCAAATGTGTGAGTACCCGGTCCATTCCTGACCCTTTTGAACAACTTATTAATATGTAAAACCGGACATAACGGGCTATCTGGAATTGCCACCAATGGCAATTCCAGTTGCCTTTGCCCGAACTGGTTGGTTTTTGACCATTTTTCAATATGACCCGGTACCTGTCCCCCTAAAAGATAAAATCTCCGCGCTTCATCACTTTTGAATCTCTTCATAGCAACGACTATTCCGGTATCAAATTTCATTTTCTCAACATAAGAAAAAACTTACCAAGAAACTACACCATAAAGCCAAGTTTCTATTCACGGAAAGATCCAGCCTGCCATAGATTCGTAATAAAATATCAGGAGTCATCGGACTAGCCTGTTTGGGGTATGCTGTTTTTGTCGTTCAATACCTTTCAATAGTAACTTAAACCCAAACCACTGACACAGATTAATATCATAACCGTTTGCTTTCTGCAGCATAACCACCCCACTAACATATTTTTTTATCGCTTTTACCGATTTAAATGATCTGCTCAAAAACGGTACATAAAGCCTTTAAATCTGTTCTACCACTGGAAAGGCTGAAAAATTAAAATATTTACAGAAAGAAAAGGAAGCTCTCCACTGAGCTAGGACATTTTTTGTTGTTCCCCATGCCAGTCCTATAGAATGACTATTGTGTGTTTCTTTCTTCAGCCGTTTGGACTGAACTGCAACAAACGCAGAATCTTACTAAAACATCACCTTTAATGACTACCAAAAATTTGAAAACCTAAGCAACTCTTTACCAATCATCCTTCTCTTAAGCTTCTGTGTGAACGGTATTCGTTTAAATTCCCTTCTGAAGCTGCCCCCAATATTCCATCTCGAAAGCAAGTCCGGAATCCTATTTCTAGAACCCTTTATATAACCCGCCTTCAACTCAAATTCCTACAACGCTGCTATGAACGTAATTTCTCTCACGCATGCTACCATAAAATGATCAGATGTCCTACAAGAGTTCACAACCTGTACTGAAGCTAGATTGTCAGAGTTTATTACAATTCTTTTCCCCTTTTGAACTGCTGCCCCATAACTTAAAGGCGAGCATTGCATTTCTAAACCATTTATATGACCTGCCATTTTCAGCAGATCCTCTGTCAATTTAAAATGCCAGTATTCCAGCTTGCCAAAAGCTAGGCCATCTTACCCTTGCAAGGAAGCATCCGTTGCAATAATTTGATCTGGTTCTATCCAGTCATTTGGCATCATTGAAATGCCGTTATACAAAGGTAGGAAATTCTCCCACCAGCACAAATCCTTGAAAAATTCTATACCTAGTTCAATGGGACGGTCCCTTTCCTGCACTTACCTCATTTTCTCAAGCATTCTGCTTATAAACAACCGGCCCGGTCTGACGCATTTAGCAATAAATTGCAGTTTCCCCACCAACGTTTCTTTCTCCCTCCTAGTTGCCTTACCTTTCCTTTTACAATCTACTACTTATTCCAGTGCTTGCTACATTTTTTCTGTATCCAACATAATTCCCAGAATTACCATTCTAGTTGAAGGAGCTACTGCTTTATCCCCTGCTTCTTCTATATATAGCTTCTCCTAAGAAGTCTGCCTAGCGTTTGAAAACCCACATGTGCTCTTTCCGGAATCTCTGCCCCACCAAAATCATCTAAATAATTTATCACACTGAAACCCATCCGGTTAAAAACATGCGAGACTGCATTTGTTGTCTTTTGACATGCTACAGCCGCTAAGCGCAGCCCCATAGGTAGAATGCTAGTCACATATAATTTCGAGTCCCATCTATATCCCAACAGGTGAATACTCCCGGATCTACCTGTAATTGCCGGTAGGCTCTTTTCAGATCCCTTTTGAACAATAAACAGCCTCCCCCCCCCCCCCCCCAATAAACAGCCTCTGCTTTTAAGTTGCGTAATTCATAACGATATAACAAGTTCCAGTTGCAAAAGCTGAACAAAATACGGTACCTGACCTTCTTCGATGTTTAGTGTAAACAGGCAAACGGGCGACTGACGTAATTTCTAAACTTTTTCCCACCCGCGGTATCTTTTCCGCGGGGATGTCAGGTGGGGATTAACAAACAACTATGCTCTGTTGTTAGGGACCTTTCAGTGTTTAAACCACGAAATATTGTGACGCTAAAACCTTAATTACACCCGGACATCCTCAACCATGTATGAGTGATGCTCACCAACGTACCTCCGTACGATGTGCAACAAACCTTGTTATAGCACCAACGTATGTGTTCCTGGCTAAATTATCAAATTTAAAATATTTTATTTTAAATATTCACAATTAATACATTCAGGGGATAAAAAAAACACAGATATGGGTTGTATGCCGTGGCCTAACACAGAATGGTGGAAATAATAATTATCAATGGGATAAGTGTCGTACATTGAAATATCAGCTGTATGGTTAATAAGATAATATATTAAATGCCAACCCGATATTTTGTAATGGTCATTCTCGGGACAAACGGTCATCATGTAAATGTCCATCCTGACCAATGAGGACAGAGAGTCAATTTAGCTTCGATTAAATAGTTTGAATGGAATTTCTCATTAGGATTTGTTAACATTCTTCTTTATAATTACTGGAAGGAAATGTGTTACCAAAAACAATGTTATAATTAAAATCGCAGGATTTTTCGAAACGAACAAGGCTTCTGTTCAGAAAATTATTCCACTGCTTTTGATTTGCAAATATTTTCTTCTTATATATCTTAGCCAACATTCTATCATTTTATATTAAACCCTAAAAATTCAACCTGACACCACTAGAGTATCTGCCGAACTCTGCATTCTGGGACCACCTTTCTCAGGAAAAATCGTGTTCAAAAAGAATCTTGTAAACTTTGTGTTCTACGTAACATTAATTTATATATTGCAACCTATTCTAGGGTAACCTGAAAACCGAATAAACATCTGTTTTCATTTGGCATTTTAAATACACTTGCATACTAAAGAGAGAAAACAAAATTACACAATGCGGTATACAAAGAAAAAGATATTATACATATATTGAGAGACAGCGTAATGACACAACCGCAGTCACCTGAGATACAGAAGTTGTTTGGTCCATATACATGCAGAAAAGGTCTACATATATGAGAGACCTATGATTTAGAAATTTAGATGAAATTTTTCGAAGCGGCAAAAAAGGTATGGCTGTTTGGTAAGTGTTTATGCGTCTAGGTGAAATGCGTATAAATACGTGAATGGTGTAATTGGATGATGTACCTAATTTAGATACACTTCAGGTTTACATGGCTGACTGATGGCAGCGCCTTAATGGGAGCTCTTAAAAAAAACAAGCAATATTACTACATATTATGGCAGAAAACTTAAATATAATAACGAGTTCAAAGAGTAAATCGGACTTATTCAATCAGGAAGCAGAAGAAATGGAGATGAAATGTATCGAAGCGGCAAAAACGAATGGTATATGATAACGCGTCTAGGTAAAATGAGTATCAATACGTGAATGGGATAGTTTGATCATGTACTGTCCTAATTTAGATACACGCGTAGATAATAGAGAGAAACGGAACAGAATTAGAACTAAAATAAGGTAGTTTTTTAACTGCAAAACAGATATATGATTCCCCTTCCTATGGGAACATTTCCACAGCATTCACAGATAATTTGTATATCGGCTCAATTGACCTTGAAGATTAAGGTCAAGTTAACCGGCTTTCGAACTCGTCTGAGATATTCGTGAAAACAATTTTAATTAAGATTTCTATTTAAAAATGTTTAGTCGCTGCATAAAGGGGTGGCGTTTTTCTGGTTTCAGAGCGCGATTTGGGAAGATAAACAAGGGAGTTTACTCTGAGAGTATCATACTGACAAATAAGATACAAAGGGGATATATGCGGATACATGTATAGGATGAAATCGATATAGAGTCGCAATTTAAAACACCTATTTGATTGACACCATGAAGGGGTAACGTAAGATACTGAAGGGTGGAAATGCCAAACATAAATGGAATCTTATTTGTACCTTGAAATATCAACTGTACCCTTAACAACTGATTATATCAAATACCGGTACATCAGGACTATTCCTCGACACGCGACCTTCAGGAGAATGACCGGGAAGTCCACATTACTGAGGAAGTGCATTGTTAATGAAATACCAAAATTAATATCACAAAATATGCTTGAAGGACACTAAAGCTGACTAAAAGTACCAAAAAAGGTCCAAAAACTATAATTATTTTATTGAACGTTTTACGGGTGTATGTGTGCAGTTCTTTATTTCCAAACATTACAATACTTTATATTTTAAATTCAGTTATTAAGATGTGCAAAGACAGGAGACTCTCATCCATGTGTTATGAATACTAACTCAAACGTTTCACTGTTAGGTTAAGCGGGGGCGGGATCTCAAAGTGCACTGCGAGTTGAGTCACATTAGAGGGTGGAAATAAATTAAAATGTGATAACATTTGTTCATAAAAATACCACCTGTACCATTAAGAAATGCATCACTGTATTACATGTCTATGTAGCATTTGATCAAGGCTCTTACAAGACATACGGTCTTTAGGGAAATGTCCATCCCGATCAATGAGATTATCATGACAATGGGGTATTGAACTTGAAATGTATACACTAGTATTGAGGAATATGTCGTTGAAATGCTAATTGATCAGCTGAATTGTTGAGTACTTTGATTAGATACCATACTGAATGATCCAAAAGGTCCGAAAGGTCCAAATGAGCTGTTAACGATATACCGGACAACATTATCCATCACTTCGTTGTAATCCTCGACTGGTACAAAATACGTAATTTAAGTTAAGAAGCTGATTGGCTACTTTAGTTAACACATTCTTAGAAGTGACTGAGGAACAACATGGCTTCTGTTCCGGCAATGGCTCTTCTTCTATTGATTACAACTGCTCCCGTTTTTGCAGAAGTATATGGTAAGGCGTTCTTTTTATTGTTCTTCGTTGTGTTTTTTTAGGATTGTTTCGACGAAATTCATGGGCGTTTCCATTTTGAACCATGGTAATGGAAGGTGCTCTGTCAGTGGTTGCCTTAATTGACATTTATGGGTTATATTCATTTATGTGTAAAAGTGAAATTATGTCTCTTGGTTAGACTTTCTCTGCTCTGTGATGATTCCCTGGAATAGTACAGTCCTGGTATAGTGAAAAATTCAGAAATATGTATACCATCAGAAATATCTCTGTACCAGCTACTGACTTTCCATACGCTCAGGGTTCATACCTAAACATTTACCCTGCGAATACTATCAATGTGACAGGTCATGTACTTGCATGGGAGTTCTACGCAAAACTGTCAGGAGTAGTGTACCTAAGCCTATTGGACGTCATAAGTAAGAAAACCTACCGTCTTCACAACAAAGCGAAAATCGTCGTAATAGTACCTGGAAAGCAGGTTTGTAAAACACAATGTCTCACTCATTATTAGACTGCAAATATATATGTATTAGCTCAATACATTAGTGAAGACTAACCCTTTTTAAAAAAATAAGAACATCTTTCCATGCCATGGCACATTCTATTTGCAAACCATTGAGTATTCACATAGGTATCCGCATTGGTATTTGAGTTCCCTTTCCTACCATGATTCTTGTCTGATGTGTTTAAATCATAATATGTTTACCTTTGCTTCCACTACTTTTTTATTAAATCTTAACCTGGTGTAATGATCATGTAAATCTTATCATGAATTTTATATATTTTAAGGCATTACCGTGTCATTTAAGGATTTTATATATACAGGTACTCATATCATCATATGTTTAGACGGCTCTACCTATTTCGTTTCGGTAGATATTCACCCTTCCTGCACAGGACAGGTACCAGGCGTCCGAGTTGATGGTGTTCAATATTCGAACCAGAAAGGTGGTGGCGTTATACCAGTGGCGAAGGATAACTGTTGTAATCTACAAACGAAACCTGTTCTTGGAAAGGCCATTTACGATAAAAAAAAATACCTTTGGGTCATGCTGTGCAAGGGTCCAACCCAAATGAATGGAGAGCTCTCGGTGTCCTTGTTCATATCGAGGCAAAGATTGGTAATCTTTTTATATTTATGATATCTGATATACATATGGCGAAGATTGGTAATCTTCCTCATTTATGATATCTGATATACATATCTGAATTTTTACATTATTTTTGACAAAACAAAAGATGGGTTAATAATTTAATAATAGTCACTACAACCCTTTATCAGTCGATCCTAAAGTATTTCCTATCCCTGCGAATCCTGAATTCTTATTTTCTGTACCATTTACATTTAAATATAATAATATATATTGAAATAATTATATAATAAAGATCTGCATTGAAGAGTTCTTGTACGTAGCCCTGGCGTTTAGTAGAAGAAGTAGTAGAAGGATCTGCTTTCGAGAAAAACTGGACAAACATGAGCAGAAATAAGGTCATGCCAACTTTTTTCGACCCCGGCATACCCGCATATGAGAGCTCTGTGGCAAGCCTGACGTGTCAACGTGACTGTTTGAAGTTATATATGATCGGAATTGTACCGCTTATAACTAAAATTATTAACATAAACTCAATTATTTAAAACTCCACCTTTTTTCGGCTGAGGGCGGCGGAACTTCTTAACCATTCATTATTTTTAAATACTTTTACGTAATGATTCTAACGCCACCGAGTGCGTTTAGATTTTTATGCGAAAACTTGTGCGTGCAGTAAATTTGAACTTATGCCTACGTAACATTTCATAAAGATTCATCAGAACCCCTCTTAGATGCAAGGTTTGCGCTAAGCAGTCGAAAGAAGTTTCTAGCACTGAATTTCGATATGTCACGTTGAAAACGGACCAAGAGTAAAATGGACATCATCAACAGTGGAAGCAAAACATTAATCACTTCTTAAATATATCACAATTAAACCAATAATTATATAATGTACAGTTAAACCTTGAATATCCGAATCAGATTTGGAAAATTTCATTTATTCGGATATTTGAGGTTACCCATTTAGGAAGTTCACCATTTTTTTCAATATGTAAAATATTACATATTAGACACACATAAGCCTACCATGATTCCATAAAAACAATTAATAGGTAATGCCAAAAATGTCATCTCATCAGAACATTTTTCTTAATTTAATGTTTAAATAAATAAAATGAAAACCAATGACAATAACTTTAATCTTTTTAAAGGAAATTAGCCATTTTCTGTATATACCTGCAGCTTGTAAAGAAGGGTAGCGTTTGTATTCAATGAATTCAATGGGTTTTTGGTCAAAGCATCCATAATGAATGATTGCGCCGGCAAGCTTAATATAAGTTAGGTAGAGCTGTAACTTACGGGAAATATTGAAAATTAATTACATGTTATCTTGTATTACGCACTTGTTTGATGCAATTGCATCAAAGCCTTATCTTAAACTCAAGTTATGTGAAAATCGTACAGGCTTCTTACCGAAGGTATTATTCGTTAAAATAAACTCCTACCAAACTTTGATTGAGTTTACCAACGGAGAAGCACAAGGAAATATTCCAAGAAAGATTAAAACAAGGATGACAGTATTACGTCACTACATCTACGGGTGATCGAATGAATGAATCCACCGTAACGCCTTAGCGACTTTAGCTCTCTAGAAATTAGACGTGTGGATCGGGTCATGTGCTATTCTTCACTGACGAGTGAACGCCACTGAGGAAGTTATCCTCCTGGTCACATTCGATAATTTGGGGGGAGGGGGGAATATTTTCTGAATGTTGAATTTCTCTTTTCTGATTAAAAGAGGTAAATTTAAGTTTCTCAATTCAAATTTCGGAAAAAACAAGGAACAGAAATTTCAGGATCCCCGGTACTAGTATTATATATGTTTCAAGTGATCATAATTTTCCCTTCCTCAACAATAAGACCAAACAAGGTTATGATAAAGATCTATGTAAGGATGAAGAGAACAGACTGATACAAAGTTAAAGGAAACAATACTCGTGAATAACTACTTAAACTACGTAGATGTAGTGGCAAAATGGATTGCATGAACTCCCGATCGTCTTTTCCTTTTAATGTAAAAACACTAAAAACAGAACGAGATGCCACATGTACCTCAACATACAATCATATTTTTTTTTTGTACATTTCTAAAAATAGAATATTCTGCGCTCCATTAAAATATGAGACTTCCAATAAATCCATTTACATAAAAAATGTGTGTTCGGACAATTGATTTATAAAAATCCGTATAGTTAAATACAAAACAGATTTAATCATCCCTAGCGGCGTAAACTTCAGCGGTGAATTTCCAATGACTTCTAGTGAGTCTTCCTTAAATGTACTTAAATATACAAAATCTAACATGTTAGTGACCTTCATCTGTGAAGTTTTTTTTTTTCTTGCGCTCTGTTTTCAGAACCTGCTGTGACCATAACTGGCCCTGGTCCCGTGGTGTCATCTCCAAAACTAACCCTCTGGTCTGCTATGACGTTCCATCCGGCCCCCCTGAAAGGCTGAGCTACCAGTTTGACTGCGATGCCCCAATCATCACCGCGGTGGTCAGTGTAACGATGTTGGGAAGCTCCTGTGATGCGGTGTTGGTCTTTGGGACTGTCCGCAGCGAGGTACAAGAAAAACTTAACCGCCGCTGTCCTACCATCTTCCAGGAGAAGGGTGACGTCATGCGCTGCAGGTACGCATGTACCTATTACCCGAAATCAGACGGCTATGTGACCACCGCAGGTAATCTGCGTATCCAACACCAGGTGGCGTCCCCGATAAAGCTGTGCGCCATGGAAATATAATTCATTAACTGGTTTATTTATTAGTATTATTAGGAATTAGTATCATTGACCTTGGAATTATGAACTGCTGTCACATTGTTATCAGAGACCTAGAGAACGGTATGCCTTTTGTATGGAAATACAAACGGATCACTTTTTAAATAAGAGTAAAAACAATGTCCTTGCCCAATGAAGGTACATGTGAATGTAGTACAGACCATGGTAAAATTTACTGTCCGATTTTTGTTCACGTACTGTTATCAGGTCGGTTATGTATTAACTGGATTCCTCAGAATGGACATGATTGTTGAACTTTAAACAGATTGACAGGTATTGATCTATACGCTTGATTAATATTTAGCATAGTGTTATAAAATAAATTCATAACTATCCTTATTTGTTTTTCAGATGTATGGTGTTTTTGCATACACGACCAATACGGAATTTGCATGACATAGCGCTCTTTTTTGTTTTGTTTTTAAATATGTTCTATGTAAATGATTTTTTTTAATGTTAAATGTTTTTCCCAGATGCCTCTGTAAAGAACAGTTAGTTAAATTTGACATTGTTTATATGCCCACTGTTCTGATTATGAGAAACTCAAGTGTTAAGTTTTGCAAGACTTAAACCTGTGCCTGTTGTGGGCCGTCAAAGCGGAGCTGAGACATGTTGCCAGACGACTCAATAAAACCAAGCGGAAAACCCTTTAATCTTCATGCCACGTCATCACAATATATAAGTATGCATCATCCTGGGCGGAGTGTTCGGAGGCGCATTTCTAAAGTAAATTGCACCTGTACATATATGTATATGGACCGTGAGTCTGAATAATGCATTATCTTATCTTAGCTAATATATATGTCAGAGACGAGATTGAAATCCAGGCGGATTTTAAATTCGCCTAGGCGAGATTGCGATTGTGATCTCGCCTAGGCGAGATTGCAATTGTGATCTCGGCTAGACGGATTTTAAACTCGCCTAGACGAGATCACAATCGCAATCTCGCCTAGGCGAGATTAAAATCCATCATGGAGCAGGCCAGGATTTTAATCTCGCCTAGGCGAGTTTAAAATCAGTCTGGTGTCATCCAGGCGAGTTTAAAATCTGCCTGATATTACTTAGGCGAGTTTAAAATCTGCCTAGGCGAGATTAAAATAGTGATCTGATCTAATTTCCTAATATATTAAGCATTGTAATTGACATATGAAAGATGTTTTCAGTCGGATTTTCAATATTTTAACACTGAATGGTTATATATAGTTAAAAGGTAATATGTTTATTAATATTTACAAAATATTATAGTATTAATGTAATAATTAACTTTTTTACAGTAAAATAATAATTATTCATGTGATAATTAACATTAATTTTGGAAACAGAATTATGAAATAGATATTTGATTATTATTTGCACCTTTGATGTGTTTCATGTGGTCTACAGCATCCTTATCATACCAATTATTTGCTAAACATTAATTAATCTTTATTTTTTTCTCCAGTTTTCTTAACAACCTTGTGATTGTAAATATCACTAATAATTTTTACAAAAAAAATAATTTGTAATTGTATTTAAATATATGGCAATTAGAGAGTAACAAGAGGTATACTGAAGCACACTTATGAGATATTATGAAGAGCAAATCTGGGGGAAAAAGTCATCCACTTGCATATTGAATCAATCATAGATAGATAGATATACAGATAGATAGATTAGTCTAGATAGCTATTACTTCACTTTTTAATGAGTATATTACACATTAACATAAACAATCATCCTATTTGATAATTCTTACAGGACAAACAGAACAAATTAGTTGGTTGATCTAGTTCAAATGTTTCTTTTCACCCAGGTATTCAACACTCAACAGTCAAAACATGTACACTTATGGTACAAAATATGCAGGGTATCAGTATATATGATGGACTTTGATACACCATCCTTTTTTTTTTTGGTAATTAAACATCATATGAGAAAAGGTAAAAGTTGATACACAGATGTATGCATCAGACATGGGGTAATAGTAATAAGTAAAAGTAATAGTAATAGACTATTACAGCTTTTTCCATGTAATAGTAATAGTAATAGTAATAGACTCAAAAATTTGAGCTGTAATAGTAATAGTAATAGAAGCAGGAGGCAAAGTAATAGAGTAATATATATTACTTTCTATTACTTCCTGTGACCCCCTTGATCATGAAGCATATCAGCAGATAATGCTGAACAGACTCAGTTCTTGTCCAGTGATTGCCCAGGATGTGCCTTTTGTTGAGGCAAGCATGGGGAGCTGCCATACAGCTGGTGACCACTGGTGCTAATTACATAAGAGTACTGGACAGATAAGTTACCTAGCACAATCTGACCTTTTATTACTAAACCATGGATAAACAGAGGCATGTTTGATGTTAAGAGTCAGATAAATAGTGTATTATTATTGTGACATGTACATCTTATCCTACATCCATCAGTCCATAAGCATATTCTGAAATGGATCTTGATTTGTTTTCACCAGCCAGTTTGCATTTTAATAATACAGATTGCAATAACACACATTCAAGAAAAATATAATATAGAACCAGATACAGTGCAGACCCAAAATATTTATGATAAGCTTACGGTGTTTTCACTACCCATAAATTATAAAAGCCAATAATGCTATGAACTCATACTACAATCACTTGGATAAATTTAACCTACAAGCACATGTATTATCTAGTTAATTTATATACATATTCTTTTAAAACTATTCTTTTAATATTTGTCTGTTATTTTATAGTACCAGTTTTGCAGACCTTCATTAATTTATATTTTGAAAATTAAATGAACCTATTTTTCATGATATTAATTTATTTGATTAAATAATTTAAGAACATAAATGACTGTTCATATTTTATTATTTTATAACTGAATTTTGATATCAAATAATTATGAGAATCCTGTTATGTGCAAAATTAAAAGTTCAAAATTTTGTAATACCAAATTTATTATGAAAGTGATTTAAATAATATTTTATTTGTTTTGTAAAATTGATGTAAGTTTTAATATCTCTCCACATTCCTCAGTAAATTTTCCTATGCTGGTTTTTTTTCTGAAATGAAGAAGGGCCAGCTTGAGGAATAAAGGCCACGCATGCTACCAGTATAGTGAAGTTTACCACCTCTCTGTCCACTCTCAATATGTACTATGCAATGGAATAAAACATGGCATCACATCTAACTGAACATACACCTGAGAAGATGGGGTACATTTGTCTCCAGTTTGGTTCTGTCCAGAATTGTTATGTAAACAGTATTTTTACTGAATATATTAAAAAGGACTGGGAAACGGGGCACTGTAGCCCTGCATAAATTCCTCTCCTGATACATACATGAAGGACTGAATTATCAGTTTTGATACTAAATAATAATATGCAATAATTATGAATAATTCCTCTGGTGACAATTTTAAGATACACTGAAAGTCTTTATGTATTGGCTACGAGAAAGAGGATGAAATTTAAACTAAAATATGTACTATAAAATAAATTTATGTGAAATATAACATGTTCAAGTATACATATAATTATAAATCAATATTTTACATATGCCAGGACCTTAACATTGATTGGGTTGCTTTAAAGTGACATGTTTTCAAGAGTTCATGCAATTACCTTATATTTTCTACTTGAAACACCCCGATGACGATCATTGAGGTTTCAAAATATAAAAGAACAGAAATAAAAAAGCTGAAATGATAAAGATCTTGAGTATCATTAATGTGTCTTTAAGGGACAGACACAGTATAAGAAATTGTGTATGTAACTAGGTGATATAGGTGCTTGTAATATTATTTATACATGTGATTGTAGTGCTAGTTTATTGCACTCTTGGCTGCGCAAGGTCTAGAATCCTCCAATCAGTTTAAGTTATAGTAATAGTAATATTAATAGATACCCCAGTAATAGTAATAGTAATAGTAATAGAAGGTAAAATGTGGTAATAGTAATAGTAATAGTAATATCAGAAATTGAAAGTAATAGTAATAGTAATAGTAATAGAACAACTGTAATAGACCCCATGTCTGGTATGCATGTGAATATTTCTTTGTCTTATTTAGTCTTTTCTTATAATGTATATAATATTCATTTGATCTTTTTTTTAATGTTTTGTGAGGCATTTTGTGAAGCTTCAATATTTATGTAGACTGTGTTACAAGATAACTGCCTTTTTTTGTATTATATCATATCAGAAAAAATATGATTTCTAGTTTCATAGAGTAATAGATCATTTATGCATGTGAACATGCATTGAATTATATTGATAAAAAATAAATGAGCTATGTTACTTTTGTCTTTTTTAAAATACTACATTACTAATATTACTAATACCAGTTTCCCTTCAAATTAATATTGACAACAAAATTATTATGTAAATGATCAGCATCAGCCCACATCATATATCATTTGAATATGCCATATACAATACCAATGTAAGTTTCTTATTACCTAGTTTTTAAATAAAAATATAAAATAAAAAAATTAATGTTAATTATTACATAAATATTATAACATTCTGTAAATATTATTAAATATATATAACTTGTGAACTATACATAACCATATTAATAAAAAATATATAATATAAAATATTTCATTTCCAAAATTAATGTTAATTATTACATTAATAATATAATATTCTGTAAATATTAATAAATATATTACTTGTGAACTATTCATAACCATTCAGTGTTAAAATATTGAAAATCTGACTGAAAACATCTTTCCTAAGTCAATTACAATGCATAATTTATTGGGAAATTAGATCAGATCACTATTTTAATCCCGCCTAGGCAGATTTTAAACTCGCCCAAGTGATATCAGGCAGATTTTAAACTCGCCTGGATGACACCAGACAGATTTTAAACTCGCCTAGGCGAGATTAAAATCCTGGCCTGCTCCATGATGGATTTTAATCTCGCCTAGGCGAGATTGCGATTGTGATCTCGTCTAGGCGAGTTTAAAATCCGTCTAGCCGAGATCACAATTGCAATCTCGCCTAGGCGAGATCACAATCGCAATCTCGTCTAGGCGAATTTTAAATCCGCCTGGATTCCAATCTCGTCTCTGACATATACATATATATACACAGGATTATTCGTTTCTCTTGATGTTTCTACCGTGTTTCATCTTTCATTTTTCTTCTCCATTGTTAATATTTGTTTGTACGTCTGGTCTTGTTATGACAAACAAAAACATGTGAACTGTGCTTTCCCCTCACACATAACCATAAACTTAAAGAAAGGTTGATCGCAGATATTAAGAGTAGCTGGTTTTTATTGAAACTTTTGAATTCAGTCAAAATGAGCTGATAACGTGAGATTATACATGCAAACACGTTATCGACACTAAATTCTGATCCATAAGAGTCATTTATTGAGGTGCCTGTAATACAGAGATGTCCATTAGGTGCCAAATTTATATATTATGAAAGGAAGTGCTTTATCCCGTATGTTGAATTTTATGCCATTTAGAGTATAGCGAACGAAATTGTGCTTACAATTGTTACACCTACATGCACAACATATGAGTTTATACTTATTGGAAAATCAGATCAATCTAAGGTACACATTTAACCACCACTTTAGCCTGATATATTGTGGTTGGCTTCATATTGGCGATTTCTCCATTTTTAATGTTTCGCGAGGGTTTTATTTTCGCGATCTCACCAGAACCTAAATCAAATCTTTGATTAAGCCATATAAAATGAGAATAAGTCATGAGTCTGTAATATTCTCCTTATACAACGATGGGCCCGTACAAACAGCCCATGTGGTTTTGTTCAAATTTGAGGAAACGTTTTCCCTATACCTGCATGGATGTAACTTTTTATAAAAATTTCTCACTTTTCTAACCTATTTCCATATTGACTACACTAAATAAGAAGGACATACTTTAGTATGAGGAAGGAATTGTATTAAATTCCCGTATTCTTCCGTCCCTGATTATATAACACGTCAATGAGTAATGAATTTTAATTTTCATCATATTATTTCATCTTCACGCCTACCCCTGGACTGCACCACTCCTGTATGTACTTTGCGCCATTATCCTGCAAATGGACAGAGATCCCGATGGCAGAAGAATGTGGAGCATCTGCGCATTATAACTGAGCGACATCCATTTTAATACCTGTGAATTTACTATTGATGAGAGTGGATACTGGTAGGCATCCGCGGATTTTTAGGCCGCATTCTTTTTTGAACCAATAGGCTCTGTAACAAAAAGATTTAAATATAAATCTGATAGTTTTTGGCTGAGGCAAACGTATGGTTACAGTTTTTCATCGTAACATAGTACAAGCCACAAAGGCTACATAATAATTACAATCAGAGGATTAACACAATACATATTGTGGGTTGTATGCAGTAAGCGGTGGTGTTGGCGTACCTAGAGTTGTTATATCGAATACCAGTATAAGATTAAATCAGGACTGTTCCTGGACACGCGACCTTCAGGAGAATGACAAGAAAGTGAAAAGTATAACGGAAGTACATTGTTAATTGAGTAATAAACTTAGTTTTAACTTAGTGTATATAAACCAATAAAAAGTAATAGTTCAAGATAATGAAATCCGAAGTTAACCTGGAGTTTCAGGTAACGTAAACGCAAAATAAATTAAACGTAAACAAGGCGTAAACTTTAAGATTCGGGTATAGTAAACGCAAAGTATATTTGTATACATTTATATACATATTTAAGCTAACGTAAACCGGGCTTAACAAGTATTAAATTCCTCTTGTTTAATTATAATTTAATGGACACTTACTTTAACTAACCCAGGATTATAAATAAACCCGTCTTAAACTTGGCAACACTCTTTTCGTTTAATCTCTCAGAAGCGAACAGTAACTAGGAAATTTAATTTAAAATTATAAGAGTATATTTGGAGTTTCAGGTAGAGTAAAAGTTACTGAAATCATGCTTATATCGCTCAATTTAATGTTCATTAGGCCCAAAACAGTCTAAAGCGAGCGTCACGCGCGCGACTAGCGACAAATTCAAAACACTTAAGGCTGTCTCACACCGAATGCGTCTGAACGAATATGACACAAACAAATATTTCTGTCGTTCCGACAAATCCTGTCGCATCCGAAATTTCTTTCACACATATATATATATATATATATATATATATATATATATATATATATGACCTATTCGGAAAAATGTCGAATAGTTGAGAACTTGTATTTTCTCATTAATTTTGTAATTAATAATAATTAATATTAAAGTTTATCTTTGAGTGTACTGACTGTATAAGTAAAAATTACTAGGCCTTGCTAGGTACCCCCTATAGTCATGAGTTCACAGGTGACATATATTTATAACACTGACTGAACCCAGATTCCCATTTCAACATGCCTTTAACAATAAGTGTGCAACCTGTTGTTTCAATAGAACAGATTCCGTTGCAACACCTGCTTAACAAGTTAAGTTAAAGTTTGAATCACTAGTTTAGTTTGATTTCTATTTGATTTTCAAATCTGCCAATATTATTAGAACAGTCTGCCCAAAGCTCTGATACTTCTGTTTATATGCAAAACGTTAAACTAAAAATAATACTTTATTAATAATACAAATGAGTTGTGTCATGTTGTTTCATGATTTTTTTTTAATTTATCGCGGAACATTTTATTTTGGGGGAGGGGATTGGTTATCAACACTAAGTCCTGGATAATGTTGCGTATTTGTGTACATAATTACATTCTCTTGTTTTCCTGTATTCATCAGGACACTTAAGCTTGATGAAAGATTCAAAAAGCTCGAAAATTATAATAATTTCATTGAAAGTTTTACGGATCTGTTAATTTGTGCATTTCTTAATTGTCCAAACATTACAAAGCTTTATATAGAAACATCAATTATTAAGTTGTGCACAGTAAGCACAACCTGTTATGAATACCCACACATACGTTTTACTCTTATGATAAGTTGAGAAGTGAGGTCTTCAAACTACACAGCGGGGTGAGTCGAATTAGTGGTGGTAATAAATAAAATATTAATATATAAATAATAAATAAAATATAAATGTGATAACATTTGTAGATAGAAACACCTGTATCATTAGTGAAGGCATTACTGTATTTCATGTCTATGTAGTATTTACTCAAGGTTGTTACAAGACATACGGTCTTTAGGGAAATGTCCATCCCGATCAGTGAGAATATCATACCAATGAGGAATTAATCTTGAAATGTGTACATTATAAATGAGGAATATGCTGTTGAAATGCTAATTGATCAGCTGATTTTTTAAGTACTTTGATCATATACCACACCGCATGGTCCGAAAGGTCCAAATCAGCTCTTAACGATCAGCGGGAAAACATTGTTCTTCACTTCGTTGAACTTCAAGGCTCATACAGAACACATAAGTTTAGTTAAGAAGCTGAAGGGGTGTTATTAACACAGTCTCAGAAGTGACCGATGAACAACATGGCTTCTATTGCACTACTTCTTTTGGTTACAACTGCTCCTGTATTTGCAAAAATATATGGTAAGCCGTTCTTTTTAGTAGTCTTCGGATTGTTTTTGTTAAGGACGGGTTCGACCAAATTAACAGAAAGTCTCTCTCACTGGTCGCCTAAATTGATATTCATACGTTATATTCATTAATGTTAAAATATGTCTCTTGTTTAGAATTCCTCTGTTCTTTCATCATTCTCTCTGATAGTATAGTCCTGCCGTAGGACGCTCGTATTAGAGTAATTATCTACATGTATATCAATTTCCCCTTTCGTTTGGGTGTATTGAACCATGTGATACATCTCTGCCTGTTTAAATTCATAGATCCTGTTTCTTTATTTTCACTAGCCCTCAAAGAATCTTTCGACAGTTACTGCCCACGCTAACTTTCTCAACACATGGTTTTCCCAGTTTTAAAAATATACATTTTTTTATGTAAGTCCTTATGTTTTATGCCCATGATATAATTTTGCAAATCCCTTCAATCTTCAATATCATGCCAAAGAAATGAGGGATACTCTTAAGGTATCATTATTGTTTGAATTCTACATATCTTTATATATTCATACAATGTGGATAATAAACTTCCTTTTCCGATTATATATATGTATGTATATATATATATATATATATATATATATATATACATATATATATATATATATATATATATATATATTCCATTACCTGTTCTTTACAGCACATATCACCGAACGGACCCCTGCTATTGACTTTCCATACGCCCAGGGTCCTTACTTAAACATTTACCCAGCAAATATACTATCAACCTGAGAGGTTATGCACTTGCATGGAAGTTCTACGCAAAAATGTTAGGAGTAGTGTACCTTAGTCTATGGGACGTCATAATTAAAAAAAAACCTACCGCCTTCACAACAATCCCCCGAAAATCTTCGTATCCGTACCTGGAAAGCAGGTTTGTGAAACATACAATGTCTCTCCCATTAAAAGTTTCCAAATTTATATGTCAAGGTTGGGGTAAAAATACAGTGTGCCAAATACAAATAAAATTATAAATACGATAGCTGGTCCAAATACAAATACAAATACGAATGACTGAAGATAAATACAAAACAAATACAGAACATCAAACGCAAATTAATTACAAGTACACAATGTATTGGTTGTACAGAAAATGTATTAATTTTCAACACCATAAATATTCATGTCTCACGGGGGAGTGAAGCATTTGACTTGATGCTGTCTTTTTGGTTGTTCAGAAGTTAGGTAGTAGTTATTTTTTAATTATGGCAGATATGAAAATGTATTTAGACATATGTATTTGCACAGTATTTGATAAAATACACAAAATATTGAGATCGAATACAAAAACAAATATTATCAGTTTGAACAAAACAAATAAAAATACATACTTTGACTGTATTTAAATAAAAAGACAAATACAAATACGTTTTTGACCCCAATGATAATATATGTAAAATCGCAATACATCTGTGAAGACCGACTATTTTCTAAGAATAAGAACATCTTTCCATGCCATGTCACATTCTATTTGCAAACCATAGAGTATTCACATAGGTATCTGAATTGGTATTTGAGTTCTCTTTCTTAATATGTATCCTCTGATGTGTCTTCATCATAAAATTGTATTCTGTTTTTTTGTTTCCTCTCCTTGTTTATTAACTCTTTACCCAGTGTAATGATAATATAAACATTATCATGAATTTTATATATTATAAGGCAATACCTTGTCATTTAAGGATTTTATACGTGCAGGTACTTATATCATCATATGCTAAGACGTCTCTACTTATTTTGTTTCGGTAGATATTCACCCTTCCTGCATAGGACAGGTACCAGGCGTTCATTAACCAAGTCATCGGTGTTCACTACCCGAACTCTATAGGTGGTGGTGTTATACCAGTGGCGAAATTTGACTGTTGTAATCTACAGACGAAACATGTTCATGGAAATGCCAATTATGATAAAGATTTGCCTTTGGGTCATGCTGAGCAAGGATTCAAGCCAACTGAAAGAAAAGCACTCGGGGTCCTTATTCATGTCGAGGTCATGATTTGTAATCTGTTACATTTCTGATATCCGATCTACATGTCCTTTTCATGCAAATCCCGAATTTTCTGTACCATGTCAATTTAATTTTGGAATAAATCATATAATAAATAACTGTATTGAAGAGTTGCTGTACAAACCCCTGACTTTTATTAGAAGAAATTGTAGAAGATAAAGTTGTGGTTCTGTAACCGGCGTACAAAACGGCCAGAGAAAACCAGTCATGGTCACGAGGTCTTATTTTCTGCTCCTACAGCTCCATTTTAAAACAGTATAAAGCTTAATTCGAATATTTGATATCTCTATATCTTCAGTTATTGTTCACAATAAAGTAAAGCCTATGTAATTAAGTTTATTTATCTAAGTTGAAGGGGAGGGATGAAAGCCATGTATAAAAGCATTACTGTCTGCATAATAGTTCCATAAAAAATGTAATTTATTTGTAATTCGCCAATGCAAATTGTGCGTCACTAGGTTCTGATGTTTCTGAAAAGGGTCTCCATGGGACAAAAGATACGAAGCAACAAAGTCATGCCAATTTTTTTTTTTCGACCCCGGATAACAATAACCAAAACGGATTCTGAAGCGTGTCAACATGACTGTTTGAAGTAGCGTATGATCGGAATTGTACCGGATATAACTGAAAATATATACGTGCACTCAAGTGTCACTACATCTACCTGTTTTGGCTGAGTGTGGCGAAACTTTTAAACCATTCAATATATTGACATATTTCTAACGCCGCCGACCTGCATTAAAGTTAAACCTCCGCTTGCGTTACATTTAATAAACAATCATCTGGAACCACCCTAGATGTTGGCGATAAACAGTCTAAACTTGCATCTAGCACTGCATTTCGAACTGTCGCATTAACATCGGATTGAGGTTCAAATTGACATCACCGGCGAGCACAAAAAGCAGAGTAAAAAAGGTCCAAATCATCTTTTCCTGCTTATGTAAAAAAAGCACTAAAAACATAGCGGGAAGCCAGATGTACCTTAATATAAATGTTGCTTTATATTTTTGTACATTTCTTAAAATACCAGAATATGTGTTTCATTGTTATGCCAGACTTCCATTAAATCCGTTCACATGTCAAATGAGTATACGCACAATTCATTTGTGAAACCAATTTAGGTTAATATAGATCAGAATTAACACAACCATGGCAGCGGTAAATACAGCGACGAAACTTCTCATTACCTCCACTAAGTCCACATTTAAATTTAATTTCACAGAATGTGAAGTTGTTTTTCGATGTGCTTTCAGAACCTGCTGCTACCGTGACTGGCCCTGGTCCGATGGTGTCATCTCATTAAACTAACCTTCTGGTCTGCTATGAAGTTCCATCCAGCCCTCCTGGAATGCTGAGATATCATTTCGCCTGCGATTCCCCATTCATCACCGCTGTGATCAATGTTACATTGACGGGAGGCTCTTGTGATGTGGTGTTGGTATTTGGGAACGTCCGACCCGAGGGACAAGAAAACTTCACCGCCGCTGACGTCATGCGCTGCAGCTAAACATGTACATATTACCCGGAATCAGACGGCTATGTGACTACCGCAATTCATCTGCTTATCCACCAGTTGGTGGCGTTCCCGATAAAGCTGTGCGCCATCGAAATATAATTCATTAACTGGGATCGCCTCTGTCGAATAAAAATCTTTGACCATGGACTTAGGAACTGCTGTCAAATTGCTACCATAGACCATGAGAGCGGTATGCCGCTTGTATGGAAATACAAAGAGATAACGCTTTAAAAAGGAGTAACAATACTGTCCTTGTCAAATGAAGGTACATGTGAATGTAGTTCACACAATGGTATAATTTACTTTCCGATTTTTTTTTTTACATACTGTTATCAGGTCAGTTGTATGTTAACTGGATTCCCCAGAATGGACATGATTGGTATATTTTGTGTTTTAAAGGGTATCATAACGTAATTAGTATTACAAGATGTGACTAGATTGATAGGTATTCATCTACACGCTTGCTTAATACAAAACATAATGTTATATTAAATTATCCCTATTAATCTTTCAGATTAATGGTGTTTGTTTTATAAACGACCAAAACGGACTGTTCACAACATAGCGCTCTCAGTGATCTTGTTTTTATATATATGACCTATATAAAGAATTTCTCGAACGTTAAATGTCTCTCTGAACAACAGTTACGTAAAATTTGACATTGTTCTATGCTCATAATTTTTTTTTAGAAACTCAAGTGTTAGTTTTGCAAGACTAAAACCACTGCCTGTTCATGGCCGTCCGAGCGGAGCTGAGATATGTGACGAGACATGTGACTCAATAGAAACAAACGGAAAAGCTTGAAGGTTCTTGCCACTTCAACGCAATATATAAATACACTTCATCCTGGGCGGACTGTCCAGAGGCGGATTACGAAAGGAAATCCGTGTATGTGAAGACATCGATGCATTATTGTCTCCATCCGCAGGTTTCATGGGCTCTATATGGCACACTACATGTGACTGAGTTGTATTGGGTTTTTTCTGTCCAAGTATCGTTGGGTTCATGTGTGGGATTTTTTTACGATTTATACGTTGTCATTATGTGATGTCTCCACGTTTTAAGGTATTCGTTTTGTTATTACGCTGTGGGGTTCTTTTGTACGTAATGGTTTTTTAGCTTCTCTTGTTCGAATAGGATACATCTATTAGTCATTGTTGACATGGTGAGAAAATGTCACCCAAAACAATATTAAATGGTAATTTAAACATAGATATATATATATATATATATATATATATATAAAAGATTATTCGTTTCTTTTTATTAATTCGTATTCATCTTTCATTTTACTTCTCTACTGCTAATAATATTTTACGCCTATTCTTATCATGACAAACAGATTTATGTGAACTTGTATTTTCCTTTCACACGGATCCATTAACATATAAAACAGGTCAATTGGATATATTTAGTCCGGATGGTTTTCCTTGAAAACGTTGTTCTTCATCTTTATTTGATATTTGAGATAGTACATGCCCGCGTTATTGACACTGAATACGTAACAATAGGAGTCATTTATTGAGGTGCCTGTCATAAAGACATGCCCATGAGGTGCAAGATTCATATATTATGAAACGAATTGCTTCCTTCCATAAGTTGAATTTCATGCCATTTAGAGTACGGTAAACGGTGTTGTACTCACAATTGTACACCTACATGTACAACATATGAGTTTAAACTTACTGAAAAATCAGATCAATCTAGGGTACACATTTAACAACCACTTTAGCCTGATATATGAAGAAAAAAAATTGTATTAAAGTACCGTAATCTTCAGTCCCATATTATTTTTACACGTAAATGAGATGAATTTTAACTTTCTTATCGTCTTTTCCTTTGTCCCACTGTTATATATCGCTTGTACATATCAGCTGGCCGGCTGTGAAGTATGTGGCACTAACCCCAGAGACCGATTGTGTCGTACGCACTTGATAGTATGACGTACAAACAAGATAATATGTCCAGGCTACCCATGGACTGCACGTCTCCTGTATGTAATGGAGGGATATCCTGACGGAAGCAGAATGTGGTGCGACTGCACATGATCACTGAGCGATATCCCTTTCAATACCTGTGAATTTACTATAAATGAGAGTCGAACCTTGTCAGCATTCACTTAATTTAGGCTGCATGCTTTTTTAAACCCATAGGCTCTGTGACGAAAAGATTTAATGATAAATGTGTCATCCTTTATAGTATGCTGAGGCAATTGTATGGTTATAGCTTTGCATAGAAACAAGGTACAAGCAACGGAGGCGATATGATAATTATAATCTGAGGATTAACACAATGCATATGTGTATAATAAAATGGCATGAGGAGTTTGGTGCATTTTGGCTGTGTGTCCCATTTGAAATATATCAGGAATTATAGAATGGGTATTGGAACCAACCAAATGATTTGCGAACGATTTCTATAAAGGCAAGCAACTCAAGAAGAAATACAGATTTGATGTTCTTCTTTATTAGATCAGCGGTCTTGCAATGTCAGAAAGCCATAGATAATTTGACTAAACATGCAAAACCGTGCATTTCAGGGCCGTCTACGTTTACAGCAATCCCTAATGTGCACTAACCAAGGAAAAACCTGCTGGAAAACCAATGAACCCTCTTGGTGAGATCGGGGTTTCTGTCTTACGTGTGCGAAAAATGTAATGACGTATTTTGTTGCTCTTTCCTTGGAATATATAAAAAAATTTCATTCCTGTGCCCTTGAATTCCCATAAATTCCATGATATTTAAACTGCCTGGACTACCCTGTCACCTGATTCAAACTACTTTTACAAAAGTATCGTTAAAATACAAACCTTTATACTTTCGTAAATATATCCCGTACTATCTAAATTTCTGTCTTCTGTTTTACCACTAGTTATAGAATTTAATGTTAATTTACCCTTGATAATCTTGTATGTAACGTGATTAATAACAACCTTTCGCCCAGACGTATACATATATGTACGAGGTATTTTATCTTAAAGATCGCATAAACCTTCCATAAATGTCCGGCGGGATTAAAACTATGCCACACGTTCAATGTACGTATCAAGTATCAGAGTTACTTTAGAGATCAAAACTGAAACAGAGATATTTTGCCTGTACTGTAATTAACCGTTTAATGATCCAACACCAATCTACAATTGTTGTACTTTGTAACAAATCATTTTAAATTAATATATATATATATATATAATTATATATAATTATATATATATATATATATCAATGATATAATTACGTGGAATTTATTCTAATACTTAATTGAATAACAAATAATCATAAGTTCATCAAGACCTCGCAAAGTGCAGAAACAAAATCACTAATTCGTAAATGAAATTGATGTAGTCTTGTATTAAAGCATTTGTTTAACTTTGAATATATTGTAATTACACAGAAAATCAACACTTTATCCACTGATTTTATATCTAAAAAGACTTAAACAGGTATAAGCAGGTATATGCAGGGTCCGCAATTTCTAAGACCTAGCATTGAGGCTAGGTGGGCCACTGATCGCTGGCCTAACATACTGAATGGCGGAAATAATAATTATTAACGGGATATCTGTTGTAGACTGAAATATCACCTGTATAATTAATAATTGGAATATATTAAATGTTAACTCAACATTTTGTGACGGCCATTCGAGGATAGAGGGTCTTCACTTAAATATCCATCCTCATCAATTAGGATATATAGTCTATGGAGCCTTGATAAAGTTAAATGAACGGGTTTTCTCTTTCTATCGTGTGTACTCAGCTAAATATATAAAGCACACTTCCCTATAATTACTGAAAAGAAACTTGTTATGAAAAAAAACTTGTTTACATTCTATTATTTTATATTAAACGCTTAAAACGCAACCTAATTCCATTAGGGAATATGCACAACTCCTTGGACTGCCTCTCTCATCAATAATGGGTTCAAAGGGAATCTTTTAAACTTTGTAACATTTATTTATTTATTAAAATCCATTCTAGGGTAACCTGCATCCAAATAAACTTCTGTTTACATATTTTCCCTGTAAATACACTTGTTTAAAATATAAATAGAGAAGAAAACTCTCGCAGCGTCCCAAAGGTCCATTAAACTACATCATGCGGTATACAAAAAAAAGATTACATAGATACAGATACAGTTACATAAATTGTAAGACAGAAGCAATGAATACCACAGATACAAGAGTTATTTAGTCTATATACAAGCTGAAAAAGTGTTAAACATATGGGAGACTTTTGATTTTAATATATAGATGAAATATATCGTAGCGTAAAAAAGTATGGTTGTACGATGAATGATTACGAGTCTAGGTAAAAAGCGTATATGTCACAGATGAGATCGAACTTCAGGAGGATTTTGATTTGCATAGACGAGATTGCGATTGCGATTTCGCCTAGGTTAGTTTAAAATCCGCTGGGTATCATTCAGAAGAGTTTAAAATCTGCATATACGAGATTGAAATTGTGATGTGATGGCATTTCCTTATATATTTGGCATTGTATATGACATATGATATTTCAGTAATATTATTAAATATAAGTTCGCATAATTAACTATTTTGAAATTAATGGCAATCTTTATATGTAGGCTGAGACAATACTTTCTTGTTTGGGGTCTTTTAATATTTTAGCCCTTAATAATTATATCTGATGAAGTCCATAGGTCATATCAGTATTAATTTTTAAAAATATATTACCAATATAATAATTATAATAATTTTTAAACTGGTATCATAAACCAGTATTTGAATATTACTTGGGCATTGGTGTATTCTGTGTTGTTTATAGAAACCATCTGATAAAAATATTTGCCTAAAACTAATTTATTGTCCAATGTTTATGGTGTCTCTTGGACGCATGGGTCCTGCAAAGTGGCTATAGCTTACTTGCTGTGACATTAAAATTGGTTGTTCAGTTGAAAAAAGACCAAGACATATGGACTTGCAATCATTTTGTTTATATAATTCATTTTTTAGTTATCATAAGTTATATATTAATGTACATTTCTGAGATATTGTTAAAGACAGGTCATCTGTAATATGCAACTCTAAATAGTAGAAGAAATCTGAAAAAAGTATATTGTACATCAGTGATAAATTATTAATAAATATTGTTGTTTAAAATGTCTAATTATTTATGAAGACACTGTAAATACATTACTCCCTTGTTTTTCTTTTAAATTAAGTTTAATATTTAATATATGGATGCGCATATTTTATTTATTGGTGTGCATGCCTTCCTAAAATACTACAGTTATTAATATCAGTTAATTCTATTAAAAATATTTTTTACAATATTTAACATAAATAATCATGCATCGTTTTGTCAAATATAATCAGTTAACCGCATTTTGTAAAGGATACCAACCCTCAAGAAATGACACAGACGACGACGCCGACGCCTACTAGAGACCTAACACTCTATTTCTACCCCTTTAGGAGGGAAGACATAATTATGTACAGGCAAATAAGGGAATAACAAACCTTATCAAACTGTTTCGTACGTTGGCATTTCTAAGCGTAAATGGAAAAGTGTCCCATTGAACAGTCAACTTTTTATCCTGCCTATAAATAACTCATGACATTACGCGTTCTGAATAAAGACTAAAGTATAAGCGTCGTGGTTAATAAATATAATTCCCACATTGAAAGATATTGTATAACCTGTATAATTATATTTTTTTATCAAATTATGTATTTTATTTGTTCAGGTACATCATGCCTGAGCAGGAGATAGATACGACCTGTTCAGCTGTGGGATAACATACAACAATACAACGTCCACATTGTCTGAATATATGCAGTTGTATATGCATTTATTTATTGAACATGGTAACATTGTGTATATTTATTTGTACTGTGTTACACATATTTTCTTTATATTCCAACGTTCATTAATGAACAGTTGAAAATCAGTTTTAATATAATTATTCATCTATTTCCTTTATTTTTCCATTATACATATATATATATATATATATGTTTTTTATACACGTTTTAAAACTGGTGCAATCAAATGATAACAAGCTGCCAAAAGTTCACATGAAATGTATTTTAAAATAAATAAATAAATAAATAATAAAATTATTCATGAAAGGTTTACTTGTTCTTCCAAAAGTCCCAGGTTGCGTAAATGTGGCCGTGGCATAATGTGAGTGGGTGTAGTTTCCTGATGTGTTTGGGTCTGGTTTCAGGAGAAGTCATGCTTGGCTGCCTTTGTATGTGACGGTAAGCTTTCAGCTGTCAGTGTTTGTCCCTTGGGTGCGTCTGGCCTCTTCTTATGGTCACAGTTAGGAGAGGGCTTAATTAAATGGACAGGTGAACAAAAATGTGCACATTTCAGACACTTTATTTTTAAATATCTCGCTTGTTGATCATAATTATATTGTTAGCTTGGTGCCATAAGAAATAATTTCTTTTTCTCTATACATTGATATAGATAATGTCCAAGAAAAATAAAAATGATTTTATTTGTGCAAGTTCCTATCCATAGGCTCTGTAACGAAAATATTTAATTATAAAATGTTAGTTTCTTTAATATTCTGAGCCAAACGTATGGTTCTAGTTTTTCATGGAAACATATTACAAGCCAAGGAGACTACATAATTAATACTTTCAGGCGAAAAACACAATACAGATATAGGTTGTGGCCTAACACACTGAATGGTGGAAATAATAATTATCAATGGAATAAGTGTTGTACATTGAAATATCACCTGTATAATAAATAAGATAATATATTATATGCCAACCTGACATTTTGTAAAGGCCATTCTATGGACAAATGGTCATCATGTAAATGTCCATTCCGACGAATGAGGATATAGAGTCAATGGAGCCTCGATTAAATTGAAATAGTATGAATGGATTTTCTCATTATATTGTGTTTACATACTTCGCTATAATTACTGGAAGGAAATTCGTTACCATAAAAAATGTTTTTATTAAAATCGCAGGATTGTCCGAAAAGCAACAAGGCTTCTGTTCAGGAAATTATTCCAGTGTTTTGATTTGCGAATATTTCCCCTTATATATACTAGCTAACATTCTATTATTTTATATTAAACCCTTAGAATGCAACCTGACACCACTAGGGTATTTGCTCAACTCTGTACCCTGGGACCACCTTTCTCGGCAATAATCGTGTTAAAAGAGAATTTTATGGATTTCGTGTTCTACGTAACGTTTATTTATTTATTACAACCTATTCTAGGGTAACCTGCAAACAGAATACACTTCTGTTTATATTTCGGCCCTGTAAATACGCTATACAATATAAAATACAATAAATACAATATAATAAAAGGTAGAAAACAAAATTACACAATGTGGTATACAAAGAAAAATACAATATAGATATTGAGAGACAGCTTAATGATAAAACGCAGGGAACACCGGAGATACAGGAGTTATTTAGTCTATATACATACAGAAAAGGTACTAAATATATGATTTAGACATATAGATGAAATGTATCAAAGCGGAAAAAAGGTATGGCCGTTTGGTAAATGATAAAGTGTCTAGGTAAAATGCGTATAAATACGGAATGGGGTAGTCAGATAAGTTACAGTCCTAATTTATGTACACGCGTAGATAATAAAGAGAAACGAAACAGAATAAGAACTAGAATAAGGTTGTTTTTGAATTGCAAAAACAGATATGTCTCCCCTTCTTATGGGAACATCCCCACAGCATTCACAAATAATTTTTATATCGGCTGATTTGACCTTGAAGATTAAGGTCAGGTTAACCGGCTTTCGAACTCGTCTGAGACATTAGTACAAAAATTTTAATTTAGAAAAAATGTTGAAAATCCATAAAGGGTTGTTTTTTCGGGTTTCAGAGCGCGATTTGGGAAGATTAACAAGGGAGTCTACTGTTAGAGTATCATATTGATAAACATCTCTGACAAAATTTAGTCTCGATAAGATATGAAGGGGACATACTTTGGAAGTGGTTAACTTGGCGCGTCTGAATTTTGGGCTTTTTCCATTTTTTATGATTAGCGCAGTTTGAATTGTCGGGAAAATCGGTATGTACGGGAAATTCAATATGTATCAAATTATCAAAATATTTGAACGATTACATAAAAGATAGGTTTGTAACGCAGCCTACCTTCCACCTAACAGGCTAACTGGGTAGTACCGTGATTGCACGGGGTAAACAATACGTAATTACGGGGATTAATTACGTTTGATGATGTTTTGGTAGCCTACCGCACTGAGATACGCTGTTTGACATATGAATAAATTGTAGAATTGCTCAACAACAGCAACTGTGATTCCCAAAAATAGTACAGTAGCAGCCTGCTATGTGTGAACAACAAACAAAGCTGACCACAATCGTGGCTAGCTCTCAGTCGTACTTCAAAGACATTTGGAGGGCAGTTCTAAAGGTCTTCAAAGGCTAACAAGCAACATGACTACTGTAACATCCTGGTTAAAGTAGCCTAAACTCAAGCGAACCCACAAGGAGGGATTCCCAGACTCAAGTGACTGTGTGTCAGGCGAGAACTCAGTCTTCCAAGTAGCGAACAGTCGCATGGACCAGCTAGTAACATCACAACCTCCTACACGCCGCCCGATTGAATACCAAAATTACGATGAAAAAACACCAGACTTTTGTGCATACAAAATAAATTTTGTATATAAAAACAGTTCAAATTCTCAGTGCCCCTTCAAACATTAGCCATCTATATGACACAGGATCGTCTATTCAATTCGCCAAACTTTACTTGTATCTAACAATAGTGTCGGCACCTGACGGTAAAAAAGTAAACTACACGGACATGGTATGGGTGTTTGAAATAACGCGTGTTCTTAATTAAGCGCAAATCACGCTCCCGCGAAGCGCGATAATGAAAACCCCGCTAACAAAACCACTTTCACAGTATGCGGATTCATGTATAGGATGAAATCGATAAAGAAACGCATTTTAAAACACCTATTTGATTGACTCTATGAAGGGGTGACGTAAGATACTGGAAGGTGGAAATGCCAAACATAACTGGAATCATATTTGTTGTTGAAATATCAACTATACCCTTAACAACTGATTATATCAAATGCCGGTATATCAGGACTATTCCTCTACACGCGACCTTTTACTTAGGAAGTGCATTGTTAATGAAGTACCAAACTTAATATCAGAACATATGCTTTTAGGACACTAAAGCTGGATAAAAGCACCAAAAGGGCAAAAAAACTATAATAATTTCATTAAACGCTTTACTTGTTTGTGTGTATGTGCGCAGTTCTTTATTGTCCAAAAATTACAAAGATTTTTATTTAAAAAAAAAAAATAAGTTGTGCAAAGTGTGGAGTCCCCGACCATCCCTGTGTTATGAATACTAACACAAACGTTTTACTGTTAGGTTAAGCCGGGGGGGTCCTCAAAGTACGCAGCGAGTTGAGTCATATTAGTGGGTGGAAATAACCAATAGACCTTTTTCACGAGCATGCGCACTGCGTGCGTTTGCTCTGTCATGTAAAGGGTTCGGGTCAGCAGTCCCCCCGGCAGCATTTGACCAGAAGTGTACAGGGGAGACGAGGATATCTTGTTCATTTTATTTTGAGTCCTTAGTGTTCGGGTGACCAATAAATAGTAAACAGAATGCAAGTATACCCAAGTGACACAGCATTGTACACTTTTGTTAATAAAATTGATTTATTGAAATTGGTAAGTTAACGTGTGAATATATCCATGCAGCACAAAACATTTTACAAAGATTTTCGATCAGTTTCACAGATGTCTTAATAGACCATTTGAAAAATCAAAAAACATTCCTAAAATTTCATAGCTAAAAAAAGTTAAACTTTTTAAAATGTGACAAATTCGTTTGAACTTTTAATGTATTGTTGAAAAATATAAACCTATATATAAGAATAGTATCTTTAGTTATTGATTATATTTACAGCTCTGTCAAAATAATGTATATATGAAAGAAATATTTTGATTAAGTTCTAAGATATTATACAATTTTTTCATGAGAAATTTTTAAAATGTAACAATTAAACGAATTGAAAAAAATACATATTTTACAGCAAATTATAATTTATGACAGGATAAGGGAACACTTACTTGGACAAGGGTTCAAAGCATTGTTATAACCATGTTTTTTTAACATTTTAAGAATATTTTCTATACGAACTGTTTTGTGCTAACTGGGTATATATGGGACATTCATATTTCACGAATAAAAGGTACATGAACGTCTTCTCTACACGGTTGCCAAGGACGCTACCAATTTTAGTTAGCAACCTGTGTCTGTGTTGATACACGTCATTTCACCAGTAGTCTGTTTATATGTGGACCGTTTTCACATCATAATATGTTTAGCCCAAGACGAGCTTTTTCACATTGATTTTAACATCCCCTGGTCGACCCCGCATCAAAGGCTATAATATAAGTTCAATATAAGATAAAATAAGGCCCCCTCCTTGTTTTAATTTATATTGCAATATACTTTTGTTTTTTATGGTGGGCTTAGGTCAATAATGGATGATACTGTGGTTAAGTCAATTATATTCAACAGGGCCCAAATAATGCAACTGCTTCCGCCTTTGATTCCTGTACACGTGTACAACCCCGAACCATAAATGTTAAATATCGCCGATAGGTGTCGCGAGTGAAACGGAAAAGGTCTATTAAAACGTGATAACATTTGTTCATAAAAATACCACCTGTACCATTAAGAATGGCCTTACTGTATTACATGTCTATGTAGCATTTCATCAAGGCTATTACAAAACATACGGTCTTTAGGGGAAATGTCAATCCCGATCAATGAGAATACCATGACAATGGGGTATCGATCTTCAATTGTATACACTACTATTGAGAAATATATAGTTGAAATGCTAATTGATCAGCTGAATTATTAAGTACTTGGATCGGCTAACATACCGAATGATCCTAAAGGTCCTAAAGGTCCAAATGAGCTGTTAACGATATATAGGACAACATTATCGATCATTTCATTGTTAACCCAACCTACAGAATACGTAATTTACTTAAGAAGCTGAAAGGCTTCTGTTGTTAACAAAGTCTAAAAAGTGACCGCGGAACAACATAGCTCCTGTTCCGGCAATTGCTCTACTTCTATTGATTACAACTGCTCCCGTTTTTGCAGAAGTATATGGTAAGGCGTTCTTTTCATTGTTCTTCGTTGTGTTTTTTTTAGGATTGTTTCGACGAAATTCATGGGCGGTTCCATTATGCACCATGGTTATGGAAAGTCCTCTGTCAGTGGTTGCCTAAATTGTCATTTATGGGTTATATTTATTCATGTGTAATAGTGAAATTATGTCTCTTGCTTAGACTTTCTCTGCTCTATGATGTTTCCCTGGAAAAGTACAATCCTACTATAGTGAACAATTCAGAAATATGTATACCATCAAAAATATCACTCTACCAGGTTTAAAATAATGTATACCTGGGTTCTTATATGAATATAAATCACTTTTTGATTACTTTTAGATATAGGGGTTTTAGACAATAATGATACCTAAATGTGTTTAAAACCTTCCTTTTTCGATTATATTTATATACCTATACCTTTTCTTAACAGCATATCTCACTGAGGGGAACCCAGCTACTGATTTTCCATACACTCAGGGTTCATACTTAAATATTTATCCTGCGAATACTATCAACGTAAAAGGTCATGTACTTGCATGGGAGTTCTACGCAAAAAAAGTCAGGAGTAGTGTACCTTAGTCTATGGGACGTCATAAGTGAGAAAACCTACCGCCTTCACAACAAAACGAAAATCATCGTATCAGAACCTGGAAAGCAGGTTTTTAAAACACGCTATGTCTCTCAGTCTCTCATTAGAAGACTGCACATAGAGATGTATAAGCTTAATTCATCTGTGAAAACCAGTTATTTTCTAAGAATAAGAGCAACCTTGGAATATTCACATCAGTATCCGCACTGGTATTTCAGATCCCTTTCCTAATATGTATCTTGTCTCATGTGTCTTCATCATAAGATTTTTCCTTTGCTTCCTTTCCTTGTTTATTAACTCTAAACTCGGTGTAATGATCATGAAAATCTTATCATGAATTTTATATATTTTTAGGCATTACTGTGTCATTTAAGGATTTTATATATGCAGGTACTTATATCATCATATATTTATACGGCTCTACTTAGTTGTTTCGGTAGATATTCACCCTTCCTGCACAGGACAGGTACCAGGCGTTCATTAACCAAGTTGTTGGTGTTCACTACCCGAACTCTATAAGATGGTGGCGTTATACCAGTGGCGAAGGATGACTGTTGTAATCTACAAACGAAACCTGTTCTTGGAGAGGCCATTTACGACAAAAAATACCTTTGGGTCATGTTGTGCAAGGGTCCAACCCAAATGCAAGGAGAGCTCTAGGTGTCCTTGTTCATATCGAGGCAAAGATTGGTAAATTTTTATATTAATGATATCTGATACAAATATCTGATGTTTTACATTATTTTTGACAAAACAAAAGATGAGTTAATAATTTAATAATAGTCACTACAAACCTTTATCGATTGATACTAAAATCTTTCCTCTTCATGCGAATCCCAAATTCTCATTTTCTGTACCATGTAAGTTTAAATAGGGAAATAAATCAAGAACTGTATTGAAGACTTGCTGTACATAGCCCTGACTTTTAGTAGTAGAAATAGTAGAAGTTGTAGTTGTGATTATGTAACCGGTGCACAACACGGACAGAGACAACCAGTCATGGGCATGAGGTTTCATTTTGTATAAAACCTCTATGCTCCTACAGCTCTATCTGAAAGCTTTCTAAAGCTAAATTCGAATATTTGTTTTCTCTAATTTGTTCAGTAATTGTTCACAATCAAGTAAAGCCAATGTAACGAAGTCATATCTCGAAGTTGAAGGGGAGGGATGAAAGCCATGTCAAAACATATCATTACCATCGGCAGAATAGTTCCACCAAAAAATGTAATTCATTTGTAATTTGCCAATGCAAGATGTTTCTGAAATGGGTCTGCATTCGGGAATATCTAGACTAAAGCGGGAGCAACAAGGTCATGCAATTTTTTTTTCGACCCTGGCAAACCATTACTCGCAAGAATTCTGTAGAGTGACAACGTGACTGTTTGAAGTTATATGTGATCGGAATTGTACCGGGTATAACTGAAAAATATTAACATACACTCAAGTGTTTATACCTCCAACTGTTTCGGTTGAGTGTGGCGCAACTTCTTAACCACTCAATATATTTAATTACCAGTACGTAAGGATTCTAACGCTGCGGACTGAGCAGGGATTTATAAAGGACAACATGCGCCTGCAGTAAAATTTGCGTCACATTTCATAATGATTCATCAGGAACCACCCTAGTTGCAAGGTTTGCACATAGCTTTCGAAACTTGCACCTTGCATTGCATTTCGAACTGTCGCATTAACAACGGACGGAGGGTAAAATGGACATTACCAGCAGGCACACAAAGCGGAAGCAAAACATTTATTACTTCTAAATTATATCACAATTATATCACCATTGGTATAATCCATTAGTGCTCCAGGAGAACATAACTATCTGATGATGGACAATAAAACCAAATAGGGCGATGGTAAAGATCTATGTAACGGTGAGGAGAACAGCATGATACAAAGTTATAGGAAAAAAAATACTGGACATTGAACTACTTCATATGGTGAAATGGGTTGCATGAGCTCCAGATCATCTGTTCCTGCTAATGTAATGTTAATGTCAAAACACTAAACAGGACGCGATGCCACATGTACCTCAATATAAAATGATTCTTTATTTTTCTATACATTTCTAAAAAATTGAATATTCTGTGCTTCATGCTAATGGCAGACTTACATTAAATCCGTTCACATGTCAAATGAGTGTACGCACAATTCATTTATGAAAACCATTTTAGTTAAATTAATATATCCATAGCTGGGTAAACTTCAGCGACGAAACTTCTCATGACCTCTAGTGAGTCGACTCTTCAATGTACTTTCACAATATTTGACATGTTAGTGACCCTCCTCTGTGAAGATTTTTTGCGCTGTGTTTTCAGAACCTGCTGTTACCACGACTGGCTCTGGTCCCATGGTGTCATCTCACAAAACTAACCCTCTGGTCTGCCATGGAGTTCCATCCAGCCCTCCTGGAATGCTGAGCTATCACTTTGACTGCGAGGCTCCGATCATCACGGCGGTGGTCAATGTTACAATGACGGGAGGCTCCTGTGGTGCGGTGTTGGTATGTGGGACCGTCCGCACCGAGGGACAAGAAAAACTTCACCGCCGCTGTCCTACCACCTACAAGGGAGAAGGTGACGTCATGCTCTGCAGCTACACTTGTAACTATCACCCGAAAGCAGATGGTCATGTGACTACCGCAATTAATCTGCGTATCCACCACCATCGGGTATCGATGTAATCACGTTAACCATGGACTTTGGAACTGCTGCCTCATTGTTACCAGAGACCAAGAGAACGGTATGTCGTTTGTATGGAATATAAACAGATCAAGCTTTAATCGAGAGTAACAACAATGTCCTTGTCCAATGAAGGTACATGTGATTGTAGTTCAGACAATGGTAAAACTTACTGTCCGATTTTTGTTCACTTACTGTTATCAAGTTAGTTGTGTATTAACTGGATTCGCCAGAATGGGCATGATTGGTGTATTTTGTGTTTAAAAGTGTAATATAACATTAGAATAACAAGATGTTAACAGATTCATTTATACGCTTACTTGATATTTAGCAAAGTGTTATTAAAATAAATTTTAAACTATCCATTTTTGTCTTCAGATCTACATTGTTTGTTTTATACACGACAAAAATGTAAAATTTCAAAACATAGCGCCCTCTGTGATCTTGTTTTTATATATGTCACCAATATATATAATTTCTCGAATGTTAAATGTTTTGCTAGATGCCGCTGTGTTAGTGTTGTATTGCAAGACTAAATCCTGTGCCTCTTGTGGGCCGTCAGAGCATGTGACGAGACATATGACAAGAACACACCTGATGACTCAATAAAAACAAGCGGAAAACCCTTCAGGGTTCATGCCACCTCATCGCAATATATAAACACACACCATCCTGGGCGGAGTGTTCAGAGGAGCATTGCGAAAGGAAATTGCAATCCCCCCCCCCCCCCCCCCCGCGGCCTGTTTGTGTAAAGACTTAATAGAATACATCAATGCATTATTGTCTCTATCCGCAGTTGTCCTGTAATCTATATCGCACTCTTCATGTGACTTAGTTGTGTTGGTTGTCCAAATATCGTTTGGTGCGTGTGTGTGTGATATTGTGGGGTTTTCATTGTGTGATGCCTCCACGTATTAAAGTATTTTTTTTTGTTAGGCGGTGTGGTTATTTTGTATGTAATGTTTGTAGCTTCTCTTGTTCGCGTAGGATACATCTGTTAGCCATTGTTGACATGGTAAGGTTAAAAAACATGGCACCCCACACATTATTACCTGATGATATATATATATATATATATATATATATATATATATATATATAAATACACGAGGTGCAAGATTCATATATTATGAAACGAAGTGCTTCACCCCATCAGTATAATTTCATGCAATTTAGAGTACAGCGAACGGTGTTGTGCTCACAATTGTTACACCCACATGCACCACATACGAGTTTATACTTACTGGAAAATCAGATCAATCTACTGTTCACATTTAACCACCAGTTTGGCCTGATATATGAGGAAAACAATTGTATTAAATTTCCGTACTCTACCTCCCAGATTATATCAAACATCAATGAGTGATGGATTTTAATTTTCTTTTTTGTCTTTTTCTGTGTTCGAATTATAAATATTGCTAGTACATGTATCAGATGGCCGGTTGTGAAGTCTGTGGACCTGACCCCAGAGACCGATTACGTCGTATGCACTAAATAGCGTGACGTACGGACAAGATATTATGTCGTACGTGCGAGATAGATATTTTTTTTCTTTAACCGGACAACGGCAAAACGCTTCCATAATATCTGTATAAAAAAATGTACAACATTTGTTCCTCGTCACGCCTACCCCTGGACTGCATCACTCCTGTATGTACTATTCGCCATTATCCTGCAAATGGACAGAGATCCTGATGGAAGCAGATTTTGGTGCCACTGGCGACATCCATTTCAATACCTGTGAGTTAACTATTAATGGGAGTCGATACTTATTAGGATCAGCGGTGTTTTAGGCTGTATTCTTTATAGAACCGATAGGCTTTGTAACGAAAGGATTAAAATATAAATGTGTTATTTCTTTATAATACGCTAAGGCATATGTATGGTTATAATTTTGCATAGAAACATAGTAGAACCCACGGAGGCTACATAATAATTACAATCAGAGAATAAACCCAATACATATGTTGGTTGTATGCAGTTAAAGGGTGGCAGTGGCGTACCCAGGTTTTGGGGCGACAGGGGCCGTCCGCTCCAGGCCGCACATTTCGGGGGGGGGGGATTTCGGGGAACTAGTATAATAAAGTGGCAAGAGGTTTTGGTGCATTTTGGCCGTGTGTCCTATTTGAAATATATAGAGTGAGCAATGGAACGAGCCACATGATTTGCGGACGATCTCTATAGAGGCAATCCACGCAAGAAGAAATACAGATCCGATGTTATTCTTTATTCGATCAGCGGTCTGGTAATGTCAGAACGCCATCGATAATCTGACCAGTCATGCAAAAGCGTGCATTTAAGGGCCGTCTACTTATCCAGCAAACTCTAATGGGTATTAACCAGGGGGAAAACTGACAGAAGACCAATGTCCCCTCTTGTTGGGAGTGCAATTTTTGTCTTACACGTGCGAAAAATATTTTGACGAATGATATTGTTCTTTCTTTGGAATATATTAAGAATTTCCATTCTTGTACTCTTGAATTCCCATCAAAACCATGATATTTAAACAGCCTCAAATGCCCTATTCCATGATTCCATGTACTTTTATAACAGTCTCGTTAAAATACAAACCTTTTCACTATGGTGAACATATTTGGTACACCTCAATTTCTTCTCAGTTGATTTACCACTGCTTAAAGAATTTGATGTTAATTTGACCTGCATAACCTTTAATGTAACATGATTAATAACAATATTTCGCCCAGACAAGTGAAAGAGTTATATGATCTTCAAGATCGCAATAATCTATTATAAATGTCCAGCGGGATGAATCTCCGTGGGATTTATTCAAAACGTTCAATATAGGTATCAAGTATCGGTGTTACTTAACAGTTCAAAACTTAAACAAATATGCATCTGCCTGTACTGTTATTAACCGTTAAATCATCCATCACAATACACAATTGTAGAATTCTGTAACTAATCATTTAAAGTATATATATATATATATATATATATATATATATATATATATATATATATACTGTATATATATAAATCCGATGATATAATTACGTGACATTCATTCTAATACTTTATTGTATAACTAATAATCATAAATTAAAACCTCGCAAAGTGCAGAAACATAATTACTAATTCTAAAATTAAATTGATGTAGCCTTGAATTAAAGCATTCTTTTAACATCGAGGATATTATAAATAACAAAAAAGTCACACTTTACCCAAACATTGATTTTTTATCTGAAAGCATTTAAACATGTCCTGCCTATATATAACTCATGACATAACGCGTTTTGAATAAAGACTTAAGTATAAGCGTCTTGTTTGCTGCAGTACCATGCATATCACAATGCTCTGTTACGTGTGGCTGCTGTCATCTGAGACAACAAGAGATGGAGGTAACAAGGCTTTATGTGCGTTCAGAATTTAATAATACTCACCAAGTGAAATTTTTTCCATGTTGAGTTTAATCTAATCGTAAGTCGTGTTTACATGAAAAATAAAATTACAACATTATATGTGTATCCTGCAGTGACATTTTTTTCAGTTACAATTTATTCTTTTCTGTGCACTTCATAATGAAATTTACTTGTTTGAAGTTAGCGCCCCTTTTTGGTTTATTTCAAAATGTTTAAAAAATACATGGTTCCTGTTCAGGTAATGAGTCAAGTGCTTTTAAATTTTGATTTTCCCTTTTATATACTTTTTTTATACTTAACGCTTAAACGCTACCTTATAACATTAAGGTATCTGCACAACTCTATATCCTGGGACCGCCTTTCCCATCAAAAAGGGTTTTCAAGAGAAGTTTGTGAACTTTTTGTACCACGTAACATTTATTTACTATTAAAACCTATTCTAGGGTACCCTGCATCCGAATTAACTTCCGTTAACAAATGGGCCCTGTGAATACACCACTATAACGATAATAGAGAAACAAAACAAAACGCAGTGTCCCAAAGGTCCATTACACTACACGATGAAAAAATTGCATGGATATTGAATGACAGCGTACTAAGAAAAACGCAATGAAAATCAGAGATGCAAGATTTATTTAGTCTTTATACATCCAGAAGATGTGTTAAATATATGAGAGACTCTTGGTTTAAACATATTAAACATATTAATGAAATCTTTGAAACAAGGTTTGGTTGTACGATAAATGATTACGGGTTTAAGTAAAATGCGTATACGTCACAGACAAGATCAAAATCTAGGCGGATTTTGATTCGCCTAAATGACATTGCGATTATGAGTTCGCTAAGGCGAGATTGCGGTTGTGATCTCTCCTAAATAGAATATAAACTTGCCTAGGCAAGTTTAAAATCCCCTTGTAAATTCAGGAGAGTTTAAAAATCTATCTAGAAGAGTTTGAAATTGTGACGTGATGGAATTTCTTAATATATTGGGCATTGTATATGATATGTGGCGTTTTCAGAGATATTATTAATTGTGTGCTCTGCATAATTATCTATTTTGAAATTAATAGTAACCAATATATGTAGACTGAGACATTGCTTCCATGTTTGGGGTCTTTTAGTCTTTTTTCTCTTAATAAATATATCGGATAAAGTGCAGAGGTCATATCATTATTAATTTTTACAAAAAAATATTATCAATATAATAATTTTATTAAATTGTTGAACTGGTATCATTAACCAGTATTTGAATATTACTTCGACCTTTGGTGTATTCTGTGTGGTTTTATAGTTATCAGCTCATAAAATATTTGCCTAAAATGCTTAACGGGTCTCTTGAAGGCATGGGTCATGCCGTGGTTAAAGTTGACTTGCTCTGCCAATAACTTTGTTGTTAAGTTGTGAGCAAAACAAGAAGTGTGGACTTCCAATCATTTTGTATATATAATTCATTATTTAAAAAAAGCAAGGTCTTTACTGTTATCTGAACTTAACAAAAACTGCAATAACTCTGACATCTTTTTTTTTAAGTTTTCTACCAACTGTGGAGTCCTTTGCTAAAGAAATCAACAATATTATATGTAAATCATTTTTTATGACTAAATTATATACAGAACAATTTAAGAGTAACAGTTAGTAATATATTTACGCACATTTCTGAGATATCATTAAAGACAGGTCATCTGTAATTTGTAACTGTAAAAAAGTAGAGCAAATCTGATAATAGTATATTGTACATCAGTGATAAATTATTAATAAATATTGCCGTGTCTTAGTATTTAGTATTTATGAAGACGTTGTTATAACATTATTGCCATTTTTCCTTTGAAATTAAGTTTAAAATATAATGAAAACATTAGATATGGGTGTGCATATTTTATTTATGCGTGTGCATGTCTCCCTAAAATATTACAGTTACTAGTATCAGTTAATTCTACTTAATATAATATTTACAATATTTAACATTAATAATCATGCATCTTTTTGTATAAAAAATCAGTTAACCGCATAACGCAACTAATACCAACCCTCAAGAAATGACAGAGGCGACGCCGACGACTACTACGGACCAAACCAGGTATGTCTACCCCCATGGAATGAAAGAAAATCTTATGCACAAGCAAACTAGGGAATAAAAAATCCTTTTCAAACGTTTTCGTACGTTGGCATTTCTTAATGTTAATGGACAAGTTTCCCGTTGAACCATCGCTGTATATAGGGATTTTTTTTCGAATTTCAGAGCACGGTTTCGGAAGATTAACAAAGGATAATATCGATAACGTGCCTTAATTATAGACAACTGTTAGATTGACACTATGAAGACGTGACGTAACATTCTATAGTGGAAGTGCCAAATATATTGGGGATCATATATTGTACCTTGAAAGCTCAAATGTACCATTGACAAAGATTTTACCTAATACCAGTATAACATTACATCAGGACTATTCCTAGGCACGCGACCTTCAGGAGAATGACCAGAAAGTTAAAAGTAAAACGGAAGGACATTGTTAAAGAAGTAACGAACTTAGTGTCAACTTAGTGTATCACAAAATATGCTTTCATGACACTAAAGCTGGGTGAAAGAACCAAAAAGGTCGAAAAACTATAATAATTTTCATCCAACGTTTTACGGGTCTGTTAGTTTTGCATTTTGTATTGTCCAAATATTACAAAGCTTTATATATAAAAATCAATTATTAAATTGTACACAGTTAGCAGAGCCTACCCCCTCCCCCCCCCCTTCTTCCCCCGTTATGAATACCAACACGAACGTTTTACTCTTAGTTTGTTTTGTTTTTGTTTTTTGTTTTGTTTTTTTTTTGTTTTTTTTTTTTTTTTTGGAGGGGGGTCCTCAAAGTACACAGCGGGATGAGTCAAATTAGGGGTGGAAGTAACAAATATAAATGTGATAACATTTGTACATAGACATATCACCTGTACCATTATTGATGGTATCACTGTATTACATGTCAATGTAGCATTTAATCAAGGTTATTACAAGACACGGTCTTTAGGGAAATGTCCATCCTGATCAGGTAGAATATCATAACAATGGGGAATCGATCTTAAATTGTTTACACTAGTATTTAGGAATATACCGTTGAAATGCTAATTGATCAGCTGAATTTTTAAGTACTTTGATCATATACATATCGATTGGCCCATAAGATCCGAAAGGTCCAAATGAGCTCTTAACGATCAACAGGAAAACATTATTCTTTACTTCGTAGTACTTTAAGACCATACAGAACACGTAAGTTTAGTATACAAACTGAAGGGCTTCTGTTGTTAACACAGTCCCAGGAGTGACCGAGGAACAATATGGCTTCTGTTCCGGCAATTGCTTTACTTCTTTTTGCTACAACTACTCCTGCGTTTGCAGAAATATATGGTAAGGCTTCCTTTTTTATTGGTCTTCGTGTGTTTTTGTTAAGGACGGGTTCGACCAAATTAACGGAAAGTCTCTCTCCCGGGTTGCCTAAATTGACATTTATAGATTATATTTATTATAGTAAAAACATGTGTCATCTTAAAAATTTCTCTGTTCTTTCATTTTTCTCTCGGATAGTATAGTCCTGCTCTAGGACGCTTGTGTTGGAGTAATTATCTACATGTATATTAAGTTCCTCTTTCGTTGGGTGTATTGAACTATGTGATACATCTCTGCCTGTTATTAATTCAAAGTTCCTGTTCCCTTATTTTCTTTACCCCTCAAAGAATCTTAAAACAGTTACCGTCCACGCCAACTTGTTCAATACAACTTCCAAACACATGAATAGTTTGTCCAAGCTTTGAAAATATAGATCTGTTATGTGTGTGCTCATTTTTCATGACCATAATATCATTTTGCAAATCTTTTCAACGTCATGCAAAAGTAATGAGGGATACTAACCTCTTAAGGTATCATTATTGTTTTAAGTCCTTTTATATATATATATATATATATATATATATATATATATTCATACAATGTGGTTAAAACCTTCCTTTTCCGATTATATATATATACCTATACCTATTCTAAACAGCACATATCACCGACGGAACCCCTGCTGTTGACTTTCCATACGTGCAGGGTCCTTACTTAAACATTTACCCAGCGAATACTATCAACGTGACAGGTCTTGTACTTGCATGGGAGTTCTACGCAAAAATGTCAGGAGTGGTGTACCTTAGTCTATGGGACGTCATAAGTGACAAAACCTACCGCCTTCACAACAAAACGAAAATCATCGTATCAGAACCTGGAACGCAGGTTTGTAAAACACAATGTCTCTCTTATTATTAGACTGCAAATAGATATGTATAAGCTTAATACATCTGTGAAGACAAACTATTTTCTAAGAATAAGAATATCTTTACATGCCATCGCACATTGCTTTGCAACCCATTGAGTATTCAAATTGGTATCCACATTGGTATTGAGTTTCCTTTCCTAATATGTATCTTTTCAGATGTGTCTTCATAATAAGTTTCTTTTCTTTGATTACTCTCCTTGTTTATTAACTCTTAACCCGGTGTAATGATCATGCAAATCTTATCATGAATTATATATATATTAAGGCATTACCGTGTCATTTAAATATGTTATGCATGAAGGTACTTATATCATCATTTGTTTAGACGGCTCTACTTATTTTGTTTCGGTAGATATTCACCCTTCCTGCACAGGACAGGTACCAGGCGTTTATTAACCAAGTTCTTGGTGTTCACTATCCGAACCATAAAGGTGGTGGCGTTATACCTATGGCGAAGGATGACTGTTGTTATCTTCAAACAAAACCTGTTCTCGGAAAGGCCATTTACGATAAAGGTTTGCCTTTGGGTCATATTGTGCAAGCGTCGAGGCTAACAGAACGGAGAGCTCTCGGTGTACTTGTCCATATCAAGGCGAAGATTGGTAATCTTTTACATATATGATATCTTATATACATATCTGATACATTATTTTTAGTCAAAACAAAAGATTAGTTAATAATTTAATTATAGTCACTACAACCTATCAGTCGATCCCAAAGTATTTGCTTTCCCTGCGAATCCCGAATTCTAATTTTCTGTACCATGTACATTTAAATATGGAAATAATTATATAATAAAGATATGCATTGAAGAGTTCTTGTACGTAGCTCTGACATTTAGTAGTAGAAGTAGGAGAAGTTGTAGTTGTTGTTATGTAACCGGTGCACAACACGGCCAGAGACAATCTGTCTTGGTCACGAGGTCTTATTTTCTATAAAACATCTATGCTCCTGTAGCTCCTTTTGAAAACGTTATAAATCTTAATTTGAGAATTTGTTTTACTTTAATTATTATAGGTATCGCTCACAATCAAATAAAGCCAATGTAATGAAATTGGCCCTGTCACAACAATCAATTCACAACAACACAACAACCTACACAATAGTTCCACGAAACGTAAGTCATTTGTAAGTTGTCAGTTTAAATAAATAATGCAAGTTGTGGGTCACTTGGATTCGTTCTTCTGAAAAGGGATCTACTTTCAAGAAGAGCTGGACAAACATGAGGAGAAATACAGTCATGCCAACTTTTTTTAACCCTGGCATCCCCTCACCAACAAGATTTCTATGGCAAACCTGACCTGTCATCGTGACAGTTTGAAATTATATATGATTGTAATTGTACCGCTTATAACTGAAATTATTAACATATACTCAATTGTTTATATCTCCACCTGTTTCGGCTGAGGGTTGCGGAACTTCTTAACCACTAAATATATTTAAATACTGTTACATAATGATTCTAACGCCTCCGTCTGCGTTTGGATTTGTATGCGACAATATTCGCGTGCAGTAAATTTTAACTTCTGCTTGCGTAATATTTCATATAGATTCAACAGAAACCATCCCAGATGCAAGCTTTGCGCTAAGCATGCGAAAGAAGTATTTAGCACTACATTTTGATATGTCGCGTTGAAACGGAAAGAGGGTAAAACGGACATCATCAACAGTGGAAGAAAAACATTAATCACTTCTAAAATATATCACAATTATACCACAATTTATATAATGTACAGTTAAACCTTGAATATCCGAATCATATTTGGAAAATTACATTTATTAGGATATTTGAGGTTACACATTTACGAAGTTCACCTATTTTTTTCAATATGTATTATATTAAATACTAGACACACATAAGCCTACCATGATTCCATAAAAATAATTAATAGGTAATGCCAAAAAGTCATCTCATTAAAACATTTTTCTTAATTTAATATTTAAATAATTAAAATGAAGACCATTCACAATAACTTTAATCATTTTAAAGGAAATTAGCAACTTTCTGTATATACCAGCAGCTTGCAAGGAAGGGGACCGTTTGTATTCAATGAATTCAATGGGTTTTTGGTCAAAGCCACCATCATGAATGTTTGCGCCCGGCAAGATTATTATATGTTAGCTAGTGCTGTCACTTACGGGAAATATTGTAAATTATTTTACATGTTATCTTGTATTACGCACTTGTTTGGTGCAATTGCATCAATGCCTTATCTTATAAAAGGTATGTGAAAATCGTTCAGGCTTCTTACCGAAGGTATTACTCGTTAAAATAAACTCCTACCAAACTTTGATTGAGTTTACCAACAGAGAAGCACAAAGAAATATTCATAGAAAGACTAAAACAAGAATGACAGTACTACGTCACTTTACCTACGGGTGATCGAATGAATGAATCCACCGTTACGCCGTAGCGACTAAAGCTCTCTAGAAATTAGACGTGCGGATCGGGCAATGTGTTATTCTTCACTGACGAGTGAACGCCACTGAGGAAGTTATCCTCCTGGTCACATTCGATAATTTGGGGGGGGGGATATTTTCCGAATGTTGTATTTCTCTTTTTTTTAATTAAAAGAGGTAAATTTCAGTTTCTCAATTCATATTTCGGAAAAACGAGGAACAGAAATTTCAGGATCTCATGTACTAGTAGTATATATATTTCAAGTGATCATAATTTTCCCTTGCTCAACAATACGGCCAAACAAGGTTATAATAAAGATCTATGTAAGGATGATGAGAACAGGCTGATACAAAGTTAAAGGAAACAATACCCGTGAATAACTACTTAAACGGCGAAATGGAGTGCATGAACTCCCGATCGTCTTTTCCTTTTAATTTAAAAACACTAAAAGCAGAACGGGATGCCACATGTACCTCAAATTACAAAAATATATTTTTGTACATTTCTAAAAGTAGAATATTCTGCGCTTCATTAAAATATGAGACTTCCATTAAATCCATTTACATAACAAATGCGTGTTCGGACAATTGATTTATAAAAATCCGTCTGGTTAAATACAAAACGGATTTAATCGTCCCTAGTGGCGTAACCTTCAGCGGTGAATTTCTCATGACCTCTAGTGAGTCTTCCTTAAATGTACTTATATCTACAAAATCAAAAAAATCTAACATGAGACCGTGAGACCCTCATCTGTGAAGTTTTTTTTTTCTTGGGCTCTGTTTTCAGAACGTGCTGTGACCATGACTGGCCCTGGTCCCATGGTGTCATCTCACAAAACTAACCCTCTGGTCTGCTATGACGTTCCATCCAACCCCCCTGGAATGCTGAGCTACCAGTTTGACTGCGATGCCCCAATCATCACCGCAGTGGTCAATGTTACAATGTTGGGAAGTTCCTGTGATGCGGTGTTGGTCTTTGGGACCGTCCACGCCGAGGAACAAGAAAAACTTCACCGCCGCTGTCCTACTACCTTCCAGGAGGAAGGCGACGTCATGCTCTGCAGCTACACTTGTACCTATCACCCGGAAGCAGATGGTCATGTGACCACCGCAATTAATCTGCGTATCCACCACCAGGTGGCGTTTCCGATAAAGCTGTGTGCCATTGAAATATAATTCATTAACTGGGACCTCCTCGGTCGAATTAGTATCGTTGACCTTGGACTTATGGACTGCTGTCACATTGTTACCAGAGACTAAGAGAACGGTATGCCGTTTGTATAGAAATACATACAGATAACGTTTTAAAAAAGAGTAACAACACTGTCCTTGTCCAGTGACGGTACATGTGAATGTAATAAGTAATACAAGATGTGAACTGATTGACAGATATTCATATATACGCTTTCTTAATATTTAGCATAGTGTTATAAAAATAAATTTTCAACTATCCCTATTTGTCTTTCAGATCTATGGTGTTTGTTTTATACCCGACCAAAATGGAATTTTCACAGCAAAGCGCTCTTTGTGATCATATTTTTATATATGTCACCATATAAATAATTCCTCCAATGTTAAATGTTTTACTAGATGCCTCTGTGAAGAACAGTTACGTAAAAGTTGACAGTGTTTTTATGCCCACTATTATGTGATTTATGAGAAATCAAGTGTGTATTTTGCAAGAATAAAACCTGTGCTTGAAGCGGGCCGTCAGAGCGGAGCTGAGACATGTGACGAGACGACTCAATAAAAACAAGCGGAAAAACCTTTAAGGTTCACGCCACGTCATCGCAATATATATAAATACACACCATCCTGGGCGGAGTTTTCACAGGCGCATAACAAAAGGAAATTGCATGTTTTTGGCAGGATAATTACATTTATTTTATATTATGACGTCACGTCAAAGTCGACGGGTCATCTGGTGCAAGTAAGAGGTATGTTTATTAGTCGTCATGGTTCAGTTCTTGTACGTTTATATTTGAACATGTATGCGTGTATATGTGTATTTGTTCGTATATGTGTATATTTGTATATTTATATAGCAATTTGTATATTTATATAGCATGCGTGTATAATGTAAATATGGGTATATGTTTATGCGCATGTATGTATATATCTGTACATTTGTATATATATATATATATATATATATATATATATATATATATATATATGCGTGTGTGTGTGGGTATGTGTGCGTATGAATATGTAGGTATATATAACGTTATATATGTATATATATGTATATGTATATATGTATGTCTATAGTTTATATATATATATATTAGTGTATGCATATTTTGTGTATACTGACCTAAACATGCATGTTTATGGAGCGTGAGTCTGAAATAACCAATAACTTACCTTATCTTATATATACATATTTAAACAAGAATATTCGTCATTAACATATAAAACAGGTTAATTGGAGAGAAGTTGAAAACTTTTGTATTCATCCAAAATGAGCTAATAACGTGAGATAAGACATGCACACGTTATTGACACTGATTTCTTTTATTGAGTCATTTATTGAGGTGCCTGTAATACAGATATGCCCATGAGGTGCAAGATTCATTTATTATGAAACGAAGTGCTTCATCCCATCAGTTGAATTTCATGCCATTTAGAGTGCGGCGAACGGTGTTTTGCTCACAGTTGTTACACCTTTATGCACCACATATGAGTTTATACTTATTGGAAAATAAAATCAATCTAAGGTACACATTTAACCACAACTTTGGCCTGACATATGAGGAAAAGAATTGTATTAAATTTCCGTATTCTTCCATCCCAGATTATATCACACGTCAATGAGTGATGTATTTTGATTTTTCTTTTAGTCTTTTCCGGTGTTCCAGTGATATATATTGCTAGTACATTTATTAGCTGGCCGGTTGTGCAGTCTGTGGACTAGCCGTGGCAATCGGATAATTTGGCTGGTAAGCCTACTCGAGTCGTGATACAAGTAATATCGAGGTGTGTGTATCGCTGTGGTCTTGCATCAGGTTGCATTCATATTGTAGTTAACGGCCCATAATCTCAATATTATGCTAAGAATGATGAATTAACACAATAGTATACAAACCAAATGAGCTCACAAACAAAACTGAAACACCGTCTCCATGGACACGGGTCATATTCTGTATCGCCTGCAAGCTTCCTGTGTTCTGTAACCCGTGCGAGCCATGCTTGTGTTTATGCGCTCATAAATTCAACAAAGATGCCAAGGGGTTTATCAATGTGCTGGGTTAAGATGGAATTCTCGATCATGTTTGTATTATTCGAAAGTACACCAAAAAATGCTAACGATTGGTCTGATTAATGTTGATTGAGAGTGTACCTGTAGGCCATGAAGCGTTGTCAGTAATGACGAAAATATTTGCCTCTTCATAAGGCCTTATAATGCGTTCCTCAGACTTAAATGTAAAGACATTCTGGCGCCAGTAAACTGGTCGTAATGCCAGAGGTTCGATGTGACGCTATCTGTGGACCTGACCCCAGAGACCGATTATGTCGTGCGCACTAGATAGTATGACGTACCGACAAGATAATATGTCGTACGTGGGAGATAAATATCATTTTATTTTTCTTTCAGCAGGTGGCCACAAAACGTTTCCGTAAAATATGTTTTAAAAATGTACTACATATTTGTTCCTCTTCACGGCCACCCTTGGACTGCACCACTCCTGTATGTACTTTGAGCCATTATCCTGCAAATGGACGGAGATCCTGAAGGAAGCAGAATGTGGTGCAACTGCGCATGATCACTGAGCGATATCCATTTCAATACCTTTGAATTCACTATTCATGGGAGTCGAAACTTGTTAACATCAGCGGTTTTGTAGGCTTCATGCTTTTTAGAACCCATAGGCTCTGTAACGAAAAGATTTAATTATGAATGTGTTATTTTTTGCTCAGGCAATCGTATGGTTATACTTTTTCATAGAAATATACTACAAGCCACGAAGGCTACTTGATAATTACAATCAGAGGATAAACACAATACATATGCGTTACATCAAGTAAGCGGTGGCAGTGTCGTACCTAGGGTTGGGGGCGGCAGGGGCGGTCCGCCCCGGGCAGCACTTTTTGGGAAGGGGGGAACATTTCGGGGAGCTAGTATAATGAAGTAGCACGAGTTTGGCGCATTTTGGCTGTGTGTCCCATTTGAAATATATCACAAATTATAGAGTGAGCAATGGAACCAACCAAATGATTTGCGAACGATCTTTATAGAGGCTGGCTACGCAAGAAGAAATATAGATCTGATGTTATTCTTTATTAGATCAGCGGTCTTGCAATTTAAGAACGCCATCGGTAATCTGACCAGTCGTGCAAAAGCGTGCATTTCAGGGCCCTCTACGTTTACAACAATCTTTAATGGGCACTAACCATGGGGACAACTGATAGAAGACCAATCTCCCCTGTTGTTGGGAGTGGAGTTTTTGTCGTACACGTGCGGAAAATATTATGACGAATTATATTGTTCTTTCCTTGTAATGTATCAAGAATTTCCGTTTTGTACTCATGGATTCCCATCAATTCAATAATATTTCAAAAGCCTCAAATGCCCTATTCCATGATTCCAAGTACTTTTACAACAGTCTCTTTAAAATACAAACCTTTACACTATCGCGCATATATTTAATTTTCCCTCTTATTTTCTCTCTTTTGATTTAGCACTGGTTAAAGAATTTAATGTTAATGTGATTAATAAAAATGTTTGCCCACACATATGTAACAGATATGTGATCTTCAAGATCGCATAAATCTATTACAAATCTCCGGCGGGATGAATCTCCCTAGGAGGTATGCCACACGTTCAATGTACGTATCAAGTATCGGTGTAACTTTAGAGTTCAAAACTGAAACAAAGATATATTTGCCTGTACTGTTATTAACCGTTTAATGATCCACCACCGATACACAATTGTTGTATTTTGTGCCAAATCATTTTAAGTTTATATATATATATAAATATATATATATATATATATATATATATATATATATATACTACCGGTATATATATATCTCTATTTACTGAGATATTGAATGTTGGCTCATTTTTTATTATAAAAGTTAAAAGAAAATATAGATTTTTAGTTGTATACTCTCGGAATACGATATGTACAAATATTTTTTACTGTTATTTTGTGGCGCTGTGCTCGTGGAAAAAATCATACCGGTATGTTTACCTTGAAGACCTGGTCAGTGATGGTTTACATAGCGAACCGGAATAAAACGCAGAGGCATACAGTGTCTCGTTGATATTTGACTGGTTTCTATCGTTGGACGTATAAAGAATAGGTTGATGTGAGGGACACATGAAAGATTAATTAAATGTACGTTACAAGGAAACTGTTCCTGAAGCAGGAAACGGAAATATGCATACATCGTAAGTAGTAGAAGCGGACCCAGCGGGTGAATAAAACAAACACCATAGATCTGAACACAAATAGGGATAGTTGAAAAAATTCATTTTAATAACACTATGCTAAATATTAAGAAAGCGTATATATGAATATCTGTCAATCTGTTCACATTTTGTATCACTTATTACATAATATAACACTTTGAAACACATAATACACCAATCATATCCATTCTGGGGAATCCAGTTAACACCGAAAAGACCCGATAACAGTAAGTAGACAAAAATCGGACAGTAAATTTTACCATGGTCTGTAATACATTCACATGTACCTTCATTGGACAAGAAAAATGTTGTTACTCGTGTCTAAAGCGTTTTATATGTTTGCATTTCTATACAAACGGCATACCGTTCTCTTAGTCTCTTGTAACAATATGACAGCAGTTCATAAGTCCAAGGTCAACGATACTAATTCGACCGAGGAGGTCCCAGTTAATGAATTATATTTCAATGGCGCACAGCTTTATCGGAAACGCCACCTGGTGGTGGATACGCAGATTAATTGCGGTGGTCACATGACCATCTGCTTCCGGGTCATAGGTACAAGTGAAGCTGCAGAGCATGACGTCATCTTCTTCCTCGTAGGTGGTAGAACAGCGGCGGTGAAGTTTTCCTTGTCCCTCGGTGCGGACGGTCCCAAATACCAACACCGCACCACAGGAGCCTCCCGTCATTGTAACACTGTCAAAGTGATAGCTCAGCATTCCAGGAGGGCTGGATGGAACTCCATAGCAGACCAGAGGGTTAGTTTTGTGAGATGACACCATGGGACCAGGGCCAGTCGTGGTAACAGCAGGTTCTGAAAACACAGCGGAAAAAAAACTTCACAGATGAGGGTCAATAACATGTTAAATATTGTAAAAGTACTTTTAAGAGTCGACTCACTAGAGGTCATGAGAAGTTTCGGCGCTGAAGTTTAGGCAGCTTTGGATGTGTTAATTGTTCTGTATTTAACCAAATGGGTTTCATAAATGAATTGTGCGTACACTTATTTGACATGTGTACGGATTTAATGGATGTCTGCCATTACAATGAAGCGCAGAATATTATATTTTTAGGAATGTATAAAACAAATAAAGCAACTTTGTATATTAAGGTATATGTGGTCTCCCGTCCTGTTGTTAGTGTTTTTACTTTAACAGGAAAATATAAGCTTGAGCTCATGCAACCCATTTCACCATTTGAAGTAGTTCAATGACTAGTATTTTGTATTAACTTTGTGTCATGCTGTTCTATTTACCCTTACATAGATCTTTATCATCGCCCTGTTTGGTCTTATTGCCCAGCCTCAGTTAATTATGTTCACTTAGAATATTCAGAGTGCCAGTGGATTATACCAATCGTGATATAATTGTGATATCATTTAGAAGTGACTGATGTTTTGCTTCCGCTTTTTGTGCTCGCCGGTGATGTCCATTTTACCCTCCGTCCGATGTTATTGAGACAGTTCGAAATGCAGTGTTAGATGCAAGATTCGACTGCTTAGCGCGAACCTAGCATCTAGGGTGGTTCCTGGTGAATCTTTATTAAATGTGACGCAAGCGGAGGTTAAACTTCACTGCAGGTGCATGTTGTCGTTTACAAATCCACGCTCAGTCGGCGTTAGATTCCTTAGGTACTGGTAATTAAATATATTGAGTGGTTAAGAAGTTCCGCCAAACTCAGCAGAAACAGATGGAGGTAAAAAAAAAATCTTGAGCGTATGTTAATATTTTCGGTTATACCCGGTACAATTCCGATCATATACAACTTCAAAAATTCACGTTGACACGGCACAGAATTCTTGTTGGTAATGGTTTGCCGGGGTCGAAAAAACTTGGCATGACCTTAATAGTTGCTTCTAATCTTTTGTCCAGATTTTCCCGGATGCAGACCCTTTTCAGAAACATCAAAACCTAGTGACCCACAACCTGCATTGGCAAATTACAAATGAATTACATTTTATTTGGAACTATTATGCAGACGGTAATGATTTGTTTTGACATGGCTTTCATCTCTCCCCTTCAACTTCGAGATATGAACTTCATTACATTGGCTTTACTTGATTGTGAACAATACCTGAAAAAAATTAGAGAAAACAAATATTCGAATTAAACCTTATAAAGCTTTCAGGTAGAGCTGTAGGAGCATAGTGGTTTTATAGAAAATAAGACCTCGTGACCATGACTGGTTGTCTCTGCCCGTGTTGTGCGCCGGTTACATAACCACAACTACAACTTCTACTACTTCTACTACTAAAAGTCAGGGCTATGTACAGCAGCTCTTCAATACAGTTGTTTATTATATGATTATTTCCCTATTTAAATTTACATGGTACAGACAATGAGAATTCGGGATTCACATGAAAAGGAAATACTTTAGGATCAACTGATAAAGGTTTGTAGTGTCTATTATTAAATTATTAACTCATCGTTTGTTTTGTCAAAAGATGTAAAAAAATCCGATATGTATATCGGATATCAGAAATGTAACATATTACCAATCCTGGCCTCGATATGAATAAGGACCCCGAGTGCTTTCCTTTCATTTGGCACGGACCCTTGCTCAACATGACCCAAAGGCAAATTTTTATCGTAAATGGCCTTTCTAAGGATAGGTTTTGTTTGTAGATTACAACAGTCATCCCTCGCCACTGGTATAACGCCACCACCTTTCTGGTTCGGATGGTGAACACCGATAACTTGGTTAATGAACGCCTTGTACCTGTCCTGTGCAGGAAGGGTGAATATCTACCGAAACAAAATAAGTAGAGCCGTCTAAACAAATGATGATATAAGTACCTGCATGTATTTAATTCTTAAATGACACGTAATGCCTTAAAATATATAAAATTCATGATAAGGTTTACAGTATCGTTACACCGGATAAAGAGTTAATAAACAACTAGAGGAAGCAAAGAAAGGAAAAACAATCTGATGATGAAGACACAACAGGCAAGACATATATTAAGAAAGAGAACTCAAATACCATTGCGGATACCTATGTGAATACTCAATGGTTTCGAATAGAATGTACCATGGCATGGAAAGATGCTCTTATTCTTAGAAAATAGTTGGTTTTCACAGATGTATTAAGCTTATACATATCTATGTGCAGTCTTCTAATGAGAGACATTGCGTGTTTTACAAACCTGCTTTCCAGGTTCTGATACGATGATTTTCGTTTTGTTGTGAAGGCGGTAGGTTTTCTCACTTATGACGTCCCATAGACTAAGGTACACCACTCCTGACTGTTTTGCATAGAACTCCCATGCAAGCACATGACCTGTCACATTTATAGTATTCGCAGGATAAATGTTTAAGTTTGGACCCTGAGTGTATGGAAAGTCAGTAGCAGGGTTCCCCTCGGTGAGATATGCTGTAAAGAAAAGGTATAGGTACATAAATATAATGGAAAAAGCAGTTTTTAAACACATTTAGGTATCATTATTGTCTAAAACCCCTATATCTAAAATTAATCCAAAAGTGATTTATATTCATATAAATCCCCAGGTATACATTATTTTAAACCTGGTACAGTGATATTTCTGATGGTTTACATATTTCTGAATTGTTCACTATAGCAGGACTGTACTTTTCCATGGAAAAATCATAGAGCAGTGAAAGTCTAAACAAGAGACATAATTTCACTTTTACACACTAATGAATATAACCAATAAATGTCAAGTGAGGCAACCACTGACGGAGGACTTACATTACCATGGTTCATAATGGAAACGCCCATGAATTTCGTCGAAACAATCCTAAAAAACACAACGAAGAGCAATAAAAAGAACGCCTTACCATATACTTCTGCAAAAACGGGAGCAGTTGTAATCAATAGAAGTAGAGCAATTGCCGGAACAAGAGCCATGGTGTTCCTCTGTCTCTTCTAAGAATGTGTTAACAAAAGTAGCCAATCAGCTTCTTAACTTAAATTACGTATTTTGTACCAGTCGGGGATTACAACGAAGTGATGGATAATGTTGTCCGGTATATCGTTAACAGCTCATTTGGACCTTTCGGACCTTTTGAATCATTCGGTATGGTATCTAATCAAAGTACTTAACAATTCAGCTGACCAATTACCATTTCAACGACATATTCCTCAATGCTAGTGTATACAATTCAAGATCGATACCCTATTTGCATGATATTCTCACTGATCGGGATGGATATTTCCCTAAAGACCGTATGTCTTGTGATTACCATGATTAAATGCTACATAGACATGTAATAATGATATGCCATCATTAATGATACAGGTGGTATTTCTACGTACAAATGTTATCACATTTATATTTGTTATTACCACCCCTAATTTGACTCACCCCGCCCTGGACTTTGCGGACCCCCCCCCCCCCCCCCCCCCCCCAACTTATCCTAAGAGTAAAACGTTTGTGTTGGTATTCATAACAGGGGGGTGCTCTGCTAACTGTGCACAACTTAATAATTGATTTTTATATATAAAGCTTTGTAATGTTTGGACAATAAAGAAATGCACAAACTAACAGACCCGTAAAACTTTCATTGATAATTATTATAGTTTTTCGACCTTTTTGGTTCTTTCATCCAGCTTTAGTGTCCTGAAAGCACATTTGGTGATACACTAAGTTGACACTAAGTTCATTACGCAACATGGCAGTAATGTTGTAAAAGCGTCTTCATAAATACTAAAACACTTTAAACAGCAATATTTATTAACAATTTATCACTGATATACTATTTACTAGTATCAGATTTGCTCTACATTTTACATTTGCATATAACAGATGACCTGTCTTTAATGATATCTCAGAAATGTGCATAAATATATTACTTAATTGTTACTCTTAAATTGCACTATATTTAATTAATTCATAAATAATGATTTTTCATATAATATTGTTGATTTCTTTAGCAAAAGACTCCCCAGTTGGTAGAAAACTTAAAGATAAAGATGTCAGAGTTATTGCAGTTTTTGTTAAGTTCACTCTGGTTGCGACCTCCGCTGGAGATCTTGTGCTCGAAGGACCTGCTTTGTAGTTCCAGTTCCACTAACCAGATGTCGCACTCTATCATAGCACGCTACTGAAAACCTAGAGAAAAAGTCTTGGCAGAGGTTTCGTTTTCATTTTATTATACCTATGATGGCTATCATGTTTCCCTTTGACTGATTTGTATTTTAGCAACTTTACGCAAATAATATTAAGCGGATTTTAGAAAAAAATTAAATTGGTAAACTATTAAGATAACACCAAATGATGAACCCATTGAAGGTAGGCCTAAACTAGTTCAACGTATTTTTATCCAAATGAGTATACACCATTGTGACGCTACTTTTGTACAGGCGGGGGATAAAGGTATTGGAAACTCTCTGCAGTGGGTAAATACTAAAACATCCCCTAACTTTGGTAATTTTGATATGATTCCGCATCTAACAAGATAAAAAGAACGATATAAATACAAAGTTATCATTTATTTTATGTTATTTGTTATGATTAGTTAAAACATATTTATTTCAACTGGGTTATACAACTAGCTCATAGCGCTAATGATTGTATTTGCCAATATACAGCTCTTGTAAAATAACATTAGAAATAAAGTAAATGAACAAAGATATAAAAGAAAACAATAAAACGAGGTTAAATATTACATAATAACAGACACTGAACTCAAAATAACAGTATTAGTTGAAGTTGAATATGACATGATATCAGACATTGAACACAAAATACCAGTACAAGTCGAGGTTCAATATAACATAATATCAGACGCAGAGTTGCCAAATATCACATGAAACCGAACCTGTGGTTAGGACCATGTCACGAATGATGTAAAAACCACGGTGGAGATCAGTTATTTAAAGGAATTTCCTGCTTTTGTGACGAAATGCTGAACTTTGAACACGTTTTCAAGAAGATATTTCTGCCATTACAGTAATCCGATAGTAGTTGGTGCGGGCTGGCATGGCGTCAGACACAATATTTTCTTGAACTTAGCAAAGAGTAACATTAAGTCATTAACCAGTTGGTTTCAATCACTGCATCCAGTGGCGTCGATTAATCTAATTAAATCCCACAAATTACTGTTTTGCAGAGAAAACGTTTCACATAGCGGTTGCATGGAGACTTTAACACTGATTTCGTAAAAATTGTCAAACAGTTACCGAAACTGGCAGCAATCATGGGCGATATTAGCGTCCGTATCATTCATTGTACTCGGGCACAATTTGTAGAGCCAAACGTACAACTTAGAAATATAATTTATCACTATGAAGCAATAACTTTGTTTATATGTATTTCGGTATTGACACTTGCCTTAACATTACTTAACTCTCTACAAATTGAGAAATCTTATCTGGAACTTTTGTCCACTTCGTGTACTTCTTGCCGAGGAACAAAATAGCCGCGTCCCATAGCGATCATTTTTATTGGGGCCCCGATACAGAGTAACAAGCTGCCTTTTGCATTAATCTTCAAGAGTGGGTGTGTGTAAGGGGGGGGGGGGGGCGTTCAGAGGGGTAGGTTAATGCACCTTTTTTTAATAAACCCACGAATACTGAAATGTCATTTTCCTCAGTTATAGTGCGAATAAACTATTCATGAGTGGTCTAAATTTAACACTATTTATGTCATTGGTTGCTTATCTGCAAATAATTAGCAATACACAAAATAGGGCAAGTAGATGCAAAGGTTAAGGTCTTATTTTTTCTTCAAGACGAACACGGTCAGAACTATCACCTCCATCAAACTGACGTGATCGACACGATTAATGTGGGACCCACACACCAGAGGACGCTTTCGTTCAATCCTTGATGTTTTGGGTGAACCCTACTGCAGTTTGGCGTCACAAGCGGTTATATCAAGGTTTTATGTGAATAACATTTTAAATGACCCAGAAAAACAAGAAATTTTCACTCAGAGAGCGCAGACCTCCGCCAAGGCAGCTCATTTCCCCCATATGACATTGTCAGAAATGCAGCATTTTTACTTAAAACAGTTCCTGGATCCAGATAGTGATACGGATCACCCCCAACATTTCTGTGGAACATTGCCGAGCTATCCTGAAAATTTCATCAAAATCCGATTATATCTTGTTGCTAATAGACAATCAGATGACAATCCAACGCCGCCAAAAAAAAAAAACATGACCCCGCCCCATGGCGGAAGTAAAAAACTCAGGCAGAGGAAGAGGGAGAACTCGTACAGAGAGAGAGAGAGAGAGAGAGAGAGAGAGAGAGAGAGAGAGAGAGAGAGAGAGAGAGAGAGACAGACAGACAGAGAGATAGAGACAGACAGACAGACAGACAGACAGAGAGACAGAGACAGACAGAGACAGACAACGAGATAAAGACAGAGAGAGACAGAGTAGATTATCTCGAGTGTTTACTTTTTATTTTAAAGGTCCTTCCCTTTTGGTTTGAGATTAGAAGATACTCAGTAGAGCGTATGCTTACGCCGAGACCAAACAACTTCACTGGGCGGTGTAGCTCGGATTCCCATCAAATCTGAATGGGTTCTGTCATGGCCTAGTCCTACCTGTCGACATATTTTCACGGCAGTCAGTTGACCTTGTTTGTGTATTTCTGCTAACAATCACGAACAAACTTAAAAATAAGATCCGTGCCATAGATGCCAGACCTGTAAAGCATTATTTGCAAAAGAAACAATAACTATCACATTTCAGTACAGGATGGGCAAGATGCAACGAGACCAGGGTGGTTAAAGATGATCAATATGCCATACAATGTAAAAAAAAGAATCCCTTTCGCCTTTTGCAAACTAAATTATGACATGGTTACATGCATTTATTCTCCTTTTGCGCAAATGTCAGGAAATTTTACGAGACTTGCAGTTGTGTTACTGAGAGCTAATGAAACGCTACCTAATAGAAAACACTATAGACCAGTAGGCTAAGGTAAAAGTGATAGAATTGTATGCCCGTGATGTAGTCCGAGGCAACACTATATCCGAGTCTGAGTGCAAATCCAAGCCCAACACATGCACTCGAGTGCGAGTCCAAATCCAAGTCTGAGTATTTGAGGTCCACTTTCTTCGAGTAGAGTCTTTTGTAACTCGAGTCCAAGTCAAAATCCCAGTCAAAAACGTTTTTATTTAAAGCACCGTAAAATTCGACTTTTCAGATAAGCATGTGTATTTGTAGGTACGTTTACACAAGGATTTTACTTTGATATTGAATAACATTTAACTTCCAATGCAGAGATTGAGTTTGGTACATTGTATAAACTTTTTTTTGTAAAATCCTGTTATCAAATCGCACATTCAAGTCTTTTTGGTGTGTTTTATATATGGACCTTAAGCCTTATGTGACAAAGTTTTTTTTTGTCTGCTGGACTAGGGACGGAGGCGCCTGTTTTCACGAGTCCTGACCTTCGGGTCCGAGTACAAGTCCGAGTCCAGGACCCTGGAGACAAGTCAGAGACTCTGAAAAAGTGGACTCGAGTCCAAGAAGCAGTTCACGGGGGGGGGGGGGGGGGCCGGAAACCCCCCCCCCCCCACCTATTCAGTCGCTGCAACCGCAAATTTCCTAAATTTTGTCCAAAACAATCTCTCCAGGATGAGAAGTGATCAGGTTTAAAGCAAAATCTCAATTATTCTCGGTTGACGGGAACAGTATTTATAATTGCCTTATTGGAAGGGCAGGCGCTCATGTGTGTTTGTTTGTGCCTGTATGTTCAGAAAATAACTCAAGGAATCATGGACGAAATCTCATGATATTTTCAGGGCATTTCGGAAATGGGTTAATGACGATGTCGATTTTGGTGTTAATCCGGCACGTTTGGACTCATAAAGGTCATCAAAGTATATTCACATATGCGTGTAATCTCACTTATGCACGAATGAACCTTGTAATATGGGCCGAATAAATTAATGCAAACACGATTTAGCGAGCAATATTAACCCCCACTTGGAGAAGGCTTGCATTCCTTAGAATGTAGATTTCTGGTTTTCATATTTAAAATTTAACATGTTAATTATATAGCTTTAACTTTCATTTTTTCGGTTTGTCTTTTTAGATGTATTTTTAGGGACTGATGCATTCCACCCCGCTCAGGATCAATCCTTGGCAGGGCATGTAGGCTGATAAAGTACTAATCGATTGAATGTTACATATTTCGTTTAATTTTTCTTATTTTTTTCCCGACAGTAATATTGGTGATTACAGATTTAAATATCTTATAGGCAGTACCTTGTCATCCAACGCGTTGAGAAATGTGCAACACTCAGGGACTTCAATACAGGGGTGAGGGTATCTCCCAGCCCCCTCCCCCACTTTTTTTGCAACAGGGGCTGATCAATGTAATACATGTACTATTCTGATAATAAGATTCATATATTGGAAATAAAATACACTACTGGTAAGAATGACAGACTTTGACCCACACCCCCACTGAAGATAACATACCTGCTTTTAAGCCTTGTTTGTTACTACGTGAATACCGATAGGGGGCGCTCTACCTTCCCGCCAGAGCAGCTGTTACACCACGCTTCCCGGCAAAGACTCAGCTGTTTAGATGCTGGGGTTCCAGCTGCAGGATGGTCTTATTATTTTGCAATTAAAAACACACATACAAAAAATATCCAGAAAAAAATTGACCATGAACTAATTAAGTACTGTAACTGATGTTGTTGTTCAGAAAGGGATACAGTAGTGTTTGGATTACGATATAGTAAACCCGCATAAAGTCAAAGGCAAAAATTATTCTACACATCAGGAGAGGTGTTTCCTTGGTTATAATATAACCACTCATATCTTTCTTTGTCTATAAATTTCTCGAAATTAAAAAAAAACTTGTAAAAACGATAAAACGAGAGGCTGTTTGACTATAGCTATAAAATCGCGAAAAGTTTCATAAGACCCTCTCTCTCTCTCTCTCTCTCTCTCTCTCTCTCTGACACACAGACACGCGGAACCAGTAGGGCTTTTGGCAGTAAGTGTTTAAACTCCTGATACTGAGGATGACGATCCACGCAACATGCCGATAGTAAAAGCTGAACATACTTATATATTTTTGTCACAAGGACACAAGGACAAGTTTAAACAATCAAACGTAAACAAAAAACAAACAAACAAAAAACAAAAAAAAAAAAAACAGAAAAAAAAACAAGCAAACGTTACAGTCAGGGAATACGGTCACAGGCCTATGGTATAATCAGTATGTGATAAAAAAAATTTAAATACACGCAGAGATAAGTTGCTTATAAATAAGGTACTTTGTAACATATGCGGGGAAAATTCCAGGATATACATGTATATCATGTAAAGTCCCCTACATTTGAGGTTGACATCATAACAGCACATTTAATTATGAGTTTCCAGGGACTTGGGTGGGGTTAAGATAATGATTTTACACCTTAGTGCGACAAAACTAGTTTGGTAAAATTTAGGCCTAGAACAAGTGTTGTTCGTGGACATTCCATTTCCTTTTTTTATGCACGATAAAAGTGTTTTTCTAAACCATTTTTGGCATGGTTGACCGTTCAAATCAATAAATTTCATCAGTAAATTAGTAAAGCGAGGTCATTACATGTACATGAGAACCTTTCTCGTATGAATAAGAAACCAGAACAATATTTAAAACAAAACCTTGTAATAAAAAATAAGAGAAACAAATGTACCAATTAGTCCATTCATTATCAGCTGTGACATTTTTGTCCATGTTGTTTTACATATAACGAGAGACACATTTTGTGTGTGTGTGTGCACGCGAGAGAGAGCAGTAGCGGATCCTGGGGGGGGGGGGGTGGGGGGTGGGGTGGTTCCAGGCTATCCGGACCCCCCAACACTCCTCCGCCTTTTTTTTCATCCGAAACAACCTTTTATAAGGGAGTCAGACACAATTTTGCGGCCTGCCCCCCCCCCCCCCTTATTTCCGGACCTAGGACTTTTTTTAGGTATTTCATAAGTCCTCCTGGTTGGACCCCCCTTTTTTTCCCTAAATCCTGGATCCGCCCCTGGAGAGAGAGAGAGAGAGAGAGAGAGAAAGAGAAAGATCACCTGAGATAATTAGTTGCAGGTATTGTGAGTCTGTAAAGTTCATTGCCGTAGTCCTCTTTTCCTTTAATTCTGTTATCCTCGCGTTAAAAACAGACGCCAGGCTTTTCACGTAAGATTTAAATACACAACAATACTATAAACTTGCAGGGGCTTCCAGTCTGTCGCTGACCCATTGAGGAGTATAGGCGACGCAGGGAGGGGTGCTATGCCCGGTTTGGTGGCATTGTTAGCGGGGTCTGTTCATAAAATTGTGTTTGTTCATCTCGCACAGAATTCCCAGCGGTTTAAGTGCACGTAGTAGACAAGCTGCAATCAACCCAGCACGTTTATATGCGATATAACGAACCGTAATATCACATGCGTAGTCCTCGCCTAAAGTTAATGAGGTATATTATATGTGTAGTAGACAGCGTAAGAAACCCGCTAAAACTATTGGCCACGCGTCAAGCCCATTAAACGGTGACCTCCTGACCTGGGGAATCCCCCTGGTTGCCTCGATCCGGATCGCAGAACTTGGTCGATTTCAGTCTGAAATTGACAAGCGCGGAATGTGCACGGAGTCGCAGACAGCGGGCCAGAGAGTGGAGTAGCGGAAAAGTTACAAATACGTTACATTTGATTGATTTGGAGGCTGAAACGCTTAGGAGACGTTACTAATCGCTCGGATTACAGTAGAAGAATTTCAAATGCTGCAATGTTGATTTACAAATGATTTCGTTGCGTTGGAAAATCGCTTGTAACCACGGGCGCTGGAGCGTCTGTGGCTATTATTGAAGCATATTTATCTGTTTGGTGTTGGGGGCTGGATTTGTGGATAGCGGTGTTTAATCAGTACAGTGGATATCAGCGAGTACAAGCCACAAGATAAACCACGATGGGTCCCTTTGGATGTACCGGCCTTCTGGCACTCTTGTGTTCTATCTCTCTGGAAATATCGGCCTTCGAGTTGCAGCGCGACATGTAAGTACACCCTCGTCTCACCTTTGCCATCCCGCGTAACCTCATCTGATCCAGGAACCCCGACACCTCATTGTAGCCCCTTTTGTTATCACCCGCCGGGGTTCCAAACCAATCTAGCGCTATTCATCTTTGACAGGCTAATTTGACATCAGAAATGTATATTTACCCCACTTGTCATATGTAAGTGTGAAAACACACAGGCTGTAAGCTCTAACAATATACTTCATTAATATTGACATTTTGTTCACTAAGATCAACATGATTGTACTCATTAAACCTGCGAAAGTTTAATTTAAAGATGTTGCAGAGAGAGGCCCATGGTAGAAAAGCATGTGAGGCATATCCTGTTTTTCATGGAATCTGACAAAGCATAAAAAAATATGTCCATTCGGCTGTGTATTTTAGCTATTGAAGATGAACTTTAATGTTTTCCATTTTATAATTGAACACCCCCATATATGTATATGATATATGTTTATAGTTATACAGTATACACACTTAAACATGCATGCCTCTCAGGTTGTTCAAATGTTATGGTTCAACAAATATAAGCTAATATAAGATTTTTTATGTGGTTTTCTCATATTATTCAATATAGGAATTTGACAACCACCAATTACCAATGTTATGTACCACTCATAATGTTCATCATTTTTTCACACAAATCAATGTGTACAGCCTGAGTTTGTACACAAGTTCTTTGGTTATATGTATCAACTTGTGCTCATTTTGTTTTCCATCAGGCATGCTACATGAATATAAGATTTGTATTTTTAAATGCAAATGCGTCAAGGTATTATTTTAATTACCTCTTTTCCAGCATGAACACATCATGATAACATCTGAAGGAAAAAGTGTCTCATGCCTTGCATAAGGGCTTATAGTCAGCCTATAGTTTGATTTAATTGGCCTTTCCATATATTGAGGCAGATTTCTATGTAGTTAGAGATTCTACAATATATGCTGTTGTATATATGCAACAGATCTGTTGCATGTACTTTCATCGCCTGTTTACTGCCTAACAACAAGGCAGAATAACGCCATTTTAAAACCAATAATTATGTTTCATTGATTTGATAACAACTAAAATAAAATCTGGATTCTAATTTTTGGACATTTACCGACCTTTATATCAGAGGCAAATTAGCGAGTTTATAAGTGACATGGAAGACTTCTGTATACCTCACTAGGAACCTTGAATATTCTTGAATATGTTATACATGCAGAGCCAAGCAAGTGTGATACAGTTGAAAACTGGATCTGAACATCTTGAGCTAACGCACTTATACAAAAGCCTGGGCTATAATTTGAGGTAAATCTCAGCCAGATCAGGTATATATTCTTACATAGGTGGGTGGTCCTCTCATTCATACTAGTCAGACGCATAAAATTTGAAAGTAAAATCAATTCCTATTAGAGATGAGAAAATAAATTTGGTAAAACATCATTTATATTGTTATTTTTTTTAACCTTAACATTAACAAAACAACTTTTGAAAGTATTTGTTCAGTTGGCAGTGCCCTACCTGAATCTGTACTTGCCCTGCTAAAATCAGTAATCACCCTCCAGCAAAACATGACACTGTTCCAAATGATTGTGTTGCTTGTTTTTTGGCATGTTTGACAATAAATATGTTCAATGACTTAATTATACAGATATACATACAGATAATTTTAGGATGAAGAGGTATTATTAATATGATTTCATTTGTCCAAGAAAGAATAGGGCTTATTGAATATTAGTTAAGATTTAAACCCTTTAGTAAAAGTTAATATTGAACCAACTTGCCAAATCTAGCAAGTATAGGAGCCAACGTTTGGTTGCCCCACCATCATTTTCTGGAACTTTTACTTGCCCTGGGTAAGAAGTGAACTGCTAATGTCAAGCCCCAAAAATGTGTTTATTAAATCTTCTACTTGTCACCATCACTTAGACATACACTTTCTCTTCATTTTCTTGCTTTATATGTCTTTGTAGGTGTTTAGTCCAGGTTTTCATTTAAGTATTAAAATAAGACTTTCATTCTTTTAACTAAATTGTTCATTAACCTCAGGTATAAACCTTTTTTGAAATGTCATAATCAACTGGTCACACCTGGCTGTGTCCTTTGGTCACAGGTGTTTCACTGAGCTGCCTTTCCTCTTTGTTCACAGGTACTAGGATATACCAGTTAGTCATGACCATATAGGTACTTCACTGATAGACTTCTCATAAGTGAATACAAGACACTATTGGTGTCACAGGTGTTTTACTGATAGGTCTTTCCACAGTGGTTACAGGTACCAGGATATAACTGTTAACCACAGTCACAGGCACCTACCTGTACCTGATTAATATCTCATAAGTAATTACAGGTATGAGGATATTCATGTTTATTGTGGTCACAGGTGTTACTGATAGATCGTTCCTCAGTGGTCACAAATACTACAGTCACAGACACTTGCTGGTATCTACCTGACCTGTCATAAGTATAAGGTACAAAGATGTTAATGGTATCTTTATAGTCACAGGTGTCTCACTGTTAGGGATATCTTTATTGTTCACTTGTTCACACTGTGGTTCTGTATTAAAGATTCCATGTTTACTTAACCTTCAGGGTTTTACATTGGATTTTGCAGTTTTACTAAATTATATATATATTTAGAAATATGCATGGTCACTATATATATCAGTGCATGCTATCTTTTAGAATTTCCTCCTTTCCTAAATAATTCTTCAGTTTTAAATCCTGTTGGGCCTGAGTTCCTTTGTATTCTTACAATTATAGCCTGCTGTATTTCTTCGAGGATTGAAGTTTTTCATAAGTTCACCAGAAAAAGGTTTTTGTACCACGATAAAATATGAAAAACCTTCTATACACAAGTGGGCCTAGTGCATGGAAAATCATGAAAAACCTTCTGCACAACTGATCCTTGTGCATAGAAAATCATATGTTCCTCATTGGACCAGGTTTTGCTAGATTATATACAAGGTAAATGCTAGATAGATCTGGCTTTTATCCTGAGTCATTAAGTTAGAAATAGTGATGAGGAAATTCCTATTTACAAGTGGACACACATGACAGGGTACTTCTGGTAAGGGTTAATGTATTAAAAGTATTAAAGGAAAAGGTCGCAACATCTTTTGGCTAATCTAAAACATATGTACTTCCGGGTCAGTGTGAATAAAGCCTTGGGAGATAATAAAAAGCAAATTAGGGACAGCCTTGGAGCTGCTGCTGAAGCCCCTGCAGGCATCCCTCTGTCAGGACCAAGGACATGCTACAATAGCTTCTCCAGACGTCCAGCATGTCAGCTGGTTGTTTTGCTTCTGTTTTTTACAGTCACAACCAACAGGGTTACACTTTGTACATTTATCAGAGTGATCATACTGGGAGATGTGAAACACATTTGCCACCAAATTTTGAAGAGCAGAGTTACCTGTCAATAGGGGTGTAACAATGCATTGAAGAATCAATGCTTTGAATTGCAAGCCCTTGATTATTAACCACTGAATCAATGCATTTCAATTTTTTTTTGCATTAACCATCCCAAAGACCTGTGAGCTCTCAAATTTGACAGCAGTTGGTGGTGTTGGAGCTCTCCATCCCAAATGTACTGTAAACATTCACTGTTGGACCACTCCACTTGCAGAGAAACATATATGGCGGCGACAAACAAAGGGGGAGCTACATTTTCTTTTACACCTCTGAAATGTACCAACACCCATTTTGGTAAAATTGCTTTTATTCTGTAAAAAGTCAGAAATTTACTACATAAGTAAAAATGGAATTGAGAACTGAATTGAAGACAAGGAATCGATAAGGACCCTCACAGTTCACAGGCCTACTTGTCAGTTTTAATTCACATTGGATAAAAGATTGTGTGGTTAATTTGTTATATTTCATATATGTATTGTATCATGTACAGTATCACAAGCAAAGTACTTGGATACATGTATATGGTATCAGGAGAGAATCTTTCATTATTGCCCTAACAGTTATCATGCTACCAGATTACTGAAGGTTTTAAATGTGCAAATATAAAGTTCATATGTGTGTCCATGGAAGATGGCCGCTAATTATAAATCAGTCATGTAGTTCCTGGTACTAAACTTCAGGTAAGGATCCACACAGACACCTGTGTATAGTGAAATTTCTGAATAACAAAGTCATTAAACAATACATGAAATAATTATGAAATAATCATTGCCACCAAACAACTGAAAAAATGATCTTAATATTTATGATCTGAACATCAGTTTATTTAGTAAACAACATTAAAAAAAAATTGAGCACCCTGTGCAGATTGCCATATAGCAATTATTTTTAACATCAAAAGAAAACATGGCTGCTGATAGAGAACAAATGAAACCAGCCGAATGTTACATTTTTGTTCAAAGTAATAAGAACAGGTGAACAGGAGAGAGGAACGTCGCTATAGTGACAGCCTGTAGGGGGTTGTGGGAAAATGAATTACGCAAAAAAACAGGTAATGACATTATTCACAGGTCTGTAGTCAGCGTGGAGAATGGGAAGGTTTTTTTTTATGAAGCAGTATGAAGTTTTTCCTGACTGTGTGGTAGAGGCCAACAGAGTTACAAAACAGGTGAAACACTAAAAAGATGCCGAGTTGAGCAGAGGATGTGAGCACAAAGGGTCAGAAATTAATTCATGTAGGTTAAAAAATAAAATATATGTAGATATACCTTTGCACCTGGCAGGTTGTTGCCACCTCCAGGAGGGTGTGTGTTAATACCTGTTTTTTGTCAGTGTGTGTTTGTGTATGTGTGTATGTGTGTGTGTTTGTTCACAACATAACTCACGTTATCCTGAACAAAATCTCATGAAATTATCAAGGCACTTCAGGAATTGCCCGCCAGTGATGAATCAATTAAATTTTGGCGTGGGTCTGGCACATGATCTTGATTCAGGAATGTCACGATGGAATTTTCACAAATTTATTCTGCTATGCACAAATAATTTTGGGAAAATTTGCTGAATTAGTGAATTCAAACACAGATTTTGGTACAGCCAACAATAGGGACCCCCCCCCCCAACATGGTGGAGGCTTGCATTCCTTAGAATTTAGATTTCTAGTTTTACTTTTGAACTTGCAATTGAGTATTTTTAACAGAACAGATGTAAATCAGAACTTTTAACTAGTTTTGTTTGGTGCATAACCAGTTTAATAATTGTAGGATCTCTGATATATTTCCATACCAGTTGCAGGAAATCATGACTCTTTGGTATTAATTTGCATATTAGATGTAAGTCCAGTAATATTTTAAAGAGGTGTATCCTCCCTCTGTACCTCATATCTGATTTTATGGTAATGCTTAGCTGATTGAAATATCAAGATGAAGTTAAGATATGTCAAGATGTATTGTGCTGCATTCACTTTTTCACCACCTCAAACAAAATGCAGTTCTGTGCCTGCATGAATTCATGACAAAAAACATTAAAAATGATTATTAAAATAATGACATTTTAAAATAAAACTGAACAAATCTTTATGCTAAAAACAAAAAAAAATCCAGTAAAACATGTAAAAAAAGTATACAGAAAAAAAGCCAAATAAACTAGTAAAGTATTGTACATATTTACTTAATTTTGAATTTAGGAACTAGAGGATGTGTTTCTTTTCCTGTAGTTTATTGTGGAGTCTTAATCACAGCAACATCAATAATATATATACACCAAAAAAAGTTACCATAAATACACTGCAGCACAGGTTTCTACCTGAGGTTTTATGTCACTGGTGACTTTATTTTGCTGTCTCATATGGGATGAGTCAGTCTGCCCACTATCTTTACAACTTTAGTGGCATGTCTACATTCTTTCTGACTATTGGTTTGGAAGAGTTGTATAAATAGACAGGAAAAATTAGGGTTTTCCTCTTCAGGGCCACGACCTTGACTGCAGCCACTTTCATTGAAGCTGGTTTGGGGCTGTATCCCTGCAGTCAAGGAACTGCTGACTGTTATGTATAGAAGTGACAGATATATTACCGGCACATACGGTACCCAGAAAAAAGGCCATTAAACCCAGCTGATGCCTGCATAGCCTGCAGGAAGCATAGTGACCCCCTGCCCTTATTTCATGGAATACTTTAACCCGTTCACAGCCAGATCTTACCCAAGTAATGTTTATTATGACAGGGGATATTTTAAGTAAGTTTAGGTCGAATAAATGAAGAAATAAGCCAGGCATCTTTTATCTTCAAAGTTTCAGGAAGCACACAAATACACACATATAAATATTTAAAAAAAAGATAGACCAGCATATATTAACATCATACAGTATATACTTAGTACAGTAAAACTTTGCCTAACAACCACCTCAGTATAATGACCACCTCAAAAATAATGACCAATTGAACATATTTGCTCTTTAAATAAGACCTAGCTTAGACATCCACTTTGAAAATGCAACCACCTTATTGATGCCCTGTTAGTGATCATAATTTCGAGATTTTAGTAGTATGTTAATTACACACACTGGTTAGTCTACCTTTGATGTAAGTTTTGTTTAAAATTTATTTTATTACTTCTGAAGATAACAGTTTGTATTTATTCTCTAGTCAATTGTGTCATTGGAAAGGAAATTGTTTTTTTTTCAGTGTGCAATTATGATCTTTTATAATATTTAATTTTCATAATTTTGGCAGCAAAGGAGTTAATGCAGCATGCACACACAGTCTTACCAAGGTTAATACAGCTAACTTATATATAGCCTTACTTGGGTAGAAAAGAGTTATAATACAACAAACACAAGACTGATTAGTGATAGCAAAAGAGTTAATACAGCAACATGGGCTCGCTCCTGCAGCACAGGTTAATTGTTGACCACACAGGGTGAAATTTTGTGCAGAATAAACAGCATAAGCATACATGTTGCTTTTGCAAATTTTTGCATTGGTGACCATTGAATAATTCTATGAGCCAGTAATCAATCAATATAAGTTCCCTTTTATAGATTGCCTTGCTATGAAATTAAGCTTATTTCAAAAGGTGTGCACAATTCTAGAACATTTGATCAGTGGTCAGGTTGAACTTTTTGTGTACACATTCAACATTAAACGGTCACGGTATTTCAAATAAATGCAACTTCACTCCTGGTTCCTTTGATTTGATGCCACCCAAATGTCCAAAGGTGACAACCTTTTATGATACCTGTCACATAAACTATAGTAATGTAACAAACTCTGTGAAACCTGACATAACCTGCTGTGAACATAGAGGCATTAATACACGGTAACTCCGGTAACAAAGTTCATCACACAAAACAAGTGTTAACCCCATGGAAAGACCTTGAAGTAAATTAGCGGATGCACCCCAGTTGAAGAATAGGGAATGGGGTTACATGAATGCATGGCCACTCTGATACAATACAAGTGACATGATTTATCTAGCACGGTCACCCCCACAGCAATGTTCTTGATGTCCTGGTGTCCTAAATCACCTGGTCATGAACAAAGCAGTGCATGTATTTTGACCCTAGGTGAAACAAAATAGCAGATGTTCATCTTTATGCTGCTGTTTCTGTGTTTCCATAATTAAAATGTGAAGAATAAACGTGTAAAATATAAAGTAAATTACAAAAAAATAGAGGGTTTAGAAAGTTTACTGGTTTGGCAGCTTATTGCAAGTTTAAAGACCCAGATACATGCTTCAAAAATTAAAATATAGCTTTGTAAAGTGTTTGCTTGCTATCAAACAGAGAAAAAGAAACGTATTCATTCATTCAAAGGGTATCACATTTCCTATACATTTGCTTCCATAGCTAATCTATTGAAAGTTGAATATACAAAAAAAACCCGAAACTTTATCAGTTTAGTACTATATTAAAGGTTTAAAATATTGTTTACATTTGAAAGGTAATACTGGTTTTGGTTGCAGAAAATTACTTTTATCCCCAAGTATAAAACACAAGTTTTTTTAAGCAAAGATTGCAGCATTCCATGTCTATATATAAACTAAAAGTTTTAAGGAATTTTGAATAAGCATTTAGTATTTTAAATTGCATGCCCTCTTGTTTTAAATGTCAAAGTGAATGGTCCAAGTTCAAGCTAGCTGATAGTTAGCTAGCCGCAGCCTGCCACCCAAATGTGAAATTTTAATTAACAGATGATGTTGGATACCTGGCAGTACAATTTAAGCTATTGGAGTTCATATAAATTCTAGCA